>JAPXFY010000027.1:44147326-44149826 GCA_030674185.1 Monoplex corrugatus
ACAACGGGAAAGCTGGAGGGAAAGAGAGCACCAGGTAGACCCAGGGAGAAGATACTAGACGGACTTGCAGAGTGGCTGGGGACAAGGAGGGTGGAAGTGATGCTTGAGGCAACAAGTGATAGAGACAGATGGAAGTCCATAATCGCCAACGCCATGCGGCAAGGCACCTGATGATGATGATGATGACGTTATCTACCAGTTTCCTGCAGAAAACTAGTGGATAGGGTGAGGGAATCAAAAGATTACGTTTTTGCTTTGCTAGCATGGTTGGCAGTGCAGGATGCTGGTGGACAGGGTGCGAGAGTCAAAGGGTTAAGTAAGAGGACAGCAGTTAAGAACCAAGCTCAGCATTATCCTTTCAAGTCTCAAATGCATTTATAAATCTTTGCCATGCTTATAATCATATCAGACAAAATCTACTGATCTCTTGTAAAAACTTGAAAACCACATAATAATGGAGAAATATCTCTGAAGAGGTTCTTTAAAGAGTCCGCTGAACATTGCTTTTGTCTCACATCATGTAAGTTCAAGCATTCAATAACAAGGTGTCTGATGCTCTGGAGCTCATCACATAGTATACACCACGGTGATCCTTCGTTTTTTGAAAGGTAGGAATGAGTGTAGAATGTGTGACACCTGTGTAACCTACATAACACTGTCTCTTTCCTCCAGTTTCCTGGAGCAGATAGGAGAATTTCTTTTAGGGTCGATGCGGATTTGGAAATGTTTGTTGTTTGTCTGCTTGTTCCAGTCTTCCTGGCAGTCTACTTGGTAGAACCATGGACTCAAGGTCTGATATCTTGAGTTCAATCCCAGCCCGCAACTTTAAAAAAAACTGTCCTGTTCGCTGCCTGTCTTTTGTTTCCATCATTCTGGTGGTGTCAGCTTGGTGTTTGATAGGTCCCTTCTTCCCTTTCCCTGTTTCAAGACCTTGCCAGCGCATAGGGTTTTGTGCAGGGCTCAGGAAATCTCTCAGATAGTTGCCGGCGGATTTGGGTGGAAATCATATGGAGCTGTCCGAGCGCGGTGAATCCCTCTTGAAATCACTCCAATAACTCCAATAACTCCAGTCTTCCTGCCAGAGATTTCTCACATACGTTTGTTTTTTGGTTTTCAGTTCCGTGTAAAGGAATGAAGGATTTAGACATCTTTTTCCTTGTGACATTCTTGGCGAGAGAGTCAACCATTTCATCGCCTCCAATACCGACAAACATGACACGACGTACAACAACACTCTTCTAGATGAACGCTATACCCATACAAAAACCCACACCCACACTGACACCCATACCCTGCACCCACCCATCCACCACCATCACCACCACCACACACACACATATGCAGACACCAACCTACGCATGCACGTACATACAGACAGATGTAAGCACTTACGCAGGGAATCACGCTGGCAAACGCACAAACTCATTAACGCGAAGCTTACAAACAAATCATTGAGACATGTCATCATCATCATCATGTGCCCTGCCGCATGGCGTTGGCGATCATGGCATTCTGTATGCATCTATCCCTTGTTGCCGCAAGCACATCTTCCACCCTTCCTGTCCTCAGCCACTCTGCAAATCCGTCCAATATTTTCTCCCTGGGTCTGCCTGGCGTTCTCTTTCCCTCCAGCTTTCCTGTTGAGACAAGGTGCTCTAATTCCCCTTTCCTCTTAAAATGGCTTAATAATGTTACTTGTCTTTTCCTAATATTCCTTATCAATGATCTTCTTGTGCCTCCATCAAGACTGTCTCGTTTGTTGTCTTGAGACATGTACAAACAGCATTGACTCACATAAACAAACCATATCAGTACAGAACAGAGCACCCAGTCACAACAGGAAAGCTGGAGGGAAAAAAGAGCACCAGGTAGACAGAGGAGAAAACATTAGTCAGTTGTGCAGAGTGGATGAGGACAGAAAGAGGTAGGAGATAAACTTGTAGCGACAAAAGATAGATTCGTGTGGAGGGCCATGATCGCCAACGCCACGCGGCAGGGCACATCATGCTGCTGCTGCTTCTGTTGCTGCTGCTGTTGCTGCTGCTGTTGCTGTTGCTGCTGTTGTTGCTGCTGCTGTTGCTGCTGCTGCTGCTGATGATGATGATGATGACGACGACTATGACGACGACGATGATGATGATGATGATGGTGGTGGTGGTGGTGGTGGTGTGTGGTGGTGTGTGGTGTTGATGATGATGATGATGATGATGATGACGACGAACGGACGACGACGACGATGAATGGTGGTGATAAGTATGATCATGATGGTGATGGTGAGGATGGTGAGGATGAAGATGGTGATGATGATGATAAAGATGATGATGATGATGACGACGATGACAATTATGATACTGATAATGACGACGACGATGATGATGACAGAAGGGACAGCGTGGCGAGAGGCGAGAAGAGAAAGATGCCAGACTTCTGCCAATATGTTAACGTTGCCGTTTGAAGAGACACCGTTCACAAATGTTCTTACAGGAGGACAAAGATTCCA
>JAPXFY010000027.1:44154826-44169826 GCA_030674185.1 Monoplex corrugatus
CCCATCCAAATCTGCCAAGAATTATCTGGCAGACTCCCTGAGCCTGTGCAAAACTTATGCGCTGGCAAGGTCTTGACATTGAAGAGGAGGGGGAAGGGACTTTTGAAACACTAAGCTGACATCACCAGAATGATGGAAATGTTAAAATTGGCAGCGAACAGGTCAGTTTTTAATGTCGCAGGCTGGGGCTGAACTCAAGATATCAGATCTTGTGTCCACGGCTCTATCATAACAACCAACCCAGCCCATGTGTTCTTCCATAGACACACAGGAATTCCATTTTTTCCATACTCATGGTACGTTGTGGATTTTCCAGTCACGATCGGTTTGGCACCATTGGATTCATCATTCTCTCCCCTTTTTGGCGGATCCTGGGAACACCGTTCGTGTATGAGACTAGAGACAATTTTGGGAAAAGCAAGTGGGGAGCCAGCCCAGATAACATGTAATCTGAAGTATATTTTATGTCTATGGATGTGTCTTCCATGATTTGTACTGATATTCTGCCATACCTTAATGTGTTTCCGCCAATCAGGATGTGTCTTCCATGGTTTGCACTGATATTCTGCCATACCTAAATGTATTTCCGCCAATCAGGATGTCTTCCATACACTGATATTCTATCATACCTAAATATATTTCTGCCAGTTTGTATGGTTCTTCCATGCTTTGTACTGATATTCTACCATACCTTAATATATTTGTCAGTCAGGATGTCTTCCATGCACTGATATTCTACCATACCAAAATGTATTTCTGCCTGTCAGGATGTCTTTCATACAATGATATTCTACCATACCTAGATATATTTCTGCCAGTCCGGATGTGTCTTCCATGCTTTGCATTGATATTCTACCATACCTAAATGTATTTCCGCCAGTCAGGTTGTGTCTTCCATACACTGATATTCTACCGTACCTAAATGTATTTCTGCCAGTTTGTATGGTTCTTCAATGCTTTGCATTGATATTCTATCATACCTAAATGTATTTCTGCCAGTCAGGATGTGTCTTCCATACATTGATATTCTACCGTACCTAAATGTATTTCTGCCAGTCAGGATGTCTTTCATACACTGATAATGTACCATTCCTAAATGTATTTCCGCCAGTCAGGATGTGTCTTCCTTGGTTTTTGTTTGTTTGTTTTTTAACCATACGTCAATGTATTTCCGCCAGTCAAGGTTGTGAATTTTAAAGATTATGACAATTTTTTTTAAAGTTCAGATTTTCCTCGAATGCATATAGATGCACATTGTTTTGCTTAAACTGTGCAGGCAGTGTGTTGCTGGACAGTCTGCATATTTCGTTTTCGGTGGGATTACTTGTTGAGTGATTTCATCTTTCCCGTTAGCCACAGGACACCATCATGGAATTTCATGATCTGTATGATGTGTACGTAATATTCCGGGCGTATGTTTACACACACAAAGAGGGAACAGGCACCACCAGGGTGTATTTTTACACACAGAGGGAATAGGCACAAGCAGGGTGTATGTTTACACACACAAAAATGGAATAGGCACCACCAGGGTGTATTTTTACACACACAAAGAGGGAATAGGCACAAGCAGGGTGTATTTTTACACACACAAAAATGGAATAGGCACCACCAGGGTGTATTTTTACACACAGAGGGAATAGGCACAAGCAGGGTGTATGTTTACACACACACAAAAATGGAATAGGCACCACCAGGGTGTATTTTTACACACAGAGGGAATAGGCACAAGCAGGGTGTATGTTTACACACACACAAAAATGGAATAGGCACCACCAGGGTGTATTTTTACACACACAAAGAGGGAATAGGCACAAGCAGGGTGTATGTTTACACACACACAAAAATGGAATAGGCACCACCAGGGTGTATTTTTACACACACAAAGAGGGAATAGGCACAAGCAGGGTGTATTTTTACACACACAAAAATGGAATAGGCACCAGCAGGGTGTATTTTTATACACACAAAAATGGAATAGGCACCATCCAGGAGTCATGACCTGTGTTGTAGACTGTGTGAGCTGAGTGCGAGTGAATGCGTGTTTTTGGGTGTTTTCGGTGAACAGTCGAAAGAGGAACTCTTGTGAAGAGGAGGGAGGGAAAAGAGTAACAGCATTTTAAAAGGTTTCGTCCGCAGCCGGTTCTGTTTTGTCGTGCAGAGATTGATTGTTATACGTGTTGTGTTCACACTTTAGAACAACCTGGAGATGGATGTGGCCCAGCCCCTTTGGAGTGTAAGGAGATGAAGGCCGAAACAATTCTTAATGAATATCAACTAAGTAACATAACTCTTGAGTCACGGAGTTATCTCCCATGTAGAATTTCTCAAACCCTTTCGTAATTCTTAATTACCTTTGGTAATTCTTAATGAACTTTTCAAAATTCATCTTTCGCTTCACAACAAACGGACATCAAACACACAATATGGCAACGAAGGATGACAAAATATCATACACATATGAAAACATGTTGACATATGAACTTCAAATAGTTTACAGATTATACATAATGATATTTTATACACGGAAAGTTTTAAAATGAACATAAAACACACAATCTGGCAACGAAGAATGACAAAAAAGTTATACACATATGAAAAGATATTGTTGACATATGAACTCCAAATAACATACAGAATAAACATAATATTTTATATAATGGAAGTTTAAAATTGAACGGCAAGATCTAAGCACATGGAAGGCCGAAACAATTGCTTGAGGAGGGGATGAGGTTGGGGGTGGCTTCTCCTTTGAAGACCTTCTGCTGTCCATCTCTCCTCAAAGTTTGTTGATATTCATACGATTTTCTGTGGGTCAAACATAACAAAACTCATTTCATATATACTGTTCAAACAACCAGTTTTGTTTTGTTTGTTTTGTTTTGCTTGTTTGTTTGTTTGTTTGGGGGTGTTGTTTTAGCCCCCATAGGGGATATGGGGGCTCTTTCAGTATAAATAGGATACCCACCACCTGGAAATTATGTGCTAGAAATTTCCTCTTTTCTGTCACTCTCTTTGTTTCTGCCTTGTTCCTTTGCTTTCTGTCATTTGTACCTATCATTTTCTGTCTTGCTGGTCCATTCACTTGGATGTGTTCAGTGAAGTCTTGCGCACTTTGTTAGAAATGATAACTGGTTAATATATAAAGTACATTTTTGGCTCTAGAGAAATGAGGGGCAATTTTAGGTAATTTAGGCCCGCTTTTATATGTTTTAGTGTCCTTCGTTGCGTTTAAAATTGTCTTCAGGTATGTTTTTTTTTAAATCTCCTGTTCGATAAATTGGACGGAGTGCTCGACGCCAGGGGCATCTCCTTAGATTATGTGCGTGAATGCATTGATATATGAACTGATTTTCTGTTCCTTCTGTTTTTCATGTTCAAGTAATGTGTGTGTATTGAAACGGTTATAGCCCTGATATGCTCTATGCAGTCGGCTGGGCTTTAAGCAGTAATAAGAATAAGAATTTTTTTTTTTTTTGTGATAGGTCCGAACATACGACTTATACAAGACAAGACGTTGCTACTCGCTGACCAACTTGGAACAGTGGTGGTTATATCAACTGACAGAAGAAAGGAAGGAAAGAAATATGGAGAAAGAGAAACGCCAAGACCCATCAAAGAAAGAACCAGGCACGTCTAAATCAACCGACCAGAGAAGCGAGGCTTCTCCAGAGAGCCATCATCCCTCCTCTCCAGTCCCTGCCACACCGAGCAATGATGAGGGTCTCGCACAAGCCGAAGGAACATCTTCAGGATCATTGGAAGGATCTCCATGGATGAAAGACATTATTCCAGAAGAGCAGCTTCCGCCCAACTCTACAAGTCCAGAAGGAGCCAAGAAATCGGGCAGCTTTGATTATGACTCGGACGCCTGGGTGGGCAATTTTTTCCCCAAGCCTGAGACTTCCCAGAGCCAACAAGCGGAGCAAAAACAAGAAGACAGAGCGGCTCCAAACGCTTTCGATAGATACACAAGTACTAGCGAATATATTGCAGGATTTAACTTACCAGACGCTGGTGAGAATCTATCGGACCTCGCTAGTGCACAAAGCGCAGGTAGTGCTCAAGGGAAATTCACATGCGACATATGTCATTTAACGTTTGATAACAGACCCGAGTATAAAAAGCACATGGAGAGCCATGTGGGTGCAGACAACAAAAAGCGTGGAAGTCTTAGCCCGTAACTGTCATCTGGTTGAACACATTATAATACACCCCCGACGTGAAAGATAGACTACTGAATGTGGGAGGGGCTTCAATCACAACCAGACTTTGAAACGGCATTTGGTACACCCAGCAGACCTGACGCAAGACAAGACCAAACCATCATAATCAGCTACAGTGTATTCAATGACCTGATCCTGAACAGAATCGCTTGTTCGTGGATTTATCAACGCATGGGGTCGAAGGGGGTATTAATCTGCATGTCCCACCTCCCCCTGTGGGGATGCAGGGGGCTCTTTCAATATGATAGTATCGCCACTTTCTGGAAATTCTGTGCTCGAAATGTCCCCTTTTCTGTCACTTCTCTTTGTTTCTACTACTTTCCTTTGCTTTCTGTCCTTACTTCATATCAATTTTTGCCTTGGTGGTCCATTCACCTGTTTGTGTTCAAAAAGGTCTTAAGTACTTTCTCTTAGGATTGATAATTGGGAACATGTATTAAGCGCATTTTTTGCTCTAGGAAAATGAGATATACAGAAGCAATTTTACGCAATGCTGGCCCGTTTTTAATGTATGTTTTAGTGTCCTTAGCTATGTTTAAATTTATATTCAGGTACTTTTTTAACCCCCTGTGCGATAAATTGGACGGAGAGGTCATCACCAGGGCATCTCCTTAGATTGTATGTTCGAATGCATTGATAAGTCTATTCATTTGTTCTCTTTTTTCATTCTATTGAATTATTGTATATGTTTTGAAACAGTCATAGCCTTGATCTGGCTCTACGCAGTCGGCTGGGCTCTAATTCCTTGACGCCCGCAGCCTATCCACCAACATCCTCCGTTGTCAACCATGCTGGCAAAAGCAAAATCTTAACCCGTTGATTCCTTCTGAAGGAAGTTGGTGGATAGGGTGAGGAGTTAAAGGGTTAAGTTTTTGCAGTTTGCGGATAAGGTACGGGAGTCAAAAAGTTAAACAAAACAACAATAGCTGTATGGTCAGGGAAGCTGGGAACTGCTCGCAACTGTCCTTTTGACCTCTTTCAGTTTCTGACCGTGCTTGTAGACTTTTGCACCAGCATTGGCTGTGCTTGTTGACCAAACCTTGGTTTGTTTCATTGCTTTTTCTTCGCTGATTTCCATCCCTTACCTCCCTTGTGCTGTCAGCGAGTCTGTTGATGGTGCAGGTCTTACAGTTAGGCGTCAATAATCGAGGAAGCAGAGTTCTTCCGAACCTCTCCAAGGACATCTGCTGTCACCACTCTTCTTCTTCTTCTTCTTCTTGTTTTTCCTTCTTCTTCTCTTCTTCTTCTTCTTCTTCTTCTTTTCTTCTTCTTCTTCTTTTCTTCTTCTTCTTCTTCTTCTTTTCTTCTTCTTCTTCTCTTCTTCTTTCCTTCTTCTTCTTCTTCTTCTTCTTCTTCTTCTTCTTCTTCTTCTTCTCTTCTTCTCTTCTTTCTTCTTCTTCTTTTCTTCTTCTTTTCTTCTTCTTCTTCTTTCTTCTTTCCCTTCTTCTTCTTCTTCTTCTTCTCTTCTTCTTCTTCTTCTTCTTCTTCTTCTTCTTCTTCTTCTTCTTCTTCTCTTCTTCTTCTTCTTCTTCTTCTTCTTCTTCTTCTTCTTTCTTCTTCTTCTTCTTCTCTTCTCCTTCTTCTTCTCTTCTTCTTCTTCTTCTTCTTCTTCTTCTTCTTCTTCTTCTTCTCTTCTTCTTCTTCTTTCTTCTTCTTCTTCTTCTTCTTCTTTTTCTTCTTCTTCTTCTTCTTCTTCTTCTTCTTCTTCTTCTTCTTTTTTCTTCTTTTCTTCTTCTTTTCTTTTTTTTTTTTTCTTTTCTTTTTTCTTCTTCTTCTTCTTCTTCTTCTTCTTCTCTTCTTCTTCTTCTTCTCTCTTCTTCTTCTTCTTCTTCTTCTCTCCTTTCTTTTCTTCTTCTCTTCTTTTCTTCTTCTTCTTCTTCCTCTCCCTCTTCCTCTTCTTCTTCTTCTTTCTCTTTTCTTTTTCTTTTCTCTCCCCTCCTCTCTCTTCCTTATTCTTCTTCTTGTTCTTCCTCTTGTTCCTCTTCCTGTTCCTTTTCTTCTTTTTTCTTTTTTTCTTTTTTTCTTTTTCTTCTTCCTGTTCTCTTTCTTTTTCTTTCTTTTTCTTCTTCTTCTTCTTTCTCCTTCTCCTTCTTTCTCCTTCTCCTTCTTTCTCCTTCTCCTTCTCCTCCTGCTCCTGTTGCTGTTCCTCCTTCTCATTCTCCTCTCTCCTTTTTCTCCTCCCCGTCTTCCTCTTCCCCTTCTCCTCCTCCCCTTCTCCTCCTCCCCGAATATTTTCATTTCAACAGACCATTAACCCCTATTGAAGGGGTGTTTAAAATTATTTGTTAAAAAAGTATATACTGTATAAAACATAACATTTCAAACATTTAAACATAAAATAAGACATATAGTATATGACGATACCCCTTATCTTACGATACAAGTTTCCACATGTTTGGGTATGTCTAATGTGTGTGAGAAAGATATGTATGCAAAGAGAGAGGGACAGGAGGGAAGCTGGGCTGGTTATAAAAAAAAGATACACTACTTGGAAAAATACACAACAAAAAATCAGTCTACATGACACAATTACAGTCATATATTGACAGAAACAAAGCGATCATATTATTTCACGTTTCTGAGACAACAAAAGTGTCTGATGATACCATATTTGCTATAGTATACCTTTCCAAGGATTTGTATTCGAATTGCGGTTGGTGCTATGTTTGTGTATGCGCATATAAATGTGTTTGTATATAAATTGTCTATATTTGAAATTGGACTATGCTGAAAGAACTGTTTTAAGAAACAGAGGTAAAAAAATATATTTATAGAAGTCGAACATATTTGACTGGAATGCAGCACGTTTTATGTATTGTATAATATCAATCTTAAAACTGAGTAACAATGTTTCTTTTAAAAAAACAACTTCGAAATGAACACGTTATTAAAAAAATAAAGATATAAATAAGAGAATAAATAGATAAGTGTATAAATGAATAAGTGGATAAATAAACAAATAAACAATTAAATAAATAAATAAATGAACAAATAAGTAAAATAATGGCATTATTTCTTAATAAAGATAACTCAAAGATACTTTGATCAGATCGGTTGCGCCATTCTAATTCTTGTATTAAAAAAAACACTACAAGACTCACACATACTGGTTAGTTAAATTTGTGTTAGTCCATCCCATGTCATGTTCAGCTAGTGTATAAAATCTGACATTGGGGCCTATCTTTCAGTAAGAGAATAACCGTTATCGTAAATGCACATGCTATGGACAATCTGCAGCTTGTCGTGTAATGTCTCTAATTTTTGCAATCAAAGTGATAAAAAGATACACAACTTTCCCTAACGAATCCCTGAAAGTGCTGCTGGAGTCCCTGTTGTTGTTATGAACGTTCCTTTTCCTATTAAGATACTTTTTCTCCACATGCGTATCAGGGCTTAAAACGTTCCGCGTCTGAGCGGAATTCCGCGATTTCGGTTTCTCAAAAAAAAAAAAAAAAAAAGTTGATCTGTTATATGAGACTGAACTTTAAAAGTGTTTGATGCAATAACTGACTTTGTGTGCTCCAACTTCAAACTTGATATTGTGTAATCATTTAAACCTGAAAAGTGAAACTTATTGAGCAACCCCAAAAAGTGAGATTTCATCCAAAGACTACAGTTGGTGAACGACTGTAAAGCACTCAAGTTAAAGGGTGAGTGTTCATTTTATTATTATGTTTTTAACCCCTTCTGCCCTTTTCCCAAATATATCTTCCTGTAATAATTATGTGTTTACAGCAATTTTTATGCACTAAATATCTCTTGAAATTATGTCCAGAAAGCGCGAATGGCATAGATTTACACTTGGTTTTTAAAATAATTTTCGGGGGGGGGGGGGGGGAGCATGCCCCCCAGACCCCCCTAGTTTCAGTGTTTTTTCCTCCTCCTGTTTTAAGCCCTGGCGTATACCAGGGATTCTTTCAGTTTAAACAATAACCCAACCTTCTGGAAATTCGGTGCTAGAAATTTTGAAATTTCACCATTTTTGTCTGTCCTTTTGTTTTTGTGCAAGAAATGTCCCCTTTACTGTCACTGTCTTTGTTTCTGCCCTGTTCCTTTGCTTTGTCATTTATTCCTATCGTTTTCTGCCTTGCTTAGCTATTTATTTGTATGTTTGATAAAGTCTTAACGTACCTTCTCTTAGGATTGGTAATTAGGTCCATGTACTAAGTGCATTTTTGGCTGTAGGGAAATGTCATATCGGAAGCATTTTTAGGCCATTTAGGCCGTTTTAATGTATGTTTTAGTATCCGTCGTTGTGTTTAAAATTGTATTCAGATATTTGTTATCAATCCACTGTGTGATAAGTTAGACGGAGTGGCCAACGTCAGGGGCGTCTCCTTAGATTATGTGCTCGAATGCATTGATACGTGTATTTAATTTTTGTTGATTTTCTTTTTCCCTGTTGAAGTATTGTGTATGTTTTGAGACATTTATAGCCCCGATATAGCTCTACGCAGCTGGCTGGGTTTTAAACAGAAATAAGAACAAAAAAAAGACTGACTTCAGACGAAGTACCTGGTGGTATTCACCGCATCAAAGCCACATGATTTGTGTCTTTTCAACTTGGTCAGGCCAATGTTAAAATGCAGGTTGATCCTTAACTTTTGAAGACATACCTTTTTGTCCAGCAGTGACATCAGCTTCTATGTACCTAACCCTTCATCCTCCCCCCCCCCCCCCCCCGTCTAGTCTCACTCTACCCCTCCAGGTGTGCTTGTGCTTTATTTCCTTTTAAGGTTTCGTCATTCTGGGTGAATGTTTTAATGAACGATGAGAGTGCGTGCTTTGATTAAATTTTTATATGCAGATTGAGTGCCTCGGTAATAACGATCATAACAACAATAATGATGTGATAATGATAATAACAATAGTAGTAAAACTGATGATGATGATGATGGTGGTTATTATTATTATAAAGATAAAAGCATTGGCATTGTTGTCATTAGTTATTATCATTATTACTTTTATTACTATTACTTGTAGTAGTAGTAGTAGCAGCAACAGTAACAGTATTTGGGGAGGTTTCTTGCCCTGGGGCCTTCTTTTTCTTCACACCTGGAGGTTCACCTTTGATCTGAGAAGAAGGTGGTCTATTGAGCATTCGGCACCTCTCATTGCTCTAGTGATATGAAAGTCACTAAGATCACGTTGTCTGCAGATGATAAAATCTATTTGATGCCAGAGCTTCGATCTTGGATGCACCCAGGTGGTTTTGTAAGCATCGTTCAGTTGGAAGAATGTATTTGTGATTGACAGATTGTGCTGGGAGCACAGAGAAAGCAGAAGTTTGCCATTTGAGTTCTCATGACCGATACCATGCTGACCAATAATGCCAGCCCATGCTGTATGATTTGAGCCGATTCTCGTGTTGAAATCCCTCAACTTATCACCTGCAGGTACACTGCGTACAACTTCATCTAGCTGTTGGTAGAATGGCTTCTTTGTTTTCATCTTGGTTTGTCATGGTTGGGGCATAGACACTTACCAAAGTAGCATATACATTGTCTGATACGAGGGTACTCATAGTCATGATTCTGTAACTGGTGCCCTGGGGCTGTGACTCAAGCTGAGAGACAAGAGGGGTCCATACTGCGAAGCCAACACCTGCTTCATTTTTAGCTTTGCGACCTGACCAGTATATGGTATATCTGATCCAACCTTGCTTAATTGACCATTGTCTAGAAATCTTGTCTCGCTGAGAGCAGCAATGTCAACTTTGTATCTTTGGAGCTCTTGTGTTACCACGCGGTTCTTCTTTCTGGACGGTTAGGTCTCTTTTCTATCTAGGAGAGTTCGCAGATTCCAAGCAGCAACAACCAAGGGTTAGCCGTCTCTTTCCGTTGGCGGTAGCCTGTCTGAACCCAGAGATTCTTAGCACAATCTGATCCTTTCCCTGTCTGCCCCTACCTTGAGCGGCGGTTCCAGAACTGCTGGGGACTGAGGGCCATTGTTTACGTAAGTCTGTCATGTTTGTGAAGGGGGTTGGCGCTAGGTGCCATAGGTAAGTTACTGTTGTTTGCACCTTGCCTCCACAAGTCCAGGGCATACCGAGGTAAGACAGCTAGTTTCTCATAGGAGACACAGACGGCTGAACAGTAGATGGCAAGTCGCAGCATATGGCCAAAACCACAAGCAGTGCTCTGTGGCATGCCCTTTATGCAGTATGTGACTGCGGGATTTTCTGTCTGGGTTTACTCCCATAGCCTTTCCCCACCCAAGAGGTAACCCACAAGGCAGCGGAGACAGGCGCAGGTCGTACAATCTGCTATAGCAGAGACTTAGCTCTGACCTGACCATAATAATAGTAATAGTTGTAGTAGTAGTAGTAATCGTGATAGTAGTTGTAGTAGTATTTATATTATTTTATTATTATTATTATTATCGTTATTATTATTATTATTATTGTTATTTATTATGATTATTGTTATCATCACTATTGCGCGTGCGCACGTGTGTGTGCGATATTTGAAGCTATTGTATATATTTCACAATGTGTCTGTTGCTCTAAATACGATAAAACGATATGTTTTTTTAACCAAAAACAGTACTAAAACGAAACCAAACGCTGAGCATAAAGAGTGACTGCAAGAGGACTTAGACTGAACTTCCAAGTTTATATTGTTTTTCGCTCATATTTGAATAAGATGCCTTGATATGTCCTGCATACTTTGTGTGATATGTTAAAATTGGATTTTCGATGCAAATGCTATTTTTTTTCTTCTCTCTGTCTACGTTCTGTGTCTGTGTCTGTCTCTCTCTCTGTCTCTTCTCTCTCTTTTTCTCTCTGTCGTCTCTCTCTGTCTATCTCTCTGTCTGTCTGTCTGTCTCTCTCTCTCTCTCTCTCTCTGTCTCCCTCTGTTCTGTCTCTCGTCTCTCTCTGTCGTCTCTGTCTCTCTTCTCTCTCTTCTCTCTTCTCTTCTCTCTCTGTCTCTCTCTCTCTCTCTCTCTCTCTCTCTCTCTGTTCTTCTTCTTCTTTTTCTCTCTCTCTCTCCATTTTTTTTTTAAAAAAGACAAAGACAAAAGACGAACAATATAAGCTAAACAGAATCATATGTATCAAAGATTTACGGTTCAAAAACATTTGCAAGACTCTTTAACATTTTCAGCAAAATGTGTATGTGTATGAAATACGGTCATGGTAAACGATATTTAAGAAAGATACATAAACAGAGGTCGGACGTAGAGAAAACGTGTATAAATGTAATGAATCAAGAGGGATGATATTCTTACGTTTACAATAAATGTGAAGGTCTCTTTGTTGATTTTGTCATTTATACGGGTGACTATTTGTGTTCTGATTCAGACTTTTAATTATTAATTTATTTTATTTACCCGTTGCTTTTCTTTGAAGATAAGATAGATGCACATTCGTTTACATGTAGCCAAGATTGTTCCAGTGATAGACTGATATAATACTGGTATAAACAATATAGACCAGGTAAAACATAGGCTCGATAGGACCTCAGGACCTGGCCAGCTCATGGGGTTATGTGCAGGCTTAAGGCTTGTGCCATGATCACCATCACATGGCACCTGTGACGTTAGTGCATGTGGAATTCATTCCGAGCGCGGAGACGTCACCTTGAGAAACTGAAACTGAAAATGTCATTTTGTTTGTTTTGTTGTTGGTGATGTTTTCTTATTGTTGTCTTTTAATCATGTTCATTTTTTTTATTTTAGAAATCGTGTCCCAAGTTTTATCTTGTACACTCACCTATCAAAACGGTTAGTGTGTGATGTTTTTTACAATATCAGTTCATATAATGTGGTTCTGTTGGTACATGAAAGCATTCCCTGTGGCTTTTCTTATTTTAATAAAAGTGTGCGTGTATACGTGTGTGTGTGGTGTGTTTTGTGTGGTGGTGTGTGTGCGTGTGTGTGTTGTGTGTGTTGTGTGTTTGTGTGCGCCTGTGTGTCTGTGTGTGTATGTCTGTGTGTATGTGTGCATGCGTATGTGTGTGCGTGCGTGTGTGTTATATGTGCGTGCCTGTGCGAGCGTGCATGCGTGCGTGTTTGTGTGTGCGCGCGCGCGTGCATGTGTGTGTTGCGCGCGGCTTTGGTGCGCTGCTGATGTGTGTGTGCGTGTGCGTGCCATTGTGTGTGTGTCGTGTGCGTGCACGCGCATGTGCGTGTGTGTTTGTGCGCGCGCGCGTTCATGCGCGCACGTGAAATTGTGTGTGCGTGTGTGTTCTCGCTTGCGTGTGTGTATGCCTTTGTGCGTGCGTGTGTGTGCAATGTGCGCGCGAGCGCGCGCGTGTGTGCGTGTATCTTTGCATGCTTACATGTATACATGCGCTCCAGTTTGAATATAAGTCCTGATCTCTGACGTTCTACCTTAGTTTACAAACTGACAATCATTGTACCAAACGCCATTGATCCGAGTGCGGAAATTGTTCAGGATGGGGTTATCGGCCTCGAACAATTCCATGAAAAGAAGTATCAAATGAGATCAAACTGGACGTAATACCAGAATAATGGTAGGCGGTTATCAGCATTATCATCATCATGTGCCTTGCCGCATGGCGTTGGCGATCATGGCCCTCCATATGTATCTATTCCTTGTTGACGCAAGCACATCTTCCACCCTCTCTGTCCTCAGCCACCCTGCAAATCGTCCAATATTTTCTCCCTGGGTCTACCTGGTGCTCTCTTTCCCTCCAGCTTTCCTGTTGTGACCAGGTGCTTCTAGTTCCCCTTTCCTCATAAAATGGGCCTATAAATGTGCTTGTCTTTTCCTAATCTTCCTTATCAATGACCGTCTTGTGTTGCCTCGATCAGGACTGTCCTCGTTTGTCTTCTTTGCTGTCCATTTTAGGCGGTCACAACAGTGAAAATACAACGTCAATCTTCTTAGAAGTTCCTGAAAAGTGCAGTTCAATCACCTTCTTCCAAAAGGTATGACTTCTGGCACTATTTTCTTTTTTGGTCCATGTGACCTTGAACTTGGCTCCATAATTTTCAAACGTACGTGTCAGCAATTTTTTTACGTTCTACAAGTTTGACTAAAATTTGGTATCCAGAACAAGTGTGACTGCCCGCGTTCAAGCAAACAGGAACCAGAAAAAACAGGAAGAAGAATACGAACGCGTATTTAATACAACAAAACAAGACAGGCGCAAATTTCGGCCAACTGGCCTTTGTCAAGCGTAAGATTACAAACAAACAAACACCAGATACAAAAATTATGACAAAAAAGACAAACTTCCCTGCTGCTGTGTCCAATGTGAGAAAAGGAATTATTTGGTGTTTGTTTGTTTGTAATCTTACGCTTGACAAAGGCCAGTTGGCTGAAAATTTGCGCCTGTCTTGTCTTGTCTTGTATTAAATATGCGTTCGTATTCTTCTTTTGTGGGTTTTTTTTTCTGGTTAAAATTTAGTAGAAAAATCCACCCAGACACAGCTGAGAAAATCTTGCTAAGAGAGTTCTGTCACAGACACATGGACAAGCGCCCACACCTCTCCAGTCGATAGGAAGTGGGACTGAATGTACTATACATTTATGTATACATTTATACACACACACACACACACACACACACACACACACACACACACCACACACACGCACGCACACACACACACGCACGCACACATACACACACACACACATACACACACACATACACACACATACACACACACACACATACACACACACACACACACACACACACACACACACACACACACACACACACACACACACACACAACACACACACTCGTTTTTGCGCGAACGTTGGCAGACTCGATCATTATATCACTTATATCACCAGAGAATATCACTTATAGTGAAAAGACGTTAAATTAAAGAACGAACACACACACACACACACACACATACACATACACACACACACACACACACACACACACACACACACACACACACACACACAACACACACGCACAGGGCTGGCGAAATCCATTCGCCTGGTCGCCCAAGGCGAGTTAAAGACCTGTCGAGCGAGTCAAAATCAAAAATTACTAGTCCGTTGGGCGAGTGACAATTCTGACCCCTGCAGCGATAATTTATTTCCATTTTTCGGAGATTTCGTCTGCAATGATCGAGTCTGCCAACGTTCACGCGAAAACGAGGCTATCTAGAGAAAGACAACTCTTGCTTCCCGTAGGCCTGTCGTGAAGGGAGTCGGTGTGATACAATCGAGTGTTTGCAGATCAGTGATCTTTCGCCCAATCTGTCAGTTTTGGTCCAACAATTAGAAGTTTCCAATTAAGTACGGAAACCAGAAAAAATGATACATCATATGTCTTATCGAGATCAGGGATGGGGAGGGAAGAGATTGGCAAGGAAATTCGAGAACAAGAGCAAATTTGAGGAATCACTTGATAAGTTAAACGTCAGAGAAACTAGTTTAAAAGACATAGGTGTTACCTGATATTTTTCTCGCATTATCTTCACTTGTCTCTCAGGACATAAATTTCAGTTAGGGTTGATTAAGGGGGCAGACCTACCAAGATTTGGGTACCAAGATTGTGATGTTCAGTGTTTTGGTTCTAATTAACCAATCACCATGATATTTGGCAAGAAGATACCTCAGACAGTATTCTTTGGATTGAATATCTTTGTTGGGGTCTGTGAGTTATGAAAAGTTGACAAAAATTAATTCATTAAAAAATGTTCTCGCGGAAATGAAAAAATATAGTACATACTGTGACATTTATAACTACACATATATTCCCGTTAGGAATTTGATATTTAATGAGCAAACACATCTGTATAGTATGTATGGCATGTAGTAAAATCTTAGCTC
>JAPXFY010000027.1:44174826-44184826 GCA_030674185.1 Monoplex corrugatus
TGAACCTAATGTTTTCATTTTGAATCTCGCACTTATTCATCGATGCCATTTCTTCTTTCAACTCACCATTTTCCTCGCCATTTTAATGGCTACAGACGCTGCCGCAGTTTGTTGGATTTTTTTTAATGTAGTGATGATGACGAGGATGATAATCATTTATGCCGTGGAGTTCTGTTTAGCATTGAGACTACGTAACAGGGTTCTTCTCAATATGCTTAGTATCATATCCTGGCGTCCACCACGCCCAAGAGATACAGACATCTGCGGTGTTAATCAGAATATTTGAGCAATGACGTATCCGTGAAGTGAACGAGACTCGACAGTGTGGTCCCAGTCTTTCCAATGAGCCCATAACATGCTCAGCTCTGGGTTAGAGCCAGTTGGCGCCGAAAAATCCCACAACGATTTTTGAATGGACTGATGGGGATTCGAACCCACAATGTTCCAGTAGGTAGTCCATTGCGCTAACCAGAACACCACGGCGAATGGTTCCGATGTCATTTCTTTGTAACAACTGTCAAGTACCTTTCAGTCTGCAATGTATCTTCACCCCCTCCTGCGACGTTGACGTGCGGTATCATCATCATCATCATGAGCCCTACCGCATGGCATTGGCGATCATGGCCCTCCATACGAATCCATCCTTTGTCGCTGCAAGTACTCCTCCCACCCTCTCTGTCTTCATCCACTGAGCAAGTCCGTCCAGTATTTTCTCCCTGGGTGTACCTGATGCTCTTTTTCCCTCCAGCTTTCCTGTTGTGACCAGGTGTTCTAATTTCTCTTGCCTCATAAATGTTCTAAAAATGTTGCTTGTCTCTTCTTTATCTTCCTCATTAATGTTCTTTTTGTGTGTGTGTGTCTGCCTCCTTCAAGTCTGTCTCGTTTGTTTTCTTTACTATCCATGGAGCTCTTAACATTCTTCTTAGAAACCACATTTCAGCTGCCTTAATCTTGTTCTGACTTTGCCTGTTGACTGTCCACGCTTCACATCAATATCGGTTCTATATAACACCGAAAAACTGTCTTCCTGAGAAGTGTGGTGTAAGCTACGGTATTACGATCGCCAATGTGTTGTTGACGTATATCTTACGTAATAAGATTATTGTTAATGTTTCCGTCAGCACTGCAGTTTGCTATAAGTCAGAAGATTTGGGCTAAGGGTCATTCACCGAACAGATTTGAGTGTACCCTACCTCAGCATCCTCTCTCACTCTCTCTGTTTCTGTCTCTGTCTCTCTCTTTCTTTCTCTCTCTCTCTTTCTCTCTCTCTCTGTCTTTGTCTCTGTCTCTGTCTATCTCTGTCTTTCTCTGTCTCTGTCTCTCTGTCTCTGTCTCTCCGTCTCTGTCTCTCTGTCTCCTGTCTCTCTGTCTCTCTGTCTCTCTGTCTCTGTCTCTTTCTGTCTGTGTGTGTGTGTGTGTGTGTGTGTGTGAGAGAGAGAGAGAGAGAGAGAGAGAGAGACAGACAGAGAGGGAGGATTACAGCTTGGTCCACACGTTACACACCTTACTCCCCTCCTGCCCCGCCCCCCTTCTCAGTTTGCATGTGCTTTGTGTCCTGGAGGTTTAGTCATTATTGGTGATTACTTTGGTGGATGATCAGAGTGAGCATCTTGATTGATTCTGGAATCAAGATTTGGCGCCTTATAAACGTCACTATTCTTCTTCTTCTTCTTCTTCTTAGTAGTAGTAGTAGTAGTAGTAGTATAGTAGTAGTAGTAGTGGTGGTAGTAGTAGAGTATTGTTATCATTATCATTATTATTATTACTGTTATCATCATCATCATCATCATTAGTGGTAGTAACAGTAATAGTGGTAGTAATAGTAGTAGTAGTAGTAGTTACTAGTAGTAGTAATAGTAGCAGTATCATTATTATCATTCTTCTTCTTCTTCTTCTTCTTCTTCTTCTTATTGTTATTGTTGTTGTTGTTGGTTAGTTAGTAGTAGTAGTAGTATAGTAGTATAGTAGTAGTATCATTATTGTTATTATTATCATTATTATTATTATTATTATTATATTATTATTGTTGTTGTTGTTGTTTATCATTATCACTATTATTATTATCATTATCATTATTATTGTTGTTGTAGTTGTTATTGTTGTTGTTGCTGTTGTTTTGTTACCATTATTATTATTATCATCATCATCATTTATCATTATTATTATTTAACTCTCTGAAAACTCTTTCTTTCCTGACTGCGGCAAACTCAGATACTTCTATTACTACTGCCAGTATTGTTCGACAAACAGAGGAGTTATCAAAACTAACTTCTACTGATTAGCAAACCACAACATCAGAACGAAAATGAAAGTTCGTTCTTGAAAAAAAAAAAAAATTAGTAGACGTTTTTTGCCATGTCGACACGTGGTGATGATGATTTTGGTCCTGACGAACTTCATCTTTGTGAATTCGAAGTCAATGATCCAGATTTTGATCTTGAAAAAAAGAAATTCCAGCTGGATGATGATTTGAATGACGATGATCTGTCTCTGCCTCGTGCTTGTGTGAAAACCTAGTTCATTACTCGCGAGTTTATATTATTTTGTGCTGAATTTGTGTGTTTATTTTACAGGCTTTAGCATCCGTACAACAGTCTTGGCTTTATATGACATTTTAAAAAACTAACTCTCTTCCTGTGTTGACTGTCTACGGTTTCCCATGCGTGAATAACATCGGTTCTATATAACACTGAAAAGCTCTTTTCCTCACACGTGGACAGCTGATAAAGTCATCGTGGAAAAAATTGTAGGCGCATTTTTTACAGTTCTCCGAGAAAATTTCTCAGCACAGTCCTGAACGAGCCGAAATCATTCATCATCATCATGTACCCTGCGGCATGGCATTAGCGGTTATGGCCCTGAATGCAAATCTATCTTTTGTCGTCATGGCGTTGGCGGTCATGGCCCTGAATGCGAATCTATCTTTTGTCGTTATGACGTTGGCGGTTATGGCCCTGAATGCGAATCTATCTTTTGTCGTTATGACGTTGGCGGTCATGGCCCTGAATGCGAAACTATCTTTTGTCGTTATGACGTTGGCGGTCATGGCCCTGAATGCGAATCTATCTTTTGTCGTTATGACGTTGACGGTCATGGCCCTGAATGCGATCTATCTTTGTCGTTATGACGTTGGCGTTATGGCCTGAATGCGAATCTATCTTTGTCGTTATGGCGTTGGCGGTCATGGCCCTGAATGCGAATCTATCTTTTGTCGTTATGACGTTGACGGTCATGGCCCTGAATGCGAATCTATCTTTTGTCGTTATGACGTTGACGGTCATGGCCCTGAATGCGAATCTATCTTTTGTCGTTATGACGTTGGCGGTTATGGCCCTGAATGCGAATCTATCTTTTGTCGTTATGACGTTGGCGGTCATGGCCCTGAATGCGAATCTATCTTTTGTCGTTGCAAGTACCTCTCCCACCCTTTCTGTCTTCATCCACTCCGCAGATCTGTCCAATATTTTTTCCAAAAGCATTATTTAATAGTTAAAAATGAAACAAATAATATCCTGTTTTCTCCATATAAGAATGGCAATCCTGTTTATAACAATCTATAAGCCGAGCTTGTTAAATCAGACGTAAAATCAGGTCATTTTTCACATTTTGACGATCCTAGCACCACAAAGGAATAATCTGTAGTCTGGTTTTCAAAGATCAGATCTTCAAGACACATTTTCAGGTCATCAGGTCACGACATCGCTGACGGTTCAAAATTACGAATACTTACATGATCAAATTCTGTTGTGTTACTAAAGTTAAAACTTACTCTCAGTCTGATAGATTACGAATGACTGCTCGTGAAACTAAATATTTTTGAAAGTGAAATGGTATCGCATGCATAGCTGCAAAGTTTTACTTTTTATATTTTTTTAATTTTAGATTAAAATAAATATTTATCCAGCCAGCCAGCCAGCCAGCCAGCCACCATCCATCATCAATCCATCTATCCATCCATCCATCCATCCATCCATTTATCTATTTATCTATCTATCTTTTTCGTCAAAATATTTATATATTGAACGGTAAGAGATATACAATGTTTATTTCAGTGTATTCGTGAACCTTTTCGTCAAAATGTGAATATATAGGATATTAAGAGATGTTTAATGTTTATTCAGTGTAATTGTGAAGATTGCTTGTTTGTTTTTTCAGTGTATTCGTAAACCTTTTCGTCCAAATGTGAATATCTTGGATGGTAACATAAAAAAAAAAATTGTTTCAGTATATTCGTGAATTTGTTTAGTCAAAATGTAGGTATCTTGGATAGTAAGAATGCATAATGTTTATTTCAGTTCATTTGGTTCATTTGTGAAGTCTTTTCGTCCAAATGTGAATACCTTGGATAAGAGATATACAATGTTTATTTCAGTGTGTTGTGAATCTTTTCGTCCAAATGTGAATATCTTGGATAGTAAGAGATATATACAATGTTTATTTCAGTGTATTTGTGAAACTTTTCGTCAAAAGGTGAATATCTTGGATAGTAAGAGATATACAATGTTTATTTCAGTGTATGTGTGAATGTTTTTCGTCAAACTGTGAATATCTTGAATGGTAAGAATGTATAATGTTTATTTCAGTGTATGTGTGAATGTTTTTTGTCAAACTGTGAATATCTCGAATAGTAAGAATGTATAATGTTTATTTCGGTGTATTTTTGAACTTTTTCGTCAAAATACG
The DNA here is from genome assembly GCA_030674185.1 of Monoplex corrugatus. NCBI lineage: Eukaryota > Metazoa > Mollusca > Gastropoda > Littorinimorpha > Ranellidae > Monoplex > Monoplex corrugatus. The sequence goes on from JAPXFY010000027.1 coordinate 44,179,510, forward strand.
AATATCTTGGACGTTAAGAAATATAGAATGTTTATTTCAGTGTATGTGAGAATCTTTTCGACAAATTGTTAACATCTGGGATGGTAAGAGATATATAAAGTTTATTTCAGTGTACTCGTGAAAATTTTCGACAAATTGTAAATATCTTGGATAGTAAGAGCTGTACAATGTTTATTTTAGTGCATTCGTGATTTTTTTTATTTTGTTAAAATGTACATATATTGGATAGTAAGAGCTTTTTAACGTGCATTTTAGTGTGCATATGTATAGTATATACCTCTACGTAACGAGAAAAAGAGTTTGCAGCTTACACCATGACAGTAGGTGTTCATGCAGTTTATGCTTGTCACGTTGAGTATGCAAATTAAACACTAGGAGAGAAAATACGATTGTTTTAGATAAGAATCTGTTTCGTGATTATCATAACCAAACTCTCTCTTGTCTCTTTGTCTGTGTGTGTGTGTGTGTGTGTGTGTGTGTGTGTGTGTGTGTGTTGTGTGTGTGTGTGTGTGTGTGTGTGTGTGTGTGTGTGTGAGTGAGTGGTGCTGTTGCGTTTGTGTGCGTGTGTGTGTGTGTGTGTCTGTCTCTCTCTTTGTCTCTGTCTCTTTTTGTTTCTCTGTTTCTTGTGTCTGTTCTCTGTCTCTTGCTCTCTGTTTGTGTCTTCTCTGTCTGTCTCTCTGTCTCTGTTCCCTGTCTCTGTCTCGTCTGTCTCTGTCTGTTCTGTCTCTGTCTGTCTCTCTCTGTCTTTCTGTCTTGTTCTGTCTCTCTCTTGTTTCTCTCTCTGTCTCTGTCTCTCTGTCTTGTCTGTCTGTCTCTGTCTCTCTCTCTCTGTCTCTCTCTCTGTCCTCGTCTCTGTCTCTCTGTCTTCTTCTTCTCTCTCTCCCCCTCCCATCTTCTGTCTTCTCTATGCTGTCTTCTGTCTGTCTGTCTCTGTCTCTCTCTGTCTCTCTGTGTCTCTCTCTGTCTCTCTCCACTCACTCTCTCTCTGTCTTTCTGTCTCTGTCTGTCTCCACTCTCTCTCTCTCTCCCTCTCCCTCTCCTCTCTCCCCTCTCCCTCTCTCCCTCTCCCTCTCTGTCTATCGGTCTGTCTCACTCACTCACTCACACTCTCCTCTCTCCTCTCCCTCCTCTCTCTTTTCTCTCTCTCCCTCTCTCTCTCTCTCTCTCTCTCTCTTCTCTCCCTGTCAATCGCACTGCAACGCATTATCTGGATGGTACACGTGTAATGTATTCAAACATGCAGGTCGTGTAGCGACAGAAAGAGTTGATCATAAATATCAGTAGTTTATGTGTTGATGTACATGACTTTCCCACTTGTATAAACTAGCTGAAATGATTCCTGTGCATAAGTGCAGAAGTGACATATCAGATTATAAGCCGATTTCAATTCACAAAGCCCCTCGGGAAAACACATAAACATGTCTGCACGCCTATGAATAAAAATGAACTACCTTACCCATAGCTGTCTGGATTTAGAAAACCACACTCATGTCACAGGGAGCCAAAAGGTGAACAGTTTCACAACACAAATGATAACTAATATGTTACGCCATGTTGTTTGATTTTAAGAAAGCTTTTGAGGTAAAATTGTCCACAATGAATTGATTATATTCTTTAATTTAATTTAATGTTTACGTAGCTGTTAATGAGCATGCTTGCTAAACTCTCACCAACAGACAACAACTTGCTCTTGTGAATTAACTATATCCGCACTTAACGCTACAAAGTAGGGAGTACCCCAGGGTTTTACTTTTGGCCTACTTCTCTTTTTTTCATATTTGTTGATCATCTTCTATTGTGTATAAACGTAATGATCTTTATGCAGACAACACAACAATCCGTGAAAATCGTCTTGATATTCACTGATACAAGTTTTAAGGTTACTGCAAAGTAATGTTAACGATTGGTTCGAATAGACATAATTGAATTTATATGTCAAATTACTGACATGAAAAGAGAAAATACATACTTACAACAACAAAACAGACAACACAAAAAGTTATCCTTCAAAATAACACCAAATCATCTCTCTGTGTGTCTCTGTCTCTGTCTCTTCTCTCTCTCTCTGTCTCTCTCTCTCTCTCTCTCTCTTCTCTCTCTCCCCTCTCTCTTTCTCTTTCTCTCTCTTTTATTTTTATTGTTATTGTTGTTTAAAGCCCAGCCGACCGTGCAGAACCTTATCAGGGCTATAAATATCAAGACACACACCTCAATGGAGAATAAAGAACACTTGGAAAAGAAAATTAAGTACACGTATCAATGCAATGGCGCGTATAATCTAAGGATATGCCCCATGGCGATGGCGACTCCGGCCAATTTATCACACAGGGAATAAAAAGCTACCTGAATACAAATTTAGACATGACTTAGGACACTAAAACATATGTAAAAAAGGGGCCCTAACTACCTAAAATTGCCTCCGCATATCACATTTCCCTAGAGCCGAAAATGCTCTTAATACATGTACTCAGTTATCAATGATAAGAGAAAGTACGCAAGACTTCATCAAACAAATACAGGTGAATGGACCACCAAGGCAGAAAATGACAGGAAGACAAGACAGAAAGCAAAGGAAGAAGAAAGAAACAAAGATAGTGATCGGAAAGAGGACATTTCTAGCACAGGATTTCCAGAAAGTGGGTATGCTATTGATACTGGTGAAAGACCCTCCTCCCTCCCGGCATCCCCACGGGGGAATCTCCCTCTCCCTCTCTCTCTCCCCCACACACACACACATACACACACACACAAATATATATATATATACTTACATATATATGTATATATATATATATATGTAAGTATATACATGTATATGCATATATATTTTATATATGTATATGTGTGTATACATATTTATCATATATATCATATATATATACATATATGTATGTATCTATACATATATTGGTGTGTGTGTGGCGCGTGGTGGGTGTGTGTGTGTGTGTGTGTGTGTGTGTGTGTGTGTGTGTGTGTGTGTGTGTGTGTGTGTGTGTGTGTGTGTGGTGCATATACATACACTAGGTCGTTGAAAATGCTGATTTACACAAAAATCTACGGCTTAAAAATGGGCAACAATCTTTACTAGTGAAATCGTGTAAACAGGTTATGTAGATTTTATGCATGTAATCTTAACTATCTGAAATAGAACAATCTTTAAACTGAAAATCAAGAAAAGAAATCTTCCGCTTATGTATATATATTCTGATGTGTTTATGTAGCATATCGTAGTCAGTGACTAAAGTCCCCTTGAGGAAGGCGGGTGTACCGCCGAAAATTTGGGAAAATTTTACATCGATTTGTTGCCTTTTCTGTGCACATGCTGCTTTAATTATATATATATATATATATATACATATATACATACAATCATACATTGACTATACATCTTGATACCCTTTGGATTGAGCCCATGGTGATATTCTCAAATCATTGATTTATGTACAAAAACGAGCTTTAAATTTCAATCTCATAAAAATCGCTGATATGTTAGATTCAAGCTGCAGCAAATTGAAAATGTTACCATAGAAACTCAGACTTCATTATGCAAAGGAATATTATTCAAATTCGTATCCATATTCATATTCATTTCTTTTGTCGCAATGGATTTACCAGGTAAAACTCGAGCTGCTCTCCCCTTTGAGAGCGCGTCGCCACAGTGCAGCGCCATCCAATATTTTTTTTTACCAAGACTTCAGAAAGACAAAAAGGTTAATTGGTCTTCAAGGGGAGACCTGCGAAATCAACCTGTCTCTCCAATGTTTTATACCAGGGCAGCCGGGCAAAAGCCTGTTCTTCATAATTTTCAACTATCGTGGGATCTTTGGCGTGCACAGACCAGAAGACACTCGGGTCTGACTCGTTTTTCATCCCCATCCGAAAGACTTGACGTTCAGTTCGATTTTCCAGTCAAACTGAGGAGAAAAGTCAAAGCCTCAATGGGAAACGAACCTTGGAACCTTGAGTTGTATTATTGGCAGGCGAACGTCTCTGAACCATCCCGCCACATTCTTCTGCTGTTAGTATACGAAGTTATAAATGGACATGCACTAGATGACAACATATTCCGTACCTTCTCTGTAAATCACACACGCAACAGTAGAATGAAACACACCCTGGCCCCATCCAAGGATTTGACTTTCTTTAACTCCTTGGTCGTTGACTTCATGAGTTCACCTGTGGCAAAAAGGAGAGCCCAGTAAAACAGCCAAACAACAGCGAGAAAAGCAGCATCAGCAGAACACTCCTTAAACCACATATTCATATTCATATTCATATCCATATTCATATTCACATTCAATTCATATTCATATTATCGTATTATTCGTATTCGTATTCGTATTCGTATTCGTATTCGTATTCAGATTCAGATTCGTATTCGTATTCAGATTCAGATTCATATGTTCATGCTCATGTTATGTTCATATTTGTATTCATATTCATGTTCATGTTCATGTTCATATTCGTGTTCATATTCATATCCATGTTCATGTATGTTCATGTTCATATTCGTGTTCATATTCGTATTCATATTCATGTTCATATTCATTCGTGTTCATATTCATAGTCATAATCATATTCTTATTCATATTCATATTCATGTTCAATATATCATATTATATCATATTCATATTCATATTCATGTTCATATTCATGTTCATATTATATTCATATTCATATTCATATTCGTGTTCATAGTCATGTTCATAGTCATGGTTCATATTCATTTCATTTGTCACAGTGGATTGACCATGTGAAACTGCTCACACACACATACACACACACACACATACACACACACACACACATACACACACACACACACCTTTGAGAGCGCGTCACCGCAGCACTGCGCCACCTCTTCTTTCTTTTTAATCAAGACGTCAGATGATAACGGTGAAGGTGATGATGATGATGATGATGATGATGATGAGTTTGATGTGATGATGATGATGATGATGGATGATGATGATGATGATGTGATGATGATGATTGATGATGATGATGAGGTGATGATGATGGTGAGGGATGATGATATGGTGATGGTGATGATGATGATGATGATGGTGATGATGATGATGATGATGATGATGATGATGATGATGATGATGATGGTGATGTGATGATGATGGTGATGTGATGATGATGGTGATGATGATGATGATGATGATGATGATGATGATGATATGATGATGATGTGATGATGATGATGATGATGATGATACCTGTTTCCAACCACCATGCTCTTCAGCACTGACAGAAAAAAAAATAATAAAGCAACACACACATACACACATACACACACCACACACCACAC
>JAPXFY010000027.1:44194826-44197326 GCA_030674185.1 Monoplex corrugatus
TATTGTACTGTACTAAGCCTGCTTGTACTTTCTGTATCTGTTACTAGCCTTTGTACTTTCTGTACTGTATTGTACAAAGCCTGTGTACTTTCTGTACGATGTAAGCCTGCTGTACTCTCTGTATGTATTGTACAAAGCCTGTGTACTCTCTGCACTGTATGTGTACTCTCTGTACTGTACTGTACAAGCCTGTGTACTTTCTTTGTATTGTACAGCTGTGTACTCTCTGTATTGTATTGTACAAGCCTGCTGTACTTTCTTGACTGTACAACCTGCTGTACTTTCTGTACTGTACTGTACAAAGCCTGTTGTACTTTCTGCACTGTACAACCTGCTGTACTCTTACTGTACTGTACAAAGCCTGCTGTACTTTCTGTACTGTAAGCCTGCTGTACTCTTCTGTACTGTACTACAAGCCTGCTGTACTTTCTGTACTGTACAAGCCTGCTGTACTTCTGTACTGTACTAAGCCTGTTGTACTTTCTTACTGTACAAAGCCTGCTGTACTTTCTGTACTGTACAAGCCTGTTGTACTTTCTGTACTGTACAAAGCCTGCTGTACTTTCTGTACTGTACAAAGCCTGTTGTACTTTCTGTACTGTACAAGCCTGTTTTACTTTCTGTACTGTACACAAGCCTGTTGTACTTTCTTTGTACTGTACTAAGCCTGCTGTACTTTCTGTACTGTACAAAGCCTGTTGTACTTTCTGTACTGTACTAAAGCCTGCTGTACTTTCTGTACTGTACTAAGCCTGTTGTACTTTCTGTACTGTACTAAGCCTGTGTACTTTCTGTACTGTACAAAGCCTGTTGTACTTTCTGTACTGTACTAAGCCTGTTGTACTTTCTGTACTGTACTAAGCCTGCCGTACTTTCTGTACTGTACACAGCCTGCTGTACTTTCTGTACTGTACAAAGCCTGTTGTACTTTCTGTACTGTACAAAGCCTGCTGTACTTTCTGTACTGTACTAAGCCTGCTGTACTTTCTGTACTGTACTAAGCCTGCTGTACTTTATGTACTGTACTAAGCCTGCTGTACTTTCTGTACTGTACTAAGCCTGCTGTACTTTCTGTACTGTACTAAGCCTGCTGTACTTTCTGTACTGTACACAGCCTGCTGTATTTCTGTACTGTACACAGCCTGTTGTACTTTCTGAACTGTACTAAGCCTGCTGTACTTTCTGTACTGTACTAAGCCTGCTGTACTTTCTCTACTGCACACAGCCTGCTGTATTTTCTGTACTGTACTAAGCCTGCTGTACTTTCTGTACTATACTAAGCCTGCTGTACTTTCTGTACTGTACAAAGCCTGCTGTACTTTCTGTACTGTACAACGCCTGCTGTACTTTCTGTATTGTACAAAGCCTACTGTACTTTCTGTATTGTACAAAGCCTACTGTACTTTCTGTACTGTACAAAGTCTACTGTACTTTCTGTACTGTACAAAGTCTACTGTACTTTCTGTATTGTACAAAGCCTACTGTACTTTCTGTACTGTACAAAGTCTACTGTACTTTCTGTACTGTACAAAGCCTACTGTACTTTCTGTATTGTACAAAGCCTACTGTACTTTCTGTACTGTACAAAGTCTACTGTACTTTCTGTACTGTACAAAGCCTACTGTACTTTCTGTATTGTACAAAGCCTACTGTACTTTCTGTATTGTACAAAGCCTACTGTACTTTCTGTACTGTACAAAGCCTACTGTACTTTCTGTACTGTACAAAGCCTACTGTACTTTCTGTATTGTACAAAGTCTTACGTACAAAACTATCACGTCACACACATTTCTTTTTATTCAAACTTTTTTTTTTGACATAACACAAATGAATACAATGTTTGCTGAGAACATTATTACAATAACATAGAGAAAACTGAACAAGATTTGTATACAACGGATTGAGCAAAACTCATATACACACGTCATATCTATTAGTCTGTTATGTTTTTAATTGTTTGTTTGTTTGTTTGTTTGTTTGTTTGTTTGTTTGTTTGTTCGTTTGTTTGTTTTTGTTGGTTGGTTGGTTGGTTGGTTGGTTGATTGGTTGGTTGGTTGGTTGGTTGGTTGGTTGGCTGGTTGGTTGGTTGGTTGGTGTTGGTTGGTTGGTTGGTTGGTTAGTTGGTTGTTGGTTGGTTGATTGGTTGGTTGGTTGTTGGTTGGTTGGTTGGTTGGTTGGTTGGTTGGTTGGTTGGTTGGTTGGTTGGTTGTTTGGTTGGTTGGTTGATTACTTTGTTTGTTTGTATGTCTGTTCGTTTGTTTGTTTGTTTGTTTGTTTGTTTGTCTCTTTCTTTCTTTCTTTCTTTTAAATATATTTATATTCGCCCTCAGCAGCAAGTCAAGGATGAACACATTAGCAAAGCAAGATTATCCGCATGAGACTCAAAGTTCAAAACACACGCAAAACGCCTAATCACGTCACACAAAATTTCCCTGTTTTTATTTACTCGTAGGCCCTACTATTAGACTATTTTATGAGGAAAGGGGAATTGGAGCACCTG
>JAPXFY010000027.1:44202326-44204826 GCA_030674185.1 Monoplex corrugatus
TGGTGGCCAAGGGTACTCAGTTCCTGGCAGAGGTAAGAAGGTGGACAGGACGATATGTCTCGGGAATATTTTTTTCTTTTTTTTTTTCTTCTTTAGGGAGAAGAGTGGCAGAATGGTTAAAACGTTCCCCTGCCAATAACTAAACTCGAGGTTTCAACAGGGTTCGCTCCCTGTAAAGGCCTTGACTTCTCTCCTCAGTTTGACCAAAAAAAATGGAACTGAACGTCTAGTCCTTCGGAAGAGGACCAAAAAACTAGTCGGACCCGTGTGCCTTCTGGTTGCGCACGTTTAAGATTCCACGGCAGTTGAAAATCGTGAAAAACAGGGCAATGCCCGGCTGCCTTGGTGTAAAAACATTAGAGAGACAAGTTGATTTCCCATGTCCCACCCCTTGAAGACCAGTTACCCTTCTTGCCTTTCTGAAGTCTTGCTTTTGAAAAATATGAATATGAATAAGATTTTGAAGCGATGGAGAGGGGATGGGCGCTGCCCTCGTGGTGTTGGCCCCAGGAAAAGTTGAGGTCTCTGCCACCTCACTCCTGTATAACCCCAGGATTATAGAACTATCTGGCAGCCGGTGAGATGCTCACACAGAATGCTATTGGAGACTAGTTCCATACTCTAGTCGGAGTCCGTCAGGGTTTATTTTGTTATCTTGAATCGTGTATCTTCTATCTTGTATTTTTGTCTTGTATCTTTCATCTTGTGTCTTGTATCTTGTGTCTTGTATATTGCATCTTGTGGCTTGCATCTTGTATCTTGTGTTTTCTGTCTAGTATCTTGTAGTTTGTGTTTTGTATCTTGCGTCTTGCGTCATGCGTCTTGTATCTTGTATCTTGAACCTTGCATCTTGCCTCTTGTACCTTGTAGCCTGTATTTTGCATCTTTATCATGATCTTGTATCGTTTGTCTATTATCTTGTATCTTGTGTCCTGCATCCTGCATCATGCATCATGTATCTCGCATTTTGTATTCTGTGTCTTGTACCTTGTATCCTGTATCTTGTATTCTGTGTCTTGTATCCTGTGTCTTGTATCTTGCATCCTGTATCTTGTATCCTGTGTCTTGTATCTTGTATCCTGTATCTTGTATCTTGCATCTTGTATCTTGTATCCTGTGTGTTGCATATTTCACCTTGTATCATGTAGCTTGTATCTTGCATCCTGTATTTCGTATCCTGTGTCTTGCATCTTTTGTATGGTATCTTGTATCCTGTATCCTGTAGCTTGTATCCTGTATCCTGTATCTTGCATCCTGTATTTCGTATCCTGTGTCTTGCATCTTTTGTAGGGTATCTTGTATCCTGTATTCTGTAGCTTGTATCCTGTATCCTGTATCTTGCATCCTGTATCTTGTATCATGCTGCTATTTCAGTCTAAGGAGCTGCTGAACACAAAACTGGCAGCCCGCAGGGTGGTAGGCGAAGGATTGATCGCCGAACTGAAGAGCAACACCAAGGCTTTTGGTGCACTTGTCAACACCAGAAAATGTGAGTCCTTCTGCACTTAGAGAGAGAGAGAGTGAGAGAAAGAGAGAGAGAGAGTGAGAGAGAGAGAGAGAGAAAGAGACAGACAGATAGACAGACAGAGAAAGAGAGAAAGAAAGAGAGGAAGAGGGGAGAGAGAGAGACAGAAAGAGAGAGACAGAAATAGAGAAAGAGAAGTAGAAAGAGAGAGACAGAAAGAGAGAGAGAGAGAGAAGTAGAAATAGAGAGAGAGAAAGAGAGAGCGAGAGAGAGATAGAAGAGAGAGACAGACAGACAGAGAGAGGGAGAGAAAGAAAGAAAGAGAGAATATGAATATCAATACGAATATGAATACGAACATAGGTATGTATGTGACTAAATACACTTATTCTTTGATTATCTCACCAGAGCGCGAAACTCAGAAACAGACTAATGATATCACGTATTTATTGCAGGCTACTCTGTCGTTGTGCCTGTGGCTGTGAATCCCGAGAGCCATGCCACCGACGTGGCTGAATATTTCCCAAAAAGCTTCTTTGGTTCTCTTACTCCCACTGCCTTCTGTGCTATCGTGGGAGTAAGCGCTCACCTCAATCTGGACACCAAGAAACAATCTGTAAGTAGCAAAAGCAAGTATGATGCATATGTTTTTTTTGGGGTGTGGGGTGGGGTGGGGTGGGGTGTAAATCTCTGTGTGTTGTTATTGTTGTTGCTGCTGTTGTTGTTGTTTGTGTGTGTGTGTGTGTGTGTGTGTGTGTGTGTTGTGTGTGTGTGTGTGTGTGGTGTCTGTCTGTTTGCTGTGTGTGTGTGTTTCTCTTGTGTGTGTGTGTGTGTGTGTGTGTGTGTGTGTGTGTGTGTGTGTGTGTGTGTGTGTGTGTGTGTGTGTGTGTGTGTGTGTGTGTGTAGGCTTAGTGGATTGCTGTTTCCATAACCACGAACGTGGCAGATGACTGTCATTACCAAAGAATACTTCCGTCAGTTTTCTGCCTTTGATTTCAAAGTGAACATTCCTATCAAACTTTATAATATGTAAAA
>JAPXFY010000027.1:44212326-44214826 GCA_030674185.1 Monoplex corrugatus
ATAATAATAAAAATGATAATGATAATCATAATCATAATAACTCCACGTATATGTGATATATCAGTGTTAGTATACGTAGAGACAATTTATGATAATAATAATGATGATAATAATAATAAAAATGATAATGATAATCATAATCATAATAACTCCACGTATATGTGATATATCAGTGTTAGTATACGTAGAGACAGTTTATGATAATAATAATGATGATAATAATAATAAAAATGATAATGATAATCATAATAATTCCACGTATATGTGATATATCAGTGTTAGTATACGTAGAGACAGTTTATGATAATAATAATGATGATAATAATAATAAAAATGATAATGATAATCATAATAACTCCACGTATATGTGATATATCAGTGTTAGTAACTCATAGAGACAGATAATAACAATAACAATAATAGTAGTAGTAGTAGCAGCAGCAGTACAGAAGTAGTAGTAGTAGTAGAGACGAGAAAAATAAATAAAGATAGATAACTATATGTGATGATCGATGAGAAGATATGAGGAAGAAGAATGAAGATGATAGAATGATGATGATGATGATGATAAACGAAGATGAGAGAGATGATGATGATGATGATGATGGTGATGATGATGATGATGATGATGATGAATGATGATGATCCTCCTCCTGCTGCTGCTACTGTTATTGCTGCTGATGAGGAGGAGGAGGAGGAAGATGATGTTGTGATGCTGCTGCTGCTGCTGCTGATGATGATGATGATGATGATGATGATGATGATGATGACGACGACGACGAAGAAGAAGATGATGATATCAATCATGTACATGTATGGTGCCTCTTACAGTGTTCTAGGCTCTTACAATTCTACAATACAAAAATATATGAACATATACATGTAACGCATATTCACTAATTTTATCCATTAGCATGATGCACTCGCTCTCAATAACATCCACACGCAAGACACCACAAAAACGCACAAGAACAGGATGGCATAAAGTCAGTATTACAAAGTTACTTTAAACAGTCAGGGAAGAGAGTGGAATTTAACTGGACCATGAAACAGGAAAGGTTAGACAAATATGTCAGACCAAAGGGCAAATTATTCCACCAAAAAGGTCCAAAATGTGCAGTAGATCGGAAAGTGAGTCTTACATCTGTACTGAGGGATTTTGAATAGCCTAGAATCAGGAAAATGAAGAGTACGATAAGGAGAATTGGCATGGAGCAATACATAGATCTAAGCTGTGGCAATACCAGAGAATACCAGAGAACAGTGGCAATACCAGAAAAAACATTGTAAGACATGCACAAATGCCTGTCAATTAACATCAGGAAGAGAGTTCTTGAATGTTATATAGAACCAACGCTGTTGTACGGATGCGAGGCGTGGACAGTCAACAAAGAAAGCCAGAATGTTGAGAGTTCCATGGACAGCAAAGAAAACAAACGAGACAGTCTTGATGGAGGCAGACACAAGTAGATCACTCATAAGGAAGATTAGGAAAAGACAAGCAACATTTATAGGCCATTTTAAGAGGAAGGGGGATTTGGAGCACCTGGTCACAACGGGAAAGCTGGAGGGAAAGAGAGCACCAGGTAGACCCAGGGAGAAAATGCTGGACGGACTTGCAGAGTGGCTGGGGATGAGGAGGGTGGGGGAGATGCTGGGGGCAACCAGAGATAGAGATGGTTGAAAGTCCATGGTCGCCAACGCCATGCGGCAGGGCACCTGATGATGATGATGATGACGATAAGGAGAATTGGCATGGAGCAATACATAGATCTAAGCAGTGGCAATACCAGAGAACAGTAGCAATACCAGAGAACAGTGGCAATACCAGAAAAAAACATTGTAAGACATGCAAGTAACCCTGTGTCTAATCTTCATCTTCATGTGCCTTGCCGCATGGCGTTGGCGATCATGGCCCTCCACACGAATCTATCCCTGTCGCTGCGAGTACATCTCCCACCCTCTCTGTCTTCAGCCACCCTGCAAGTCCGTCCAATATTTTCTCCCTGGGTCTACCTGGTGTTCTCTTTCCCTCCAGCTTTCTTGTTGTGACCAGGTGTTTTTAATCCTCCTTTCCTCATAATATGGCCTATGGTGTTTGTTTTTCCCTAATCTTCTTAATGAATGATCTTCTTGTGTCTGACTCCTTCAAGACTGTGTCTTTGCTGTCCATGGAACATCCAACATTCTTCTTTTTTTCTCAAACTTTTTTTAAATTCTTTTTTGACAAAACACAAATAAATACAATGTTTGCTGAACATTATTACAATATCATTGAAAAAATCAACAAGATGTGTATACAATGGATTGAGCAAAAATCATGTACATACGCCATATCTATTAGTCTGTTATGTTTTCTTAAACAATATAAGGTCGTTTAATTTATACAGTTTTAGATTTTAGTTGTTGTTGGTGGTGTTTGCTTGCTTGTTTGTTTCTTTGTTTGTTTGTTTGTTTCTTTGTGTTTGTTTGTTTGTTTGTTTCTTTGTTTGCTTGTATT
>JAPXFY010000027.1:44222326-44224826 GCA_030674185.1 Monoplex corrugatus
TGGTTTGGTTGGTTGGTTTGGGTTGGGTTGGGTTGGTTTGGGTTGGGTTGGTTTGGGTTGGTTTGGGTTGGTTGGGTTGGTTGGGTTGGGTTGGTTTGGTTTGGGTTGGGTTGGGTTGGGTTGGTTTGGGTTGAGTTGGTTTGATTTGGTTTGGTTTGGGTTGGTTTGGTTGGGTTGGGTTTGGTTTGGTTGGTTTGGTTTTGGTTTGGGTTGGTTTGGTTTGGTTTGGTTTGGTTTGGTTTGGTTTGGTTTGGTTTGGTTTGGTTTGGTTTGGTTTGGTTGGTTTGGTTTGTTGGTTTGGTTTTGCTTGGTTTTTGTTTATTTTGTAGGCTTGGGTGCTCCATCTAATCTTCCGGTTATTGTTATTGCTATTTTTGTTTAAAGCTCAGCCGACTGCGTAGAGGCATATCAGGGCTATAACCAGTTCAACACACACACACACAATACTTCAACAGGAAAAAAAAAGAAAAAAATTATGCACACATACCAGTGCATTCGCGCATTTAATCTAAGGAGATATTCTTGGCGTTGACCACTCCGTCCAATTTATCACACAGGGGAGTTAAAGAAAAACATATCTGAATGCAAATTAATTTAAGCATAACTAAGAACACTAAAAGTATATATAAAACTGGCCTAATTACCTAAAATTGCTTCCGCATATCTCATTTCCTAGAGCCAAAAATGCACAGAATACCTGTACCCAATTATCAATCCTAAGATAAAGTACGCAAGACTTTCTCGAACACATACAGGTGAATAGAGCAGCAAGGCAGAAAATGCTAGGAAGAAATGACAGAATGCGAACATTTCAGTTGAATTTTTATTTTCTTTCTGAATTTTCTTATGGAGGGTCCATTTTTCATCTCCGAATGTCATGATGGTCCAGAGCATATATCTCATTATTTTCATTTTTCGGTTTGTGTCTATCGTTTTGTCTGTACCGTACCAACCACCATTAAAACGTTTTAAGTGTCCACAGAGGCAAAGGCTCTCCTATCTTTGAAACAGCACAGTTTCAAATTTCAGTTTCAGTTTCAGTTTTTCAAGACGACGTCTCCGCGCTTGGAACGAATTCCATACGCACTAACGTCATAGGCGCCATGTGTATGGTGATCATGGCACAAGCCTTAGGCCTGCACATAAACCCATGAGCTGGCCAGGTTCCGACACCCTACCAAGCCTATGTTTTACCTAGTCTGTGTTTTATAATGGTATTGTATCAGCCTGCACTGGAATAATCGTGGTTACATGTAAATGACATGTGTATTTATGTGCCTTATCTTCAAAAAATACGAACAGATATATGTATATAAAGTAAATAAATGAATAAAGTTCTGAATCACAACACAACAAGCTTTCTGCATAAACTCGTCTCACATGACAGAAAGACACCCCACCCCCACCCCCGGTGAAAGCACAAAACCTCGGCTGTTTATCAACTAGGTGAAGACAATATTTTCTTAATCATAGCCCCGCCAGTCTGTTGTTCACTTCCGAGGAAAGAAAAGAGGAAATAGATAGGGATGAAAGTAAGTGAGTAAGGAAGGAAGGAAATAGGGAAGGAAGGAAGGAAGGAAATAGGGAAGGAAGGAAGAAAGGAGGGAAGAAAGGAAGGAAGGAAGGAAAAAGTAAGTAAGTATATACGTAAATAGGTGAATGAATAAATACAAAATAAAAGAGTATGTAGATGAATAAACAGGTAAGATATGAAAATAACAAATAACAGTAAGCACATGCATATACCCACATGCCCGCACACCAGAATACACACGTACATTTATACATATATATACACACCCATATCTACACAGCATGATGGCCGACAACATCAGCAAAAACAACATCAGCAACAACAACAACAGCAACAACAACAACTGAACAGAAAGGAATGAAGTCGATGTCCGTTACTTGAAGCTGGCAGAGAAATCGTTACAGAGCATGTCCTTTAGAGATGTAGAACGAAATTAGACCATGGGTCCATTGGGCTGTGGTCCAAGAGCGCATAACTTGTCCGCAGAGTAAGCAGTCTGTATCCTGCTGTTAGCTCCCTTGCACTGATTAGCCACTGTGATCTCCACCTTGTCGTCGAAAAGCTTGCAGTCGATTGTCATTGTCAATCCCAGTTACTGGTATCGATTAGAGTAGCTGCCATAACCGTCATAGCGTATACGCTGTAAATCCCTCCACCCGGTGTCAACCACATATAAATTCGTTAATTTCACTAGATTTTGGTTTATTTATTTTTTTATTTTTTTATTTATTTATTTATTCATTCATGTATTCATTTATTTGTTCATTTATTTGTTCACTTCGCTTCATTTATCATTTATCTGTTTATTTATTCATTCGTGCGTTCGTGAGTTCGTTTGTTTGTTTGTTTATTTATTCATTTATGTATTATTTATTTAACTATTTAGCAATTTTATATATTTAGCCATTTATTTATTCAACTATTTAATCTATTTATTTATCTATTTATTATTCATTCATTTCTTTA
>JAPXFY010000027.1:44237326-44249826 GCA_030674185.1 Monoplex corrugatus
ACGAACGAACGAACGAATAAATACATGAATGAATGAATAGATACATAAATGGATAAATGAAATGAAATGAATAAATAAATAAATAAATAAATGAATGAATAATAAATAGATAAATAAATAAATTAAATAGTTGAATAAATAAATGGCTAAATACATAAAATTACTAAATAGTTAAATAAATAATACATAAATGAATAAATAAACAAACAATCAAACTCACGAACACACAAATGAATGAATAAACAGATAAATAATAAATGAAGTGAAATGAACAAATAAATGAATAAATAAATGAATAAATAAATAAATAAATAAATAAACCAAAATCTAGTGAAATTAACGAATTTATATGTGGTTGACACCGAGGGGAGGGGATTTACAGGTTCACGGCTATGGCGGTTATGGCAGCTACTCTAATCGATACCAGTAACTGGGATAGACAATCGACTGCAAGCTTTTCGACAAGGTGGAGATCACAGTGGCTAATCAGTGCAAGGGAGCTAACAGCAGGATACAGACTGCTTGCGCTTGCGGACAAGTTATGCGCTCTTGGACCACAGCCCAATGGACCCATGGTCTAATTTCGTTCTACACTCTAAAGGACATCCTCTGTAACGATTTCTCTGCCAGCTTCAAGTAACGGACATCGACTTCATTCCTTTCTGTTCAGTCGTTGTTGTTGCTGTTGTTGTTGTTGCTGATGTTGTCGGCCATCATGCTGTGTGGATATGGGTGTGTATATATATGTATGAATGTACGTGTGTATTCTGGTGTGCAGGCATGTGGGTATATGCATGTGCTTACTGTTATTTGTTATTTTCATGTCTTACCAATTTATTTATCTATATACATGTCCTCTTTTATTTTGTATTTATTCATTCAACTATTTACGATATACTTACTTACTTCTTCCTTCCTTCCTTCTTTCCTTCCTTTCTTCCCTCCTTTCTTCCTTCCTTCCTTCCTTCCTTCCCTCCTTCCTTCCTTCCTTACTCACTTACTTTCATCCCTATCTATTTCCTCTTTTCTTTCCTCGGAAGTGAACAACAGACTGGCAGGGCTATGATTAAGAAAATATTGTCTTCACCTAGTTGATAGACAGACGAGGTTTTGTGCTTTGACTTGGGGGGGGGGGGGGGGGGTCTTTCTGTCATGTGAGAGGAGTTTATGCAGAAAGCTTGTTGTGTTGTGATTCAGAACTTAATTTATTTATTTACTTTATATACATATATCTGTTCGTATTTTTTGAAGATAAGGCACACAAATACACATGTCATTTACATGTAACCACGATTATGCCAGTGTCAGGCTAATACAATACCATTATAAAACATAGACTAGGTAAAACATAGTCTAGGTAGGGCCTCGGGATCTGGCCACCTCATGGGTTTATGTGTAGGCCTAAGGCTTGTGCCATGATCACCATACACATGGCACCTATGACGTTAGTGCGTATGGAATTCGTTCCAAGCGCAGAGACGTCGTCTTGAGAAACTGAAACTGAAACTGAAACTATTCTGTTTCAAAGATAGGGTTGGGTTGGTTTGGTTTGGTTTGGTTTTGGTTTGGTTTGGTTTGGTTTGGTTTGGTTTGGTTTGGTTTGGTTTGGTTTGGTTTGGTTTGGTTTGGTCTGGTTTGGTTTGGTTTGGTCTGGCTAAGCTTGGATTGGCTTGGTTTGGTTTGGTTTTGGTTTGGTTTGGTTGGTCTGGTTTCGTTTGGGTTGGGTTGGATTGGGTGGGATTGGTTTGGTTTGGTTTGGTTTGGTTTGGTTTGGTTTGGTTTGTGTTTGTTTGGTTTGGTTGTTGGGTTGGTTTGGTTGGGTTGGTTTGGTTTGGGTTGGGTTGGTTTGGTTTGGTTTGGGTTGGTTTGGTTTGGTTTGGTTTGGGTTTGGGTTGGGTTGGTTTGGGTTTGGTTTGGTTTGGTTTGGTTTGGGTTGGGTTGGGTGTTGGGTTGGTTTGGTTGGGTTGGTTGGTGTTTGGGTTGGGTTTGGTTGGTTGTTGGATTTGGTTTGGTTTGGTTTGGTTTGGTTTGGTTTGGGTTTGGTTTGTTTGGGTTGGTTTGGTTTGGTTTGGTTTGGTTTGGTTTGGTTTGGTTTGGTTTGGTTTGGTTTGGTTTGGTTGGGTTGGTTGGGTTGCTTTGGTTTGGTTTTGGTTTGGTTTTTGTTTGGTTTTGGGTTTGGTTTTGGTTTGGTTTGGTTTGGTTTGGTTTGGTTTGGTTGGGTTGGGTTGGTTTGGTTGGTTTGGTTGGTTTGGTTTGGTTTGGTTTGGTTTGGTTTGGTTTGGTTTGGTTTGGTTTGGTTTGGTTTGGTTGGTTTGGGTTGGTTTGTTTGGTTGGGTTGGTTTGGTTTGGTTTGGTTGGTTTGGTTTGGTTTGGTTTGGTTTGTGGTTTGGTTGGTTTGGTTTTTTTGGTTATTGGTTGGTATTTGGTTGGTTGTTTGGTTTTAATTTTGCGGCCATGTATTCCGTTTGTATTGTTATTTTGTTTAAAGCCCAGCCGATGCATAGAGCCATATCAGGGCTATAACCAGTTCAACACACACACACAGTACTTCAACAGAAAAAAAAAAGAAAAGAAAAAAATTGATGCACACATACCAGTGCATTCGCGCATTTAATCTAAGGAGATGCCCTTGGCGTTGCCCACTCCGTCCAATGTATCACTCAAGGGAGTTGAAAAAACATATCTGAATAGAAATTAATTTAAGCATAACTACGAAACTAAAGCAAATATAAAACTGGCCTAAATTACCTAAAATTGCTTCCGCATATCTCATCTCCCTAGAGTCAAAAATGCACTGAATACATGTACCCAATTATCAGTCCTAAGATAAAGTACGCAAAAATTTATCGAACACATACAGGTGAATAGAGCAGCAAAAGCAGAAAATGATAGGAAGAAATGACAGAATGCAAACATTTCAGTTGAATTTTTATTTTCTTTCTGAATTTTCTTATGGAGGGTCCATTTTTCATCTCCGAATGTCATGATGGTCCAGAGCAGATATCTCATTATTTTCATTTTTCAGTTTGTGTCTATCGTTTTGTCTGTACCGTACCAACCACCATTAAAACGTTTTAAGTGTCCACAGAGGCAAAGGCTCTCCTATGTTTGAAACAGCACAGTTTCAGTTTCAGTTTCAGTTTCTCAAGACGACGTCTCCGCGCTTGGAACGAATTCCATACGCACTAACGTCACAGGTGCCATGTGTATGGTGATCATGGCACAAGCCTTAGGCCTGCACATAAACCCATGAGCTGGCCAGGTCCTGATGCCCTACTTAGCCTATGTTTTACCTAGTCTATATTTTATACTGGTATTGTATCAGCCTGTCACTGGAATAATCGTGGTTACATGTAAATGACATGTGTATTTGTGTGCCTTATCTTAAAAAAATACGAACAGATATATGTATATAAAGTAAATAAATGAATAAAGTTCTGAATCACAACACAACAAAGCTATTCTGCATAAACTCGTCTCACATGACAGAAAGACACCCCACCCCCACCCCCGGTGAAAGCACAAAACCTTGGCTGTCTATCAACTAGGTGAAGACAATATTTTCTTAATCATAGCCCCGCCAGTCTGTTGTTCACTTCCGAGGAAAGAAAAGAGGAAATAGATAGGGATGAAAGTAAGTGAGTAAGGAAGGAAGGAAATAGGGAAGGAAGGAAATAGGGAAGGAAGGAAGAAAGGAGGGAAGAAAGGAAGGAAGGAAGGAAGAAGTAAGTAAGTATATACGTAAATAGGTGAATGAATAAATACAAAATAAAAGAGTATGTAGATAAATAAACAGGTAAGACATGAAAATAACAAATAACAGTAAGCACATGCATATACCCACATGCCCGCACACCAGAATACACACGTACATTTATACAAATATATACACACCCATATCCACACAGCATGGTGGCCGACAACACCAGCAACAACAACAACAGCAACAACAACGACTGAACAGAAAGGAATGAAGTCGATGTCCGTTACTTGAAGCTGGCAGAGAAATCGTTACAGAGGATGTCCTTTAGAGCTGCTGAACGAAATTAGACCATGGATCCATTGGGCTGTGGTCCAAGAGCGCATAACTTGTCCGCAGCGTAAGCAGTCTGTATCCTGCTGTTAGCTCCCTTGTACTGATCAGCCACTGTGATCTCCATCCTTGTCGAAAAGCTTGCAGTCGATTGTCAATCCTAGTTACTGGTACCGATCAGAGTAGCTGCCATAACCGCCATAGCCGTGAACGCTGTAACACTCCCCTCCCCACCCCCTCGGTGTCAACCAAATATAAATTCGTTAATTTCACTGGATTTTGGTTTATTTATTTATTTATTCGTTTATTTATTCACTTCACTTCATTTATTATTTATCTGTTCATTCATTCATTCGTGCGTTCGTGCGTTCGTTTATTTGTTTATTTATTTATTTATTCATTTACATATTTATTTATTTTAGCTATTTAGCTATCTTATTTATTTAGTTATTTATTTATTCAGCTGTTTAATTTATTTATTTATTTATTATTCATTTATTTATTCGTTTATTTATTCATTCATTTCATTTCATTTATCTATCTATGTATCTGTTCATTCATTCATGCATTTATTTGTTCGTTCGTTTGTTCGTTCGTTCGTTCGTTCATTCATCTGTTTAAATATTTATGAATTTATCTGTCTATCTATCCATCTATTTTATTTATTTGTTTGTTTGTTTATGCATTTATTTATTTATTCATTTTATCTATGTATCAATTTATTTATCTATCGATTTGTTTTATTAATTTGTTTATATCATTTATGTATCTATTTATTTGTTTATTTCACTTATTTATTTCTTTATTTGTTTATTTATTTATTAGTTTTACTTTTTGCCAAATCAATGTTTTCTTTCAAAAACAAAAAAAAAAGAGAGATGAGATGTTATATTTTACCGGATAGGGGTGTGGTGTGTGCGTGTGTGTGTGTGTGATGTGTGCGTGTGTGTGTGTGTGTGTGTGTGTGCAGGGCGTGTCTCTGTGTGTGTGTTTGTGTCTTTGTGTCTCTGCGTGCGTGTGCGTGTATGTGTGTGTGTTTGTGTATGAGCGCATGCGTGTATGTGTATGTGTATGTGCGTACATGTGTTTGTGTGTGCGTGCATGCGTGCGTGTGTGTGTGTGTGTGTGTGTGTGTGCGCGCGCGCACGCGCTGTGTGGCCTGTGTGTTGCCAAATTGTTGGCAAGATTTACCCGGGTATTTCTCTATAGACTATTTCGTTTACATTCATTTCTTCTGTCACAATAAATTTACCATATGAAAACTCGGGCTGCTCTCTCCTTTGAGAGCACATCGCCACAGTTCAGCGCCACACAATTATTGAGCAAGGCTTCAGAAAGGCAATAAGGCGAATTGGCCTTCAAGGGAAGCGATCTGGGAAATCAATCTATCCCTCCAATGTTTTATACCAGGGCACCGGGCGAATGCCTAGCCTGCACTTCACGATTTTCAAATGCTGTGGGATCTTTACTGTGCACAGGTCAGCAATGCCCTGCCTGCACTTCACGATTTTCAAGTGCCGTGGATCTTTAGTGTGCACAGTCGCAATGCCTGCCTGCACTTCACGATTTTCAAGCGCCGTGGGATCTTTAGCGTGCGCGAGTCTGAAGGCCCTCAGGTCCGACTCGACTCGTTTTTCACCCCCTTCCGAAGGACTAAACGTTCAGTTGGATTCTCCGGTCAAACTGAGGAGAAAAATCGAGGCCTCAACGGGGACCGAACCCTGGAACCTCGTGTTTAGATATTTGGCAGGCGAACGTGTGAACATTCTGCCACTCTTCATCTACCACTTACCAACACTTTGGCCAAACAAATACTCTCAACAAGACTGAGGCATGTTTGAATCTATACCGTACCAGGCTTATGGCACCACTTGAAGATCAAGACTGGGGCTAGGGTGTTTTTTTTTTTCGTTTTTTAGTATTATTTCTCTCAGGGAGGTTACATTTGTGCTCACCTTTTTTTCGTCCCATTTCTACGCCATCTTAATGGCCACAGAAACTGGAACAGTTTTTACAATGCGATGAGGATGAGTCGACGAGGATGATGATCATGATGCTATGGAGTTCCACCCAGGACTGAGACTGCGTGACAGGGCTGTACTCTACGCTTACTATCGTAATTTTCCTGGCGCCAATCAGGCATGAGAGATACAGACACCTGCGGTGGTGGTCAGAAGATTTGAGCAACACCCTCAATGACGCATCCGTGAAGTGGATGAGACTCGACTGTGTGGTTCCCGTCTTCCCAATGAGCCCATAACACGCCCAACACTGGGTAGGAGCCGGTTAGACCCGAAAAATCTCACAATGATTTTTGAAGGGACTGATGGGGATTCGAACCCACAATCTTCCAGTCGATAGTCCGCCGAGTCCGTTGCGTCAACCACTACACCACGGCGACTGGTCTAGACTGGGGGCCAGTTGACATAGCCATGACTCAAAATATCTGATATCATGAGTTCAATCCCAGCCCGTAACATTAAAAACTGACCTGTTCGCTGCCCATCTTAATGCTTCCATCATTCTTGGGGTGTCAGTTTAATGTTTCATAGATCTCTCTTCCTCCACCCCCCACCCCCACCCCCCATTTCAAGACCTTGCAAGCACAAAGGGTTTTGCGCAGGCTTGAGAAGAAGTCTGTCAGATAATTGCTGACAGATTTGGGGTGGAGCTCAAATGGAGTTGTCCGAGTGTAGTGAATCCCTCTTGAACAAACTCCAAACGAACTCCAGACTGTAACCAAGTTAGCAACTTGATCAGTTTCAGTTTCTCAAGACGACGTCTCCGCGCTCCGAACGAATTACATATGCACTAACGTCACAGGTGCTACATTAAACCATGAGCTGGCCAGGTCTTGAGGCCTTACCTAGACTATGTTTTACCTAGTCTATATTTTATACTGGAATTTTATTAGCGTACCACTGGAATAATCTTGGTTACATGTAAATGACATGTGTGTGTTTGTATCTTACCTTCAAAAAAGGAACATATATATGAAATAAATAAATAAATCATTAAAGGTCTGAATCACAACACAGCTAGCTATGCTATATAAACTCGTCTCACATGACAGACCCCCACCCCCCCCCCCCCCCCGCCCCTAGTCAATGCCCAAATTTCAGCCATCTATCAACAAGTAAGCCAATATTTTCTTATCATACATAGGTAAGTGAGTGAGTAAGTAATAAGTAAGTAAGTAAATAGGTAAACAAGCAAGTAAACAAGCACGCAAGCAAGGAAGCAAGTAAGTGAGTGAATGAGTAAGTGAATAAGAAGTAAGTAAGTAGGTGAATAAATGATACAAAATAAAGGATAAACAGTACAGTGAACAGCAACAGATCTCTTGATGCAGAGATGACGCTGCACTTCACCAAGGCCAACTCCGCCTTTGGAAGGTTGAACAGGAACCAGAAAAAAAAACACGAAAAAAGAACAAGAACGCGTATTTAATAACAAGACAAGACAGGCGCAAATTTCGGACAAAGGCAGCGTAAGATCACAAACAAACAAACACCAGATATAAAAATTAGGAGAGAAAGACTGAAACTTCCCTGCTGCTCTGTCTAGTGTGAGAAAAGGACACTCACACTGGACAAAGCAGCAGGGAAGTTTCTTCTCACACTGGACAGAGCAGCAGGGAAGTTTCTTCTCACACTGGACAGAGCAGCAAGGAAGTTTCAATCTTTCTCTCCTAATTTTTGTATCTGGTGATTGTTTGTTTGTGATCTTACGCTTGACAAAATTTGCACCTGTCTTGTCTTGTTGTATCAAATACACGTGTTTTTTTCTGGTTCCTGTTTGCTCGAACGCGGTCAGTCACACTTGTTTTGGATTTGGAAGGTTGACCAAGAGATTGTGGCCAGACCATGGTACCCTCGCTCAGGCTCGCCACAGAGACATCTGTGTACTGAACAGTGGCCCTGAGTGTCTTTTAGTACTACTGCTGTTATTTTCTTTGAATATAAGATACACAGATACACATGTCATTTACATGTAACCAAGATTCTTCCACTGATAGACTGATACAATACTAGTATGTAAAAAATGTAGGCTAGGTAAAACATGAGCTGGGTAGGACCTCAGGACCTGACCAACTCATGGGTTTATCTGTAGGGTTAAGGCTTGTGTCATGATCACCATCACATGGCACCCAAGACGTTAGTGCATTATGGAATTCATTCCGAGCGTGGAAATGTCATCCTGAGAAACTGAAACTGCTGCTAGGTCTGGACTATATAATGACAACGCAATCGACAGATGTCTGCAAAAGTTCTGTAACATTACATAGAAAGGTGTCCAAATTTTACCTTCTGAAGACGTCTAGCTTCTCAAGCATTTAAAGGTCTATTCATTAAATACCTATGGGCTCCTTTGGAAGACTGGGACCACTCAGTCGAGTCTCATCCACTTCACGGATGTGTGTCATTAAGGGTGTTGCTCAAATCTTCTGACCAGCACCGCAGGGTTCTGTATCTCTCAGGCCTGGTTGACGCCAGGATATATTTTGATCGTAAGCGTAGAGTACGGCCCTGTCACACAGTCTCAATCCTAGATGGAACTTCATAGCATCATGATTATCATCCTCATTGACATCATCATCATTGCATTGGAAAATGTGTGGCAACTTCTGTGACCATTGAGGTGGAGTAGAAAATTTGACGAAAAGAAAAAGGTGAGGACAATAGGTAACCCCCCTGAGTGCTACGATCCTAAAACAATTCTTTAAAAAGCCTCATTGAACATGACACACTACCCTGTGGAAGACAGCCACGACCAGGAGATTTACATGTAAGGAGAACTGAAACATTGACAATGTGACCAGAGAAGACCACTGAAGTGGCACAATCACTGATCGCCTCTGGCATCAATACCACATCATCATCATCATCATCATCATCGTCATCATCATCGTCATCATCATCATCATCATCATCACCATGTGCCCTGCCGCATGGCGTTGGCGATCATGACCCTTCATACGAATTGTCGCTGCAAGTACATATATCCATCCACTAGCCACTATACAAGTCCGTCCAATATTTTTCCCTGGGTCTACCTGGTGTTCTCTTTCCCTTCAGCTTTCCTGTTGTGGTCAGGTGCTCTAATTTCTTTTTCCTCAAACAATGTCCTATAAGCTTTGTCTTTTCCTAATCTTCTCTATTAATGTTCTTCTTGTGTCTGCCTCCTGTCTCGTTCGTTTTCTTTGCTGTCCATGGAACTCTTAATGTTCTTCTTTGAAACCACATTTCAGGGTTAATGGTAAAGCTGCTTTTTTTTAGGTTCAACTCTGGACAGGGGCCGGCCAGGGTCTAAAAATCCCACGAACACTGACATGACTAACGTGCACATTTGATAGTCTGCATACACACGAAGGATGTTTAGGCAGTGGCAGGTCTGCACACATGTTGACCTGTGAGATCAAATTTGTTTCGAACAATAATACACACCAACAAGAAAGCTGGAGGGGAAAAGAGCGCCAGGGTACATGGACGGACTTGCAGAGTGGATGAAGACATAGAGGGTGGGAGATGATCTTGTAGCGACAAAGGATAAATTCGTATGAAGGGCCATGATCGACAACGCCATGCGGCAAGGCACTTGATGATGATGATGATGATGATGATGATGATGATGATGATGATGATGATGGACGACGACGACGACGACGACGATGATGATGATGATGATGATGATGACGACGACGACGACGATGATGAGGAGGAGGAGGACGACGACGACGATGATGATGATGATGATGATAATGATGATGATGACGACGACGACGACGACGACGATGATGATGATGAGGAGGAGGAGGAGGACGACGATGGTGATGATGATGATGATGATTATTTCCCTTTGGAGGTGTGTGTGATGATTGAAGGAGTAGGGGCAATACATATTAAACAAGTGTTTAGGTGTGTGTTCATGTATAGTTTTGATTGAGTTGTCGTTAAACTGGGAAAAATAATCAAGTTTTTTTTTCTTTATATCTAAAACAAAATAAAGACAAATAAAGGGATCTGTGAATCTTGGTTTACTAATGTGTGCGTATGTGTGTGTGTGTGTGTGTGTGTGTGTGTGTGTGTGTGTGTGTGTGTGTGTGTGTGTGTGTGTGTGTGTGTGTGTGTGTGTGTGTGTGTTGTGTGTGTACGATCATGGCCCTACACACGAATCTATCATTTGTCCCTGCAAGTACATCTGCCACCCTCTCTCTTCATCTACTTCGCAAGTCCGTCCAATAGTTTCTTCCGAGGTCAACGGGTGCTCTTTTTCCCTCCAGTTTTTCTGTTGTGATTAGGTGCTCTAATCTTTCTTGCCTCAAAAAATGTCCTATAAATGTTGCTTTTTTCTCTAATCTTCTTCATTTGTGTTCTTCTTACCGTCTGTCTGGAAGCGTCAAGACAGTCTCGTTTGTTTTCTTTGCTGTCCATGGAACTCTTAACATTCTTCTTAGAAACCATATTTCAGTTGCCTCAGTTTTGTTCTGACTTCGTGTGTTGACTGTCCAGGCTTCAGGTCCATACAACAGTATCGGTTCTATATATCACATGAAGAACTCTCTATTCCTTATGGTAATTAATAGGTGTTTGTTGGTAAGAACGCTTTTTTTTTTTTTAAATAGTTTTAGCTTTGCTGAATCTGCTGGCTATTTTTGATGTGCAGCTGCTGTCTGGTGAGATGCAGATATTTAAACGTATCAACTTGTCTCAATGTTGTGCCATTTGCTGTTTTGTGTGAGGGGATTTCTTGTTTTTTACTGATTACCATGACGTAGGTCAGTCTTCTCGCTATTTAGCTCTAGCCTCTTATTTCTGTTTTTTATTTCTATTGTAGTGCCAAGATTTTGCAGGTCTTTTTCATTTTCTGCAATCAGAACAGAGTCATCTGCATAACGAAGACACACCATCCGCAAAAGTGTAATCCTTGGACCCCGCTCCCATGCCCTACGCACCAGCTTCCTGCAGGAAGCTGGTGGATAGGATGAGGGAATCATAGGGTTAAGTTTTGGCTTTGCTAGCATGGTTGATAATGCAGGAAGCTGGTGGATAGGGTGCTGGAGTCAAAGGGTTAAAAGAAAAACCTTCGACTCTTTAGTCAGGAATCTCTCTTTCTCTCTTTCTCTCTCTCTCTCTCTCTCTCTCTCCTCTCTCTCTTTCTCTCTCTGACTGTTTCTCTTACTCTCTCTCTCTCTCTGTTTCTCTTACTCCTCTCTCTCTCTCTTCTCTGTTTCTCTTACTCTCTCTCTCTTTCTCTGTATCTCTTTCTCTCTCTCGCTTTCTCTTTCTCTCTCTCTCTCTCTGTGTCTCTCCCTCTCTCTCTGTTTCTCTTACTCTCTGTCTCTGTTTCTCTTACTCTCTCTCTCTCTCTCTCTCTTACTCTCTCTCTCTCTCTCTGTTTCTCTTTCTCTCTCTCTCGCTGTCTCTTTCTCTCTCTCTCTTACTTACACACACTCACTCTCTCATTCTCTCAATCTACCCCTCTCTCTTTCTCTCTCTCTCTTTGTCTTAACTCTCTCTCTCTCATTCTCTCTCTCATTCACTCAATCTCTCTCTCTCTCAATCTCTCTCTCATACACACACACACCTCTCTCTCTCTCTCTCTCACTCACTCACTCTCTCTTTCTCTTTCTCTTTTTTTCAGTCTCTCGCTCTCTCTGTCTTACTGTCCCACTCTCTCTCTCTCTCTCTCTCTCTCTCTCTCTCTCGATCGCTGACAGACACATTCAGAGGGAGAAAGGAGAGAGAGAGGAGGAGAGAGGAGGGGGGAGAGAGAGAGGAGAGAGAGAAAGATAAAGGAACTGACACACAAACAGAGAGAAAGAGAGAGAGGAACTGACACACAGACAAACAGAAAGACAGAGAGAGGGGGTGGGAGTGGCGAGAGTGTAGCTAAACAACTTACCGAACAAAAACACAATTTGCTCAAAGCATGTTTTCTGCATCTTTTTTTGCCTTTATTTCGCTCAGAATCATTGGCAGAGCGTTACCGTTACATGATCACACTGTTCTCGTCCATATCTGTACAAAGCTTCTCTCGTTTATATACATTACATTCAAATAAACACCTTTGTTGGTGTCTCTTTTCATATACAGGAAAAAAACTCAATATATGTACATTAGCATCATCATAATAAATGACAAAGGTGTATAAAGCGATTTTTTGGATGTATTATAAATGACATATAACAAGTTGTCTATAGTGTCAATGTCTTCATCACAAGACGAACAAATGATTTATTTTATACTTCATAATGAAATGCCAAGTTTCGCTGCAAACACGAAAACGTTGTAACCAGGAATTTTTGTCAGAAATTCTCATACTATGCAAACAGGAAGACACGTTTTCTGTGATTTTCCATCCACAAAGCTTTCCATACGCAAATAGTACGTCCTTTCCGAAAAACAAGAATCCACAACGTGCTCTCGCAACAGCAGAAGATCGAGGTCGATTTATTGTCCGTTCA
>JAPXFY010000027.1:44257326-44262326 GCA_030674185.1 Monoplex corrugatus
GTATCTGTTATTGGATTTTTTTGTTTTCTTTTGCTTTCCATGGTCTTACGTTCATGATTGACAAAGGCCAGTTGGCTGAAAATTTGCACCTGTCTTGTCCTGTTGTATCAAATACGCGTTCTGATTATATTGTCACGTATTTTTTCTGGTTTCGATAGTAACGTTAGTCTCATCCACTCCACGGATGCGTCATTGAGAATACCTAAGAAATTTTCTGACCAACACCGCAGGTGTATTTTTTTTTTTAAGTTGCTGATTCTATCTATGTCTTAGCTGTAAAACAAGCTTTTAAAAAAAATTTAGAATATTGTGGCACAATGTTCTTTCTGTATTGTCAACCTGCTAGTGGGATTATAAACCTGCAAAGCCACGTACATTCAATTCAATATTAAATTCAATTCAATTCAATTCATTCAATCAGACATTCCCACCCAGCGTATGCTTAAACAAATTTTCGAGCGCAAAGTGCCATTGGGAATCAGCATCATCACTACCATCATGAAAATACGATGAAGACGGATTTTGTATATCATCCGAAGGTAGCAGGATAACATCACCCGGACTGCCCTTCATTGGACACCAAAAGGAAGTCATAGAAGAAGAAGACCCAAGAATATCTGGCGACGAACAATAGAAGGTGACTCCAGAGCCCTGAAACCCTTTAGGTACCACACAGAGGATGGCCCTAGAAAAGACAGAAGTGGAGAATCTCCGTTGCTGCTTTACATGCCAGTGGCATTGCAGGCATAAAGTTGGTGAGTGGGTACTGTGTTTTTACGTCTCATTGAGACCTAAAACTTACTCCTCAATACTCTATTTTTCTGTCCTTGTGTCACCAATAATTCGTATTAATATTCACTTTTTTTTTTACCGAGACTTCAGAAAGGCAAGAAGGCTAATTCGTCTTCAAGGGGAGGGACCTGGGAAATCAACCTATCTCTCCAATGTTTATACCAAGGCAGTCGGGCAATGCTCTGCTCTTCACGATTTTCAACTTATGTGGGATCTTTAGCGTGCGCAGCCAGAAGGCACACGGGTCCGACTCGTTTTTCGTCCCCTTCCGAAAGACAAGAGGTTCAGTTGGATTTTCCGGTCAAACTGAGGAGAAAAGTTCAGGTCTCTATGGGGAGCGAACCCTGGAAACTCGAGTTTAGTTATTGGCAGGCGAACACCTGAACCATTCTGCCATTCTTCTCGCTATGTGCTGTCGATAAGCACCAACTGGAAAGGTAACTGCCTGCAACAGAACAACCTAGCGACAGCAATGCATGCAGAAAACGCTTATATTTGAACAGCGCTGAGCGGCTGTTCTTCAACACTCGGGGAACCGGAGGAAGCAAAGCCTAAGGCCGCAGGATTCCTTCCCCTGAAGGGAGAAGAGTGGCAGAATATAAACACTATAAACAACATAAACAATTTGTCAGGCCAAGATTCTGTAAACAATAACAGGGTCAAAGCAAAAAACATCAAATAATTCTTTTTTTTTTTTTTAGTGACAACATATTGAACGCGAACGTGAACGTTAAGTATCATGTGATATGTTGGTTTGTCAAAGCAGCCTCTTAACCCTTTGTCTTCCGCAGCATGTCTACCAGCATCTGCAGTGTCAACCATGCTAGTAAACAAAAACGTAACCCTTTGACTTCCACAGCCTGTCTACCAGCATCCTGTATAGTCAACCATGCTAGCAAAGCAAAAACGTAACCCTTTGACTTCCACAGCCTGTCTACCAGCATCCTGTATTGTCAACCATGCTAGCAAAGCAAAAACGTAACCCTTTGACTTCCACAGCCTGTCTACCAGCATCCTGTATTGTCAACCATGCTAGCAAAGCAAAAACGTAACCCTTTGACTTCCACAGCCTGTCTACCAGCATCCTGTATTGTCAACCATGCTAGCAAAGCAAAAACGTAACCCTTTGACTTTTGCAACCGGTCTACCAGCATCCTGTATTGTCAACCATGCTAGCAAAGCAAAAACGTAACCCTTTGACTTCCACAGCCTCTCTACCAGCATCCTATATTGTCAACCATGCTAGCAAAGCAAAAACGTAACCCTTTGACTTCCACAACCGGTCTACCAGCATCTTGCATTGTCAACCATGCTAGCAAGGCAAAAACTTAACCCTTTGACTCCCGCAGCCTGTCCACCAGCTTCCTGCATGAAGCTGGTGGATAGGGTAAGGAAGTCAAAGGGTTAATTTTTTTTTGCAGTTGATGGGTAGGGTGCGGGGGGTCAAACGGTTAAATTAACAGTAGACTTCTTCGACTCACACAGTTTTGGTACAGACGAAGCCGTTTGTTCGTCGTTTTCTTTTAACGTCTATTCTCATATTGTGCTTTTTTTTTTTTTTAGACGAAAGATGAGCCCGTAATCACTTACCGTGAATCATTTTCTCCAGCTGTGCCAGATCGTTTAAATTGTAAGGGGTGTAACCGTGACCTTTGCGTCCAGGACCAGAATGGCCATACCCTCCATAGCCTGGCTTGTCGTAAGAATTACTGGCCAAGGCGCCAGCCAGCATCAAACTGCAGATGGAGACGAGGATCCTCATTCTGGTTGCCTTGAGAAGAGTTTCCAGCGACTGTCACAAGCGTTCTGGGGTGGTGTGACAATGGTGGTACTGATGCTGTTCGGGAATATATATAGCTACTGACCTCATCGCCTGAGGGTCCTGTCATGATAATTAGTCGTCATAAAATGGGGGTACTTATCAACTTTACTGCCAACAAAATGTGAGTCAACGAGGTTCAGCACACGCACACAAACAAAATAAATGGTAAAAATGATAACGAGTTAAACACCCTGAAAACTTCGCCCATTCATTGTGTATGCAAGTCCATGCTGCCTTAGATATATACAAGACATGACACAGCAGGTTTGTGTGTGTGTGTGTGCGTGTGTGTGTGTGTGTGTGTGTGTGCGCGCGTGTGTGTGTGTGTGTGTGTGCGTGAGAGAGAGAGAGAGAGAGAGCAGGAGAGAGAGAGAGAGAGTTGTGTGTGTGAGCTGTTGTGTTAGTATGTATTTGTGTTCGTTCTTTGATTTAAAGTCTTTTCACTATGAGTATGAATCGAGTATGTATTTGTGTACGTGTGTGTGCGTGTGTGTGTGTTTGTGTGTGTGTGTGTGTGTGTGTGTGTGTGTGTGTGTGTGTGTGTGTGTGTGTGTGTGTGTGTGGGTGTGTGAATGTGCATGTGTGTGTATGTGGGTGGGAGAGATGGGGGTGTATGTATGTATGTGTGAGCGTGTGTATGTGTGTGTGTGTGTGTAGAAGGTGTGGGGGTGTATGTATGTGCGTCAACCACTACACCACGGCGACTGGTCTAGACTGGGGGCCAGTTGACATAGCCATGACTCAAAATCTGATATCATGAGTTCAATCCCAGCCCGTAACATTAAAAACTGACCTGTTCACTGCCCATCTTAATGTTTCCATCATTCTTGGGGTGTCAGTTTAATGTTTCATAGATCTCTCTTCCTCCACCCCCACCCCCACCCCCCATTTCAATACCTTGCAAGCACAAAGGGTTTTGCGCAGGCTTGAGAAGAAGTCTGTCAGATAATTGCTGACAGATTTGGGGTGGAGCTCATATGGAGTTGTCCGAGTGTAGTGAATCCCTCTTGAACAAACTCCAAACGAACTCCAGACTGTAACCAAGTTTGGCAACTTGATCAGTTTCAGTTTCTCAAGACGACGTCTCCGCACTCCGAACGAATTACATATGCACTAACGTCACAGGTGCTACATTAAACCATGAGCTGGCCAGGTCTTGAGGCCTTACCTAGACTATGTTTTACCTAGTCTATATTTTATACTGAAATTTTATTAGCGTACCACTGGAATAATCTTGGTTACATGTAAATGACATGTGTGTGTTTGTATCTTACTTTCAAAAAAGGAACATATATATGAAATAAATAAATAAATCATTAAAGGTCTGAATCACAACACAGCTAGCTATGCTATATAAACTCGTCTCACATGACAGACCCCTCCCCCCCCCCCCCCCCCCGCCCCTAGTCAATGCCCAACTGCTCAGCCATCTATCAACAAGTAAGTCAATATTTTCTTGATCATACATAGGTAAGTAAGTGAGTAAGTAAATAAGTAAGTAAGTAAATAGGTAAACAAGCAAGTAAACAAGCACGCAAGCAAGGAAGCAAGTAAGTGAGTGAATGAGTAAATGAATAAGAAGTAAGTAAGTAGGTGAATAAATGGATACAAAATAAAGGAGTAAACAGTACAGTGAACAGCAACAGATGTCTTGATGCACAGATGACGCTGCACTTTACCAAGGCCAACTCCGCCTTTGGAAGGTTGAACAGGGACCAGAAAAAAAAACACGAAAAAAGAACAAGAACGCGTATTTAATACAAGACACGACAGGCGCAAATTTCGGACAAAGGCAGCGTAAGATCACAAACAAACAAACACCAGATATAAAAATTAGGAGAGAAAGACTGAAACTTCCCTGCTGCTCTGTCTAGTGTGAGAAAAGGACACTCACACTGGACAAAGCAGCAGGGAAGTTTCTTCTCACACTGGACAGAGCAGCAGGAAAGTTTCTTCTCACACTGGACAGAGCAGCAAGGAAG
The DNA here is from genome assembly GCA_030674185.1 of Monoplex corrugatus. NCBI lineage: Eukaryota > Metazoa > Mollusca > Gastropoda > Littorinimorpha > Ranellidae > Monoplex > Monoplex corrugatus. The sequence continues at coordinate 44,261,923 of JAPXFY010000027.1, forward strand.
TTTCAATCTTTCTCTCCTAATTTTTGTATCTGGTGTTTGTTTGTGATCTTACGCTTGACAAAATTTGCACCTGTCTTGTCTTGTCTGGTTCCTGTTTGCTCGAACGCGGTCAGTCACACTTGTTTTGGATTTGGAAGTTTGACCAAGAGATTGTGGCCAGACCATGGTACCCTCGCTCAGGCTCGCCACAGAGACATCTGTGTACTGAACAGTGGCCCTGAGTGTCTTTTAGTACTACTGCTGTTATTTTCTTTGAATATAAGATACACAGATACACATGTCATTTACATGTAACCAAGATTGTTCCACTGATAGACTGATACAATACTAGTATGTAAAAAATGTTGGCTAGGTAAACCATGAGCTGGGTAGGACCTCAGGACCTGGCCAACTCATGGGTTTAT
>JAPXFY010000027.1:44267326-44277326 GCA_030674185.1 Monoplex corrugatus
TATACATTAGCATCATCATAATAAATGACAAAGGTGTCTAAAGCGATTTTTTGGATGTATTATAAATGACATATAACAAGTTGTCTATAGTGTCAATGTCTTCATCACAAGACGAACAAATGATTTATTTTATACTTCATAATGAAATGTCAAGTTTCGCTGCAAACACGAAAACGTTGTAACCAGGAATTTTTGTCAGAAATTCTCATACTATGCAAACAGGAAGACACGTTTTCTGTGATTTTCCATCCACAAAGCTTTCCATCCGCAAATAGTACGTCCTTTCCGAAAAACAAGAATCCACAACGTGCTCTCGCAACAGCAGAAGATCGAGGTCGATTTATTGTCCGTTCATTCGGAATCGTCAGTTCAATAAAGAGTCGTCTGAGGATAGCCTACGAGTTGACTAAACGTGATCCAGGCCACTAGACTGTGGACCTAAGGTACACACCTTGACAGTAACATAGACCCTTTCGAACTGGTTGTTAGCTCCCTTGCTCTGGTCAAACACGCTGACGATGATCCTGTCTGCGAAAGGTTTGCAGTCAATGGTCACAGCCAAGTTCTGGTACATATCTTCGTAATTGTAACCGTAACCGTAACCCTGTCAACAAAATGTAAATGAGGTCATCTCCTGAAAGAAGAAAAGAGAAAGACTACAAATCGAGATAAGTAGAAGGAGAAAAAAAAAGAAAAACAATTACAGACATTTTCCACAAAAGAATCGTGACTGTAAGAAGAGAAATAATTATAGTTTTCCACAAAAGAAAAGAACACGAAAGAATCTTGACTATAAGAAGAGAAATAATTAACAGACAGTTTTCCACAATGGAAAAGAACACGAAAGAATCTTGACCGTAAGAAGAGAGGTTTGAATATAAAAATATGCAAATGAATTGTTTTTGTTTTAAAGGAACCAAAAAGGTTCCACAGTTTTTGATTTTGTGCTTGATTCAACGTAACACAAAGTGTGAACAGACAAGCAGACAAGAACACTGTCACACGCTATCACAGAGGCCTAGAGTTATATGAAAACGTAAAGGGTTTCTCTTTCACAGCATTCTTATCAATGACCCGATATAAAATTCCTCTCTGTTTCTTTCTTTCCTTTTTTCTTTTCTTTTTCTTTCTTTCTTTCTTTCTTTCTTGATTTTCATTACTTCTGTTTCAATTTTTGTATTTTCTTTGTTTCGGTATTTTGATTGAGTTTCAAACTTCTTTTTTGTTTGTTTGTTTGTTTGTTTGTTGTTGTTGTTGTTGTTGTTTGTTGTTGCTTTTTCGTGTACAATGTCTTTTTCACATATATCAACAAACACAGGAAACAATCGAAAGAAAGAACGTAAAATCTGCAACAACAACAACAACAACAAGAAAGGGAACAGAAGAAAGAACACCAACAAATAAACACACACACGAACACACAAACAAAAGCAAAGAGACTAGATAAAGAATACCTTTCCATAGACGACACACTTAAAGTCAACAATATAATGCTTATTAGTTGTTCCCCCCTCCCCTCCCTTCCCTTCTTGAGACGAATAACATCTAGAGAAACAACGCATCACAGTTTCTGCAAACGAATACTACATCACATGTAAAAGAATAATTTCAGTTGATCAACATGCAATAGAAAGGTCCTCAGCTGCAGAACACAACAACAAACCTCTCCAAAAAACCTACACAATGTCCTTTAAACTCTAATTTTGTGCCTGTATTTCATCTCTTTATTGAAATTCGAAAAGTCTGGCAATCGAATAATGCATCTTACATTCTTACATGTACAATTTTAACCCTTTGACTTCCGCACCCTGTGAACCAACTTAACAAAACATAACCCTTTGACTCCTTCATTATATTTATCAGCTTCCTACATGAAGCTGGTGGATAGTGTAAGGTCGTCAAAGGGCAAAGTTTTTCCTTTGCAGGCATGGTGGACAATGCGGGATGCTGGTTCACTTTTAAATCATAGGAACACAAATGAATGGGGTACACTTTGGAAATTATGTCTATCTACTATATATCCTCTCACACACACACACACACACACACACACACACACACACACACACACACACACACACACACACACACACACACACACACACAATACACACAAAAATACACACACACACACATACACACACACACAACACACACACACACACACACACAACACACACAACCAACACACACACACACACACACAACACACACAAACACACACAAGCATACACACATACACACACCACACACACACACACACAATGCACACACACAACACACACACACACGCACACACACACATATATATATATAAATATATATATATATATAATATATATATATAAACCAAAACATGCATTGTCCTTCTTGTTGCTACTTACAGACTGTTTTTTGTCGTCCAGGTTAATGTGACTGCCAAATCCTACGATAGCACAGTAAGCAGTGGGAGTCAGGGTACCGAAGAAGTTTTCTGGGAAATATTCAGCCACGTTGGTCACACTGGTCTTGGGGTCCACCACCACAGGTACAACAACGTTGTAACCTGCAATGGATGCGTGGCATCATGCTTCTGTTATATATTGAATAATAACTGAGTTTGCCTTAAATTTTAGTATTTCGGTTAAACTGTCGTCGATGAACAAGCTGTGCGTACGGCTACATTAATACGCATGTACAAATGTCTATCATCAACTGATTGATTATGATAAATAATTACCATAATGTATGTAGATAGGTACAGGAAAGCTGGAGGGAAAGAGAACACCAGGTAGACCCAGGGAGAAAATACTGGACGGACTTGCAGGATGGCTGAGGACAATGAGGGTGGAAGATGTGCTTGCGGCAACAAAGCATAGATACATATGGAAGGCCATGATCGCCAATGCCATGTGACAGGGCACATGATGATGATGATGATGATGATGATGATGATGATGTAGATAGATAGGTAGGTAGGTAGGTAAGTAGGAAAGTGCGTATGAATACGTATATATGTATGCCCATATATATGTATATATAGCTATTATGTATCTATGCATCCATTCATCCATACACAGATTCACTCATCCTTCCAGTAATCCATCTATCTAATCATTCATCTTTCAAGCTATCAATCCATTTGTGTACGTACCTATCTATCCTTTTCTATTGGTGTGTTTGACCATGATGTTAACAAAGATAAACAATTTTCGTTACGCAGATGACACTGTTCTAAGTACAGAAAACGAAAAAGGACTACAAAATCTTGTGAATATAATAGAAATCGAAAGCAGAAATATATGGCTAGAGTTAAACATTAAGAAGACCAAAATCATGGTAAACAGCAAAACAAATATGTTAAAAAATAAAGAGAAAAATCCCCTCATTTAAAATAACAGCAAATAGCAGAACACTGAGACAAGCTGATAAGTTTAAATATCTGGGAACAGTCATCTCAACAGACGGCAGATGCGCATCAGAAAAATAGCCAGTAGAATTATTGGCCACGCTAAAACAGCATTGAAGAAAATGAAAAGCATTCTTACCAACAAATGCCTATCAATTAAAATCAGAAGCTAATTCTTCAGTGTTTCAGAGAACTAATACTGTTACACGGATCCAAAGCCTGGACAGTCAACACGCAAAGTCAGAACAAGACTGAGGCAGCACAAATGTGTTTTGTAAGAAGAACGTTAAAGAGTTCCATGGATGGCAAAGAAAATAAACGAGACAGTCTTCAAAGAAACAAACACAAAAAAGAACATGAATGAAAAAGATTGGGAAAGACAAGCAACATTTGCAAGTTACTTTATGAGGCAAGAGAAATTTGAGCACCTAGTCACAACAGGAAAGCTGCAGGGGAAAAGAGCACAAGGTTGACCCATGGAGAAAATATTAGATAATTTTGTTGGTGAGGACAGAAATGGTAGGAGAAAATCATACTTGCACGACAAAAGACATATTCGTATGGAGGGCCATGATAACCAACGCCATGCAGCATGGCACATGATGATGATGATGATGATGATGATGATGATGATGATGATGCGTGCACAAAAATGTGTGTGTGTATGCGTGCACACGTGTGTATGTGTGTGTGTGTGTGTGTAAGTGTGTGTGTGTGTGAACAAATGTATGTATGTGTGTATGCGTGCGTGTACGCGTGTATATGTGTGTATGTATGCGCACGTGCGTGTGTGTGAAAACCATTCCATGTTCATTATTCTCTCTCTGTCTCTGTCTCTGTCTCTCTCTCTCTCTCTCTCTCTCTCTCTCTCTCTGTCTCTCTTTCCCTCTCTCTTTCCCTCTCTCTATCTCTCTTTCTCTCTCTGTCTTTCTCTTTCTCTCTCTCTCTCTCTCTCTCTCTCTCTCTCTGTTTGTCTCTGTCTGTCTCTCTCTCTCTATCTCTCTCTCTCTCTTCCCCCCCCCTCTCTCTCTCTCTCTGTCAGTCTTTCACTGTCTCTGTCTCTCTCTCTCTATCTTTCTCTCTTTCTCTTTCTCTTTCTCTCTTTCTCTCTTTCTCTGTTTGTCACTGTCTCTCTCTCTCTGTCTCTCTCTATCTCTCTCTTCTCTCTCTCTCTCTCTCTCTCTCTCTCTCTCTCTCTCTCTCTCAGTGCAGAAGTACTCCTGATTTTCCTGATTTTGGCTAGTGGGTTGATCCTGCTTGACATTCTGGATGAAATTGTGCACAATGGGGTGTATGCCAGTGTGTGTGTGTGTGTGTGTGTGTGTGTGTGTGTGTGTGTGTGTGTGTGTGTGTGTGTGTGTGTGTGTGTGTGTGTGATGTGTGGCTGTGTGTGTGTGGGTGTTGTGTGTGTGTGTTTGAAAATGGGGGGAGAGGGGTGGGCGGGGAGGGGGTGAGAGGGAGAGAGATTATTTGGTGTGTCTGTGTGGTTGTTGATTTCCTGTGGATAGTTTTTGATGAGTTTGTTTGTATTGTAGCCTGTTATTTGGTTTATATATGTATGGTTTACTGATGTAAAGCGCTTTGAGGTTTCGGAAAGCGCTCTATAAATGCACTATTATTATTATTATTATTACTCACATTTTCTGGTGTTGACCAGATTGCCAAAAGCCTTGGTGTTGTCCTTCAGTTCGTTTATCTTTCCTTCTGCTTCTTGCTTACTGGCGATCAGTTTCGTGTTCAATTTCTCCTTGGACTGCAACATGACTGTTTCACTTAGCCTACAGGTAAGCCCAGTAACAAGGGTATGAAAGATTTCATTGATTTATGGGTAACCCTGAGGAAAAAAAATTTGTACAAGTCTATATGTATGTATGTATGTATACATGTATGTATGTATGTATGTATACATGGTTGTTGATGAGTAATGTATGTATGTATGTATACATGTGTATGTATGTATGTATGTATACATGTGTGTATGTATGTATGTATGTATACATGTGTGTATGTATGTATGTATACATGTGTGTATGTGTGTATGTATGTATACATGTGTGTATGTATGTATGTATGTATACATGTGTGTATGTATGTATGTATGTATACATGTGTGTATGTATGATGTATACATGTGTGTATGTGTGTATGTATGTATACATGTGTGTATGTATGTATGTATGTATACATGTGTGTATGTATGTATACACATACAAGCACGCATATGTATATATATATAGATAGATAGATATGTATATATATAGATATATATTATATATATAGATATATATATGTATATACATATATAGAGAGAGAGACAGAGACAGAGAAACAGACAGACAGCCAGATAGAGAGACAGACAGACAGAGACACAGACAGAGACAGAGACAGAAAGACAGAGAAATGAAAAGATGGCAGATTCAAATTGGTTTACTTTATTTCTTTTCAATATGAATGCATTCTTTTTTTTTTCAGTGAAAACGTACAACTGTTTTGGGTTTTTTTCATTTTGGGTTTTTTTTTTCAATCTTCTGGCTTTACTCATAATACTCTGTCTCTGTGTCTGTCTGTCTGTCTCTGTCTGTCTGTCTGTCTCTGTGTCTGTCTCTGTGTCTGTCTGTCTGCTTCTCTATCTGTCTGTCTGTCTGTCTGTCTCTGTCTCTGTCTCTCTCTCTCTCTGTCCTTTTGTCTGTCTGTCTGTCTTGTCTGTGTCTGTCCTGTCTGTCCATCTCTCTCCCCTCTCTCTCTCTTCTCTCTCTCTCTCTCTCTCTTTGTGTCTCTGTCGTGGTTATCTATGTGACATAACTGTGTTGTTTTTAATGTTATAGTTGCGCAAACTGCTATATAAGACATCGAATCATCTGCTTGATAAACTGTCTGTCTCTCTGCCTCTGACAGTCTGTTTCTCTCCTAGATAGATAGACAGACAGATAGATAGATAGATAGATAGAGACAGACAGATATAGATAGATAGATAGATAGATAGATAGATAGATAGATAGATAGATAGATAGATAGACAGATAGATACATGCATACATACATACACACATACGTACATACATACCTATATACAGACAGACAGACATAGCTACCTAGATACACACATTGATACATACATAGACAGTTATGCACTGAACAACTCAAGTTTAGGAGAGAAATACAAGACGTACTGAGAGATACAGACACCTGCAGTGTTGGCCAGCAAATTTGTAACGACACTTTCAATGACGCAACAAAAAATAATGTAAATAAAACTTGCTATAAAGACTTACATGACTCGTCTATCGTATCACAAAAGGGACGTACAATCAAAACAAGACACGAAAATAATAAATACAAAGAAGAAAAAAGAAAAGAGAAGAAAAGATAAAAAAGACTAACTACCAAGAAAAAATATAAAATATAATTGTTAAAAATGGTATCGAGAATAAAAGACCGTTCTAACGTTAGCTACAATGATCCTAATCCCCCCCCCCCCCCCCCCACCTTATACAGATGTGAAATCGTTTCGTACAAATCTTCACGTTGTTCTTTCGCTGTCCATCTTCTTACCTCATCCAGGAAGCGAGAAGCCATAGCCAGCAAAGCAGTCTGTTCGTTGTTACTGGCCACGAGTTCAAAGATACGAGCCCACAGACCGTTGACGAATCCCTCCTGACGTTTGGACACTGCAACCTCCCCATCCAACGCTGATACTGCGTCGACAACGTCGTGTAACAACGTCTTGATCTGTTAGTAGAAACAATATTGTAGGCATATACATATACATACTCAGATACACGCACATACACACACATACAGTACATACAGACATACACACACACACACCAATACACGCATAGAGACACACACAGACACACAGACACACACAGACACGCACACACACACACACACACACACACACACACACACACACACACACACACACACACACACACACAAGACACGTACACACACAGATACACACATATTCCATATATGTATATATACATATATATATAATATATATATACACACATACACACAGAGTATGCACACATGCGGAGTACATACATACATACACACACACAGATACACACAGACAAACACACACACACAGACACACACAGACAAACACACACACACACACACACACACACACACACAGACACACACACACACACACACAAACACACACATACACACACACTCACACACACACACACTCACACATACACACACACTCACACACACACACACACACACACACGCACGCACGCACGCACACACACGCATGCACCTGCACGCACGCACAGAGAGAGAGAGACAGAGAGACAGACAGAGAGCCAGTCCAAAGTATCAGACCTTCCTTCTAACATCTTCCAGACTGGCATCCTGAGAGGTCTGTACGGCCTCAAGTGCTGGGATGGTGACCGTCTGCAAGTTATCGATTTTGGCCAGCAGGGTCGACTCTTGGTCCTTCAACATTATCACTCTTTTGCCAAGCTGAATTTTTTCAGCACCCACATCTGGAAAAATCGTAAAACATCATGAAATCCAAAAAGTAGTGCCCACCCACATCTGGAATAGCAGAAAACGTCATGAAATCCCAAAACAAGTGCGACCACCTGCGTTCAAAGGAAACACGAACCAGGAAATACATTTTTTTTACAACAACAAAAAACATGACAATAGAATCAGAAGGCATATTTAACACAACCAGACAAGACAGGGGGCACATTTTTTTCAGCCAACTAGCCTTTCGTCAAACGTGAACGTAAAACAACAAAGAAACAAACATTGAACAACAGATACAAAAATTAGGAATTAGGAGAAAAAGGAACAAAAAACACTTCCCTGCTGTTTAGTCCGGCAGGAAATAATGACTGATATGATTTTTTTTTCTCATAATTTTTGTATCTGTTATTCGATTTTTTGTTTCCTTTTGGTTTCCATGGTGTTACGTTCATGATTGACAAAGGTCAGTTGGCTGAAAATTTGCACCTGTCTTGTCCTGTTGTATCAAATACGCGTTCTGATTATATTGTCACGTATTTTTTCTGGTTTCGATAGTAACGTTAGTCTCATCCACTCTCACGGATGCGTCATTGAGAATACCTAAGAAATTTTCTGACAACACCGCAGGTGTCTTTTTTTTTTTAAGTTGCTGATTCTATCTATGTCTTAGCTGTAAAAACAAAGCTTTTAAAAAAATTTAGAATATTGTGGCACAATGTTCTTTCTGTATTGTCAACCTGCTAGTGGGATATAAACCTGCAAAGCCACGTACATTCAATTCAATATTAAATAATTCAATTCAATTCATTCAATCAGACATTCCCACCCAGCGTATGCTTAAACAAATTTCGAGCGCAAAGTGCCATTGGGAATCAGCATCATCACTACCATCATGAAAATACGATGAAGACGGATTTTTGTATATCATCCGAAGGCTAGCAGGATAAATCACCGGACTGCCCTTCATTGGACACCAAAAGGCAAGTCATAAAGAAGAAGACCCAAGAATATCTGGCGACGAACAATAGAAGTGACCCCAGAGCCCTGAAACCCTTTAGGTACCACACAGAGGATGGCCCTAGAAAAGACAGAAGTGGAGAATCTCCGTTGCTGCTTTAATGCCAGTGGCATTGCAGGCATAAAGTTGGTGAGTGGGTACTGTGTTTTTACGTCTCATTGAGACCTAAAAGTTACTCCTCAATACTCTATTTTACTGTCTTGTGTCACCAATAATTCGTATTAATATTCACTTTTTTTTTACCGAGACTTCAGAAAGGCAAGAAGGCTAATTCGTCTTCAAGGGAGGGACCTGGGAAATCAACCTATCTCTCCAATGTTTATACCAAGGCAGTCGGGCAATGCTCTGCTCTTCACGATTTTCAACTGATGTGGGATCTTTAGCGTGCGCAGCCAGAAGGCACACGGGTCCGACTCGTTTTTCGTCCCCTTCCGAAAGACAAGAGGTTCAGTTGGATTTTCCGGTCAAACTGAGGAGAAAAGTTCAGGTCTCTATGGGGAGCGAACCCTGGAAACTCGAGTTTAGTTATTGGCAGGCGAACGCCTGAACCATTCTGCCACTCTTCTCGCTATGTGCTGTCGATAAGCACCAACTGGAAAGGTAACTGCCTGCAACAGAACAACCTAGCGACAGCAATGCATGCAGAAAACGCTTATATTTGAACAGCGCTGAGCGGCTGTTCTTCAACACTCGGGGAACGGTGGAAGCAAAGCCTAAGGCCGCAGGATTCCTTCCCCTGAAAGGGAGAAGAGTGGCAGAATATAAACACTATAAACAACATAAACAATTTGTCAGGCCAAGATTCTGTAAACAATAACAGGGTCAAAGCAAAAAACATCAAATAATTCTTTTTTTTTTTTTTAGTGACAACATATTGAACGCGAACGTGAACGTTAAGTATCATGTGATATGTTGGTTTGTCAAAGCAGCCTCTTAACCCTTTGTCTTCCGCAGCATGTCTACCAGCATCTGCAGTGTCAACCATGCTAGTAAACAAAAACGTAACCCTTTGACTTCCACAGCCTGTCTACCAGCATCCTGTATTGTCAACCATGCTAGCAAAGCAAAAACGTAACCCTTTGACTTCCACAGCCTGTC
>JAPXFY010000027.1:44279826-44282326 GCA_030674185.1 Monoplex corrugatus
CGGTTGCCTCAATCTTGTTCTGGCTTTGAGTGTTGACTGTCCACGCCTCACAACTGTATAACATTATCGGTTCTATATAACATTCAAGAACTCTCTTCCTGATGTTAATTGATAGGCATTTGTTGGTAAGAATGCTTTTTATCCTCTTGAACGCTGTTTTGGCTTGGCTGATTCTGCTGTCTGGTGAGACGTTTGTTCCCAGATATTTAAACTTATGAACCTGTCTCAAGGTTGAGCCGTTTGCTGTTATTTTGCATGAGGTGATTTCATGCTTTATATTGATTACCATGACTTCAGCCTTATTGCTATTTAGCTCCAACCCTTAATTTTTGCTTTCTATTTCTATCATATTCACAAGGTTTTGTAGGTCCCTTTCATTTTCTGCAATTGGCACAGTGTCATCTGCGAATCGAATGTTGTTTATTATTTTTCCTCCAACCTTTAATCCAGGGTCTTCTTCTAGGTTTCTCTCCATGTTTTGGCTGTAAAGTGAAAACAGATCTGGTGACAGAATACAACCTTGCCTAACTCCTCTTTTGATATTTTGGAAAGAGTTTATATTATTTTTATTCTCATTGAAGCTGTTTGTTCCCAGTACATATTTCTGAGTATTCGTAGATCTTTTCCATCAATATTGAGTCTTTCTATTGGTTGATCAATTCTTCAGGTCTTACCCGATCGAAAGCCTTGGTATAATCAACAAAGCATAAGTATAAATCCTTCATTATTCCCTCCACAAATTCTATCATTATGTTCTTTCCTCCACATCACATGTTCTTCTATTCTCTTTTGATTCTATTCCATGTCCTCATCATGATTATTCTTAATAGGATTTTTGTTACATTACTCATCAAACTGATTGTGCGATGGAGTTCGCATTCTATAGCAATAAAAATTGATTTTGACATAACTTTGGGGATTTTTCCAGCGTCATAAATTTCATGTAAAAAGACTGTATTTTTTCATTACCAAATTCCTCCAGGGCTTCAAACATCTATGTAGTAATATTGTCTGGTCCTGGAACTTTTCCCGGTTTCATCTTTTTAATGCTGCTCTAACTTCATCTTTCATTATGGGTGGTTCTTCAAAGTTCTTTTTTATAATGCATTCTTCGTTTCTGTCATCTTCAAAAAGGTCTTTAATGTACTCTCCCCATCTATGTAATATTTTGTCTTTTTCCATGATAACGTGACCATCTTTCGATTTTAAGCAACCATTTGATATGCATGTCTTTTTCCTGTGGATAATATCTTCTATTCTTCTGTACATACCCTGAGGATATGGGGTTTTTTTGTTAAACAGATGAACACTAGACATAAAGAGATATGCACTTACAGAAAGGAACACAGAGAGAGAGAGAGGGGGTGGGGGAGACAGAGACAGAGACAGTCTCTGTCTCTGTCTCTGTCTGTCTGTCTCTGTCTGTCTGTCTGTCCTCTCTCTTCTCCCCTCTCTCCCTCTCCCTCTCTCTCTTTCTTTCCCTCTCTCACTCAGCTCACTTTCTCTCTGTGTTTCTCTCTCTCTTTCTTTCTCCTCTCTCTCTCTCTTTCTCTCTCTCTCTCTCTCTCTTTCTTTCTTTCTGTCCCTCTCTCATTCACTTTCTCTTCTCTCTTTCTCTCCTCTCTTTCTCTCTCTCTCTCTTTCTCTCTCTCTCTCTCTCTCTGTCTCTCTTCTTTCTCTCTCTGTCTCTTTCTCTCTCTCTCTCTCGTTTCATTCTTCTGTCTCTCTCTCTTCTCTCTCCTTTCTCTCTTCTCTCTCTGTCTCTCTCTTCTCTCCTCTCTCCTCTCTCTCTTTTTTTTTTTTTTTTGTCACTGTATGCATGATATGAAAATGGATATGTCTCACAATCTTTGTCATGTTATGCATGCTATGAATCCGTGGCAGAAGAAGAACCTGTCTAGGAAGACTGAAGCTGCTAAAACTTCACTTAAATTGCTGCGGAAGCCATTCCAGCACCCCACCCACCCCCACCCCCATGTCAGTAAAGGGATTTCTTATAGACCCACCCCCCGGTGCCAAGATTACCAAATCCCTGAAGGTACCAAAAGCTGATGGTATCCCATCTTTCCACAGGAATGGAGCCAGATGCTCCTGGAGAAGCCGATAACCCTGTACCGGTCTATGTGACAGAAAGACAGAGACTGTCTGTAAGACAGATTCGTACGGAGGGTCATGATCGTCAACGCCACTCGGCAGGGTATATGATGATGATGATGATAGTCATCATTCGTCCACATTAACCAGAAGAAGGACGGTAAAATCTTACGCGATAATCATCGTGGGAAATCCTTCTTGTGTAGTGCAGGGAAGGTCGTCGCCAATATCATCTTTATCACAGTCATATTCATGTAGCCAAGCCCATTATTTCGGAGTCTTAGTGTGGCTTGGTAAAAAAAATATGAAATCCCCTTATGCAAAATAACAGCAAACGGCACAACCTTGAGACAGGTTGATAAGTTTAAATACCTGGGAACGATCGTTTCATCAGACGGCAGATGCA
>JAPXFY010000027.1:44287326-44302326 GCA_030674185.1 Monoplex corrugatus
AGACAGAGAGAGAGGAACAGAGAAAGAGAGAGAGAGACCACAGAGAGAGACACAGAGAACAGAGAACACGAGAGAACAGAGACACAGAGGACACGAGAGAGAGACAGAGACACAGAGACACAAGAGACACAGAACAGAGAAGAGAGACACAGAGAGACACAGAGACACAGAGAGAAGAGACACAGAGACACAGAGAGAAAGAGACACAGAGAGACACAGAGAGAAAGAGACACAGAGAGACAAGAGACACAGAGACAACAGAGAGAAAGAGACAGAGAGACACAGAGACACAGAGAGAGAGAGAGAAAGAGACACAGAGACACAGAGAGAAAGAGACACAGAGACACAGAGAGAAAGAGAACAGAGACACAGAGAGACAGAGACACAGAGAGAAAGAGACACAGAGAACAGAGACACAGAGACACAGAGAGAAAGAGACACAGAGACACAGAGAGAAAGAGACACAGAAGAGAAGAGACACAAGACGAAGAAAGAGGACACAGAGACACAGAGAGAAAGAGACACAGAGAAAAGAAAAGACACAGAGAGACAGAGAGAGACACAGAGAGAAAGAGACACAGAGAGACAGAGAGAAGAGACAGAGAGACAGAGAGAGAAAGAGACACAGAGAGACAAGAGAAAGAGAGAAAGAGACACAGAGAGAGACAGAGACACAGAGAGACAGAGACACAGAGAGAAAGAGACACAGAGAGACAGAGAGAAAGAGACACAGAGACACAGAGAGAAAGAGACACAGAGAGACAGAGACACAGAGAGAAAGAGACACAGAGAGACAGAGACACAGAGAGAAAGAGACACAGAGAGACAGAGAACAGAGGAAAGAGACAAGAGAAGAGACACAGAGAGACGAGAGAAAGAGAACAGAGAGACAGGAGACACAGAGAGAAAGAGACACAGAGACAGAGAACAGAGAGGAAGAGACACAGAGAGAAAGAGACACAGAGACAGAGGAGAAAGAGACACAGAGAGAAAGAGACACAGAGGACACAGAGAGAAAGAGAGACAGAGCGAAAGAGACACAGAGAGACAGAGAGAGAAGAGACACAGAGAAGAGAAAAGAGACACAGAGGAAGAGACACGAGAGAAAGAGAACAGAGAGAGAGACAGAGAGAAAGAGACACAGAGAGAAGAGACAGAGAGCAGGAGAAGAGACAAGAAGAAGAGACACAGAGAGAAAAGAACAGGAGACAAGAGAAGAGACACAGAGAGAAAGGACACAGAGAGAGACACAGAGAAAGAGACACAGGAGAAAGAGACACAGAGAGCAGAGAGAAGAGACACAGAGACACAGAGACAAGAGAAGAAAAGAGACACAGAGACAGAGAGAAAGAACAGAGACACAGAGACAAGAGAGAAAGAGACACAGAAGAAAGAGACAGAGAGAAGAGACACAGAGACACAGAGACAGAGAGACACAGAGAGAGACAGAGGACAAGAGACAGAGAGGAAAGAGACACAGAAAGACACAGGACACAGAGAGAAAGAGACACAGAGACAGAGAGAGAAGAGAAAGAGACACAGAGAGAAAGAGAAGAGACACAGAGACACAGAGAGAAGAGACAGAGAGAAGAGACACAGACAGAGAGAAAGAGACACAGGAAAGAGACAAGAGGACAGAGAGAGAAAGGACACAGAGACACAGAGACACGAGAGAAAGACACAGAGACACAGAACACAGAGAGAAAGAGACACAGAGAACAGAGAGAAAGAACGACACAGAGAGAAGAGACAAGAGACACAGAGACAGAGAACAGAGAGAAAGAGAACAGAGACACGAAGAAGAGACACAGAGACAAGAGACACAGAGAAGAGACAAGAGACACAGAGACACAGAGACACAGAGAAAGAAAGAGACACAGAGACACAGAGACACAGAGAGAAAGAGAAAGAGACGGAGACAAAAAGAAAAGAGAAAGAGAGAGAGAGAGAGAGAGAAAAGAAGAGACAAAGAGAGAGAGAAGAACGAAAGAGAGAGAGAAAAGAAAGAGAAGAGAGAAAGAGAGAAAGAGAGAAAGAGACACGAGAGACACAAGAGACAGAGAACAGAGAGACACACGGAGACACAGAGACACAGAGAGAAGAGACACAGAGACAAGAGAGACACAGAGAAAAGAGACACAGACACAGACACAGAGAGAAGAGAGACAGAGACACAGAGAAGAGACACAGAGACACAGAGAGAGAACACAGAGAACAGAGAGAAAAGACACAGAGACAAGAGAGACACAGAGACAGAAGAAAGAGGACAAGAGAAAGAGACACAGAGAAGAGCAGAGAAAGAGACACAGAAGACACAGAGGACACAGAGAGAAAGACACAGAGACACAAGAGACACAGAGAGACAGAAAAAAGAAAGAGAGACAGAGAAAGAGACACAGAGAGAAAGAGACACAGAGAAAAACAGAGAGAAAGAGACACAGAGACACAAGAGACACAGAGAAAAGGAGACACAGAGACACAGGAAAAAGAAAGGACCAGAGAAGAGAACACAGAGACACAGAGAAAAGAGACACAAGGAGACACAAGAGGAGAAAGAGACAAGAGAGACAGAGACACAGAGACAAGAGAGAAAGAGACACAGAGACACAGAGAAAAGAGACACAGAGAACAGAGAGAAAGAGACACAGAGACCAAGAAGAAAAGAGACACAGAGAGACAGAAGAGACACAAGAAGAGAGAAAAGAGACAAGAGACACAAAAGACACAGAGAAGAGAGAAAGAGACACAGAGACACAAGAGAGAAAGAGACACAGAGACACAGAGAGAAGAGACACAGAGACACAGAGAGAAGAGCAAGAGAGAAAGAGACACAGAGAGACAGAGACAAGAGACACAGAGAGAAAGAGACACAGAGACACAGAGAGAAAGAGACACAGAGAGACAGAGACACAGAGAGAAAGAGACACAGAGACACAGAGAGAAAGAGACACAGAGAGAAGAGACACAGAGAACAGAGACACAGAGAGAAGAAACAGAGAACGAGAGAAGAGAAAGAGACAAGAGAGAAAGAGACACGAGAGACAAGAGAAAGAGAAAGAGACACAGAGAACAGAGAAAGAGAACAGAGAACAGAGAAGAAAGAGACACAGAGAACAGAGAAAGAGACACAGAGAGAAGAGAAAGAGACACAGAGAGAAAGAGACAAGAGAGAAGAGACACAGAGAGAAGAGACACAAGAGAAAGAGACACAGAGAAGAAGAGACACAGAGAGAAAGAGACACAGAGAGAAAGAGACACAGAGAGACAGAGAGAAAGAGACAAAGAGAGACAGAGACACAGAGAGAAAGAGACACAGAGAACAGAGAACAGAGAGAAAGAGACACAGAGAGAAAGAGACACAGAGAACAGAGAGAAAGAGAACACAGAGAGAAAGACACAGAGACACAGAGAGAAAGAGAACAGAGCGAAAGAGACACAGAGAGAAAGAGAAAGAGACAAGAAGACAGAGAGAAAGAGACACAGAGAGAAGAGACACAGAAGAAAGAGAAGAGAGACAGAGACACAGAGAGAAAGAGACACAGAGAGAAAGAGACACAGAGAACAGAGAGAAAGAGACACAGAGAGAAAGAGACACAGAGAGAAAGAGACACAGAGGAAAGAAAAAGAGACAAGAGAGAAAGAGACACAGAGAGACAGAGACAGAGAGAAAGAGACACAGAGAAAAGAGAAAGAGACAGAGAGAAGAGACACAGAGACACAGAACAGAGAGAAAACACAGAGAACAAGAGAAAGAAAGAACAGAGACACAGAGACACAGAGAGAAAGAGACACAGAGAGAAAGAGAAGAGAAAAGAGAAAGAGACACAAAAAGAGACACAGAGAAAAGAAGAGAGACACAGAGACAGAGAGAGAAGAGACACAGAAAGACACAGGGAACAGGAGAAAGAGAACAGAGACGAGAGAAAAGAGAAAGAGACACAGGGAAAAGAACAGAGACACAGAGACACAGAGAGAAAGAGACAAGAGACACAGAGACACAGAGAAGAGAGAAGAGACACAGGAAAAACACGAAAGAGAAAAGAAAGAGACACAGAGACACAGAGAAGAAAGAGAACAGAGACACGAAGAAGAGACACAGAAAAGAAAGAGACACAGAGAACAAGAAAAGAGACACAAGACAAGAGACACGAGACACAGAGAGAAGAGACACAGAGACACAGAGAAAGGACACAAGACAAGAGACAGAGACACAGAGCCAGAGAAGAGACACAGACACAAGGAAGACACAAGAACAAAAGAACACAGAAGAAAGAGACACAGAGAAAGAAGACAGAGAAAGGACACAGAGAAGAAACGAGAACAGAGAGAAGAGACACAGAACACGAAAGAAACAGAGAACAGAGACACAGAGAAAAGACACAGAGACAGAGAAAGAGACACAGAGAAAGGACCAGAAACGAGAAAAGAACCAGAGAGAGAAAAGAGACACAGAGACAAGAACACGAGACAGAGACACAGAAAAAGCAAGAGACAGAACCAGAGAAAACACAGAAACGAGAGGCCAGAACCAGAGAAAGAAGAGACAGAAAACACCAGAGACAAGAGGCAGAAAGGAGAGCACAGACCAAGAAGATAGAGACACAAGAGAAAGAGACACAGAGAGAAGAGGACACAGAGAGAAAGAGACACAGAGAGAAAGAGACACAGAGACAATAGAGAAAGACACAGAGAGAGAAAGAGACACAGAGAGAAAGAAGACACAGAGGAAAGAGACAAAAGGACACAGAGAGAAAGAGACACAGAGAGAGACAAGAGAAGACAAGAACAGAGAGAAAGGACACAGAGAAGAGAGCAAGAGAGAAAGAGACACAGAAGAAAGGACAGAGAGAAAGAAAAAAAAAAAAAAAAAAAAAAAAAAAAAAAAAAAAAAAAAAAAAAAAAAAAAAAAAAAAAAAAAAAAAAAAAAAAAAAAAAAAAAAAAAAAAAAAAAAAAAAAAAAAAAAAAAAAAAAAAAAAAAAAAAAAAAAAAAAAAAAAAAAAAAAAAAAAAAAAAAAAAAAAAAAAAAAAAAAAAAAAAAAAAAAAAAAAAAAAAAAAAAAAAAAAAAAAAAAAAAAAAAAAAAAAAAAAAAAAAAAAAAAAAAAAAAAAAAAAAAAAAAAAAAAAAAAAAAAAAAAAAAAAAAAAAAAAAAAAAAAAAAAAAAAAAAAAAAAAGAGAACAGAGAACAGAGAGAAGACAAGAGACACGAGAGAGAGAGAAGAGAAGAGAGGAGAGAAGAGACACAGAGGACAAGAGAGAGACAGGAGAGAAGAGAGCGAGAGAGAAAGAGACAGAGAGACAAGAGACACGAGAGAGACAGAGAGAACAGAGAGACACAGAGAAGAGAGACAGAGAAAGAGACACAGAGAGACACAGAGAGAGCACAGAGAACAGAGAGAGACACAGAGAACAGAGACACAGAGAGAGACACAGAGAGACACGAGACAAGAGAGACACAGAGAAACAGAGACAGAGAGAAGGACACAGAGACACAGAGAGAAAGAGACACAGAGACACAGAGAGAAAGAGACACAGAGAGAAAGAGACACAGAGACACAGAGAGAAAGAGACACAGAGAGACAGAGACACAGAGAGAAAGAGACAGAGAGACACAGAGACACAGAGAGAAAGAGACAGAGACACAGAGAGAAAGAGACACAGAGACACAGAGAGAAAGAGACACAGAGACACAGAGACACAGAGAGAAAGAGACAGAGAGACACAGAGACACAGAGAGAAAGAGACACAGAGAGACAGAGACACAGAGAGACAGAGAGAAAGAGACAGAGACACAGAGAGAAAGAGACACAGAGACACAGAGAGAAAGAGACACAGAGACAGAGAGACACAGAGACACAGAGAGAAAGAGACACAAAGAGAAAGAGACACAGAGAGAAAGAGACACAGAGAGACAGAGAGAAAGAGACACAGAGACACAGAGAGAAAGAGACACAGAGAGAAAGAGACACAGAGACACAGAGACACAGAGAGAAAGAGACACAGAGACACAGAGAGAAAGAGACACAGAGACACAGAGACACAGAGACACAGAGAGAGAGGTTTGGAGTTTGTTCAAGAGGGATTTACTGCACTCGGAAAACTCCATATGCGCTCCACCTAAATCTGCCAGCAATTATCTGACAGACTTCCGATGCCTGCGCAAAACACTATGCTCTGGCAAGGGGAAGGGGGAAGAGGGACGTACGAAACATTAGGCTGACACCACCAGAATGGTGGAAACATTAAGATGGGCAGCGAACAGGCCAGTTTTTAGTGTTGCAGGCTGGGATTGAACTCAAGATATCAGATCTTGAGTCTATGGCTCTACCAGCTAGAGAGAGAGAGAGAGAGAGAGAAAGAGAGAGGAGAGAGAGAGATTGAGAGAGAGAAAGAGGAGATGGAGAGAGAGAGAGAGATTGGGAGAGAGAGAGAGAGATTGAGAGAGAGAGAGAAACTGAGAGAGAGAAAGAGAGAGAGAGATTGAGAGAGAGAGAGATGAGAGAGAGAAAGAGAGAGAGGGAGACAGAGACAGAGAGACTGAGAGAGAGAAAGAGACAGAGAGACTGAGAGAGAGAAAGAGAGAGAGGGACAGAGAGGGAGAGAGACAGACAGAGAGAAAGAGAGAGAGAAAGAGAAAGAGAGAGACTAAGAGAGAGAAACAGAGAGAGAGATTGAGAGAGAGAGACTGAGAGAGAGAAACAGAGAGAGAAAGAGACTGAGAGAAAGAGAGAGAGAGAGGGAGAGAGAGAGACTGAGAGAGAGAAAGAGAGAGAAGGAGAGGGAATGGGAGAGAGAGAGAGAACACGAAAGAAAGAAGGAAAGAAGGAAAGAAGGAAAGAAAGAAAGAAAGAAAGAAAGAAAGAAAGAAAGAAAGAAAAGTACGATGGTGAATTTCTTTCGAGCAAGTCAGAAAGAACTCATGAGCTTTTCTTGCAAGATGTTCTCCGATTTTTCTTCGCTTTACTTCAGTTTAAACGGAAAAAAATAGTGATGTTTCTATAGTTATGTGGCACTTCTGTGTGTGTGTGTGTGTGTGTGTGTGTGTGTGTGTGTGTGTGTGTGTGTGTGTGTGTGTTGTGTGTGTGTGTGTGTGTGTGTCTCTGTCTCTGTCTCTGTCTCTGTCTCTGTCTCTGTCTCTCTGTCTCTGTCTCTCTCTGTGTTGGTTGGTTGGTTGGTTGTCTGTTTGTTCGTTTGTTTGTTTGTTTGTTTGTGTGTTGTTTGTTTGTTTTGTTTGTGTTTGGCTTTTGTTTGGTTGGTTGCTTGGTTGATTTTTTATTTTAGTTTTTAAATATTTATGTGTATTTTTGAATGCATTCTTGTGCTTTTAATTCTAAAATCAGTTAGACAATCATTGTAATGTTTCTATAATTTTTAACGATACATTAATTTGCTGTGTTCATGTCTTATGCCTGAGAGATTTTGCTTTACACCCAACTAACCCCTCCCACCCCCACCCCACCCAACCACCCACCCACCCCACACACACACACGCACACTCACTCACACACACACACACACACACACACACACACACACACACACACACACACACACACACACATACACACACACACACACATACACACACACACACACTTACTGAAGAAAAAAGTAAAATATGTTTGAGGTTCAGTGCTAGACGGTTGTCTGGTGTTGTTATTTGATTTATTTATCTATTCATTCATTTATTTATGTGTATGTTTATTTATTCATTTGTTCATTCATTTATTTATTTATTTATTCATTTGTTTGTTTATTTGTTTTTTGTTTGTTTGTTTGTTTGTTTGTTGTTCATAAACGTTGGGGATATAAGTCATTTCCAGGACAGAAACTGCTTAAAGCCTTAACATACATTATTTGATTTCGTGTGTAATTTCTTACGCCAGTGTAGATACATTGTTTGGTGTCTCAGTAAACGTGCACTAGTTTTTCGAATTGCCATCTGGACTGTACCTTTCAGTCTTGAACTGAACGGTTTTTTAATCCCTTGACTCCCGCATCCTGTCCACCAGCATCCTGCGTTGTCAGCCATGCTAGCAAAGCAAAACCTTAACCCTTAACCCTCAAACTACCCACTAGCTTCAAGCAGGAAGCTGGTAGATAAGGTGAAGGAGTCAAAGGGTTAACTTTTTGCAGTTAGTGGATAGGGTGATGGAGTCAAAGGGTTAACTTTTTGCAGTTAGTGGATAGGGTGAAGGAGTCAAAGGGTTAAGTTTTTGCAGTTGGTGGATAGGGTGTGAGAGTGAAAGAGTTAAACATCCTTGTCCGATTTTCACTGTAAAATAGCATCACATGTGTTCATTAAAAAAATCAATCAAGTTGGTGAAATTATTGTAATTTTGTTCTTGTTCGTTGGAGCGTTTATTGATTAGCTGTTGTGGCAGTTAAAGACATCCTGCAGAAAGCTGGCGGATAGGGTGAAGGAGTCAAAGGGTTAAGTTATTGCAGTTGGTGTATAGGGTGAAGGAGTCAAGGGGTTCAGTTTTTGCAGTTGGTGGATAGGGTGAAGGAGTCAAAGGGTTAAGTTATTGCAGTTGGTGGATAGGGTGAAAGAGTCAAAGGGTTAAGTTATTGCAGTTGGTGGATAGGGTGAAGGAGTCAAAGGGTTAAGTTTTTGCAGTTGGTGGATCGGGTGAAAGAGTCAAAGGGTTAAGTTTTTGCAGTAGGTGGATAGGATGAAGGAGTCAAAGGGTTAAGTTTTTGCAGTTGGTGGATAGCGTGAAGGAGTCAAAGGGTTAAGTTTTTGCAGTTGGTGGATAGGGTGAAGAAGTCAAAGGGTTAAGTTTTTGCAGTTGGTGGATAGGGTGCGGGAGCGGAAGAGTTAAAAACATCCTTGTCCGATTTTCACTGTTTAATGACATCACATGTGTTCACTAAACAAAATCAAGCTGGTCAAATTATTGTAATTTTGTTCTTGTTCGTTGGGGTGTTTTATTGATTAAATTTTGTGGCAGTTAAAGCCATTACTTTTTTTTTTTATCTACCCGTCTGTACCTTCTTTGTGTATGGCGGGGAGAAAGAGCTCACGCTCAGCAGTAGGATGGTAGATATGAAGAAGAGAAATGTCAGGACATCAGAGTCTCTTCTGCATCGTCGATCCAGGTTTTCCTTGGTCTGCCTCTCGTTTTAAATTCAAGTTTTTATTTTCGTTGTTGTTGCTGTATATGTTCGTTAATCCAGCTGGTAATGATTATGATGGTTGACTGATGTTGCTTCCATAATTTCTCAGATCTTTGTGTTCCTGATCGTGTCATGTCTGGTCTTGTTGCTAGCTCTTCTTAAAGAATACATCTCACAGGTGGTAATTGTGTGTTCATGCGGTTTGCTCATGGTCCAAGTCTGGCACTGGCATGTCAGGGCGGGGATGAAAATGGGACTGATGACCTTGGCCTTGGTATTTAAAGAAATAGGAACCAGAAGAAAAAAAACACGAAAGAAGAATACGAACGCGTATTTAATACAACAAGACAAGACAGGCGCACATTTTTCTCACATTTGGACACAACAGCAGGGAAGTTTCAGTCTTTTTCTCACAATTTTTGTATCTGGTGTTTGTTTGTTTGTAATCTTACGCTTGACAAAGGCCAGTTGACTGAGAATTTGCGCCTGTCTTGTCTTGTTGTATTAAGTACGCGTTCGTATTCTTCTTTCGTGGTTTTTTTTTTTCTGGTTCCTGTTTGCTTGAAGCGGGCAGTCACACTTGTTTTGGATTTTTTATTATTTAAAAGAAATGTTAGGATGTTTCAGGAGTGAGACAAGTTAACAACTACTTTGTTTGCTCTGTGGATTATGGATTCATTTTTTCTATCAAATCTTCCGTCTTCTGTGAAAATGCTGCCGATATGTTTGAATTCATCCATTTGTTTGAGTTAAGTGCATGCTATATAAAGTTGATGGTAAGGATTGCCTGAAGTTCTGATAGCCCTGATGTTCTCAGTTTCTTTTTTGTTTGTTTGTTTGTTTTGTTTTGTTTTGTTTGGTTTGGTTTGGTTTTGTTTTTTTTTTGTTTTCTTTCGTGTTTGTTTTGTTCACTTGTGGTATTTAGTCGATAGCGTGTTCTGCAATCATCAATGTTTTTAAGTTAAAAACAGAGACAAAAAGAGAGACGAAACAGACAAATGAACTAACTGGAAACATTTGAAAACGTACATTTGTCACACTGTATGTTTGCATTTTCTGTTTTATTTCGTTTGCAGTCATTGGGAGTGATAATGTTCACATATAATATGTATGCGGTCCTCATTTACACATGCAGAATGTTTCTCTCGTTATGTACATACACATAAACAACATTTTTTTGAATTTTCGAGTATATAAATAAACATACATTAATACAAAAATCGTAAAGAAAAAAGTTTCCATTTCATAATCATGACATATTTACAAGTTGCCCGCAGTATCCGTGGATTTTTGACATGAACGATAATATCATCATCTCGCTTGATACAGCGGAATCGCATGCCATACAATATCAACGCGCTGCCAGTCTCCAAAACGTCTATCCTCAAACAGAACGACTGTATCAAAACAGGCTGAGTCCGCACATGGCTTCACGACAAGGGAGAGAACATCGAGGTCAAGGTCCACGCAGTTGAGTCGCCAGGGAAAATCGTCATCTAGTGAAGTTTCTTCGGGGCTGAGTATGGATGCTTCGCACCAGAAGATTGTGGGCCAAAAGTACACAGCTTGACTGCAACGTAGACTTTCTCCACCACGTTGCCAGTTCCCTTGCTCTGGTCAAACGCGCTGACCACTACTTTGTCATTGAAGGGTTTGCAGTCCACGGTCAGAGCCAGGTTCTGGTACTTGTCTGGGAAAGAGTAGCCGTAGTTACCATAGCCACCATAGCCATCGGGGCCACCTGGGAACTGTCAAGAGAACGAGCCGATCTGTATATTGCTATATGTCTTTTTTATGGAATGAAGTTGTTGCTATTGTTGTTGTTGCTATTGTTGTCATCGTCGTCTTTGTTGTTGTTGTTGTTGTTGTTGTTTTGTTGTTGTTGTTGTTGTTGATGTTGATGATGATGATGAAAATGGTGACGACGACGACGACCATGACACTGACGATGATCATGGTGATCACAATGATCATGGTGGTGGGGATGAGGAGGAGGACGAGGAGGATGAGGAGGACGAAGAGGAGGACGACGACGATGGTGATGATGCTGTTGATGGTGATGACGACGACAACGATGATAATCACGATAACGATGATGATGATGATGATTATGGCAACGATAATGATGCTGATGGTGGTAGATGGTGGTGGTTATGGTGGTGGTGGTGGTGGTGTGATGATGATGACGACGACAACGACGACGACGACGATGATGATGACTATGACGATGAAGAGGATGATGATGATGATGACGATGACGATGATGATAAGAGGAGGACAAGAGGGTGGTGGTGTTGTTGTTGTTGGTGGTGGTGGTGGTGGTGGTGGTGGTGGTGGTGATGGTGGTGGTGGTATGGTGATGATGATGGTGATGGTGGTGATGATGGTGATGATGGTGATGGTGATGATGATGGTGAGGAGGAGGAGGAGGAGAAGGACGACGACGAGGATGAGGATGACGACGACGACGAGGACGACGATGACGAGGACGACGACGACGACGACGACGACGACGACGACGAGATGATGATGATGATGATGATGATGATGATGATGATGATGATGATGATGATGATGACGATGACGACGACGACGACGATGATCATGGTGGTAGGGAGAAGGAGGAGGACGTAGTGGTGGTGGTGGTGGTGTGGTGTGGGTGATGGTGATGATGTTGTTGGTGATGACGACGACGATGATTACGACGACGACGATGATGATAATCATGATAACGATGATGATGATTGTAGCAACGATAATGATGGTGGTGGTGGTGGTGGTGGTGGTGTGATGATGATGATGATGATGATGATGATGACGACGACGACGACGACGACGACAACGACTACGACGACGATGATGATGATGATGACGATGACGACGACGACGATGATAATGATGATGGTAATGACGACGACAACGACGCTAAAGATGATGGTGATGGTTATGATAATGATGATGATGAAGATGAGGATGAAGAGGATGACGATGGTGGTGGTGGTGGTGGTGGTGGTGATGATGATGATTATGATGATGATGATATAATGATGATGATGATAATGATGAATGATGAATTCTTGGTTTGTATCCATTAAAATGTTAGTATTATTACAAATCGTTCTTGCTTAGCGCTATTCTCGAAATTCAGTGACATTCATTGTGCATTGCACATAATCACACTTTTTAGTGGAGCACGAAAATTAGGAAGACACAAACAACATTTGTAGGACATTTTATGAGGCGAGAGAAATTAGAGCACCTAGTCACAACAGGAAAGCTGAAGAGAAAAGAGCATCTGGCAGACCCAGGGAGAAAATAGTGGTCAGCATTGCGGAGTGGATGAAGACAGAGAATGGGAGATGTTCGTGCAGCGACGAAAGTTAGATTCGTATGGAGGGCCATGATCGCCAACGCTACGCGGCAAGGCACAAGATGATAATGATAGTGACGATGATGATGATGATGATGATGATGATGATGATGATGATGATGATGATGATGATGATGATGATGATGACGACGACGACGACGATGACGACGACAACGACGATGATGATGACGGTGATGATGATGACGGTGATGACGATGATGATAATTGGAGCACGGAAACCTGAAGCTGTCAGGCAAGCTGATCACATTCCACTATGTCTCTGCACACCTGCATCTTTGGTGAGAGTCATCATCATCATGTGCCCAGCTGCATGGTATTGGCGATCATGACCCTCCGTACAAACCTACCATTTGTCGCCACAAGTACATCTCCCACCCTCTCTGTCTTCATCCACTCCGCAAAACTGTCTCATATTTTCTCCCTGGGTCTACCGGCTCTCTGGATCTGGATCTGGATAATTATGCTGCAGGAGCCTTTTCAGGCTATCGTCGCAGCGGGTGGTAGGAGCGCATGGCTTGATTTGAATAAGTAGTCCTCATTTATTTTATGTTATTTTTTTACTATAATAATTTAATTTTTCTTATTTATTTATTTATGAGTGAAAATAACTAATTTAAGTAGTGTTTCAACTACAGTTTCTCTTGAGTTTTTAGAACATGACGTTTAGTTTCTTTGCTGTGTCCGACTGGGTGGGGTGGGTGTAGGGGGGGGGGGAAACTACTGCCCCAACGGACTCCCCGAGTTCAGCTCAAAGATGTCCTGTTGCGGTGCTGCATCTCCCTAGTCGGGGTGGGGGGATGGGGGGTGGGGCTGAAGGGGGGGCTGGAGAGGGGGGGGCTGATTTATTTATGGGAGGCAGCTGAGGCCGCTCTGTCCAGTGCTGCAGAAAATGCGGCGACGGAGCGGGCCTGCACTACCTCCTCCTCCAGCTTGTTCCAGTCTTCAACAGTCCTTGTGAAGAAAGAGCATCCATACTGCTCTGTCCTTGTCTGGGGGACTTTGTAGCCACGGCTGTTGTTACATGCGTGTTTGGTGATGATGTTTGTTGCCACGTGGTCTGCATAGGTCTTCATTTTGATTTTCCTTTTGGTCTTTTCCACTGGGGTCAGGTATTTTTCTGGTGGTAGGGCTGGAACCTGGGCTGCACTTTTTCCCTCTAGCTTTCCTGTTGTGACTAGGTGATCAAATGTCTCTTGCCTCATGAAATGTCCTACAAATGTTGCATGTCTTTTCCTGATCTTCTTCATTAACGTGCTTTTTGTATCTGCCTCCTTCAAGACTGTCTCGTTTTTTTTTCTTTGCTATCCATGGAACTCTTAACATTCTTCTTAGAAATCACATTTCAGCTGCCTCAATCTTGTTCTGATTTCGCTTGTTGGCTGTCCACGTATGTCTGGTATTTTCTTTTCCGTAAGCCAGCCACAGACGACTTGCATGATCTTTAAAGTGCGTAGTTGATAATATTCTGCTCGCGTATTTACACAAGAAAAGACCAGTGCAATGGCAGGTCCTTAAACGAGGTCGATAAAGTAACCAGCCTTCCGTACATTCAAACCTACATCACATTACCCAAAACAAATGTGACCGCCCGCGTTCAAGCAAACAGGAACAAGAAAGAAAGAAAAAAACACGAAAAAAAAGAATCAAAAGGCGTATTTTATACAACCAGACAAGACAAGCTTTTGTCACACTGGACGGAGCAGCAGGGAAGTTTCAGTCTTTGTCTCCTAATGTCTGTATCTGGTGTTTGTTTGTTTGTGATCTTACGCTTGACAAAGGCCAATCGGCCTAAAAATTTGCACCTGTCTTGTCTGGTTGTATTAAATACGTGTCTTATTCTTTTTTCGTGTCTTTTTTTATGGTTCCTGCTTGCTTGAATGCGGGCAGTCACACTTGTTTTGAAAGAGTTAAGTGTCAAAATGTTTCTGAAACTTCTATTTGAATCCGTATTATACCTGTACAGTTATCACTTTTTCATGTACTGGTACTCTCTTCAAAGCGACAAAAATAAGCCTGTTGTCCACTCATATGTGACCCGTTTACACGAAATGAGTCCTAACTCGCAGGCAACGAAAAGCGTAGAGGCCCGGAAAAGATGTGATGGGTCGATTTTGTCAATTTTTACTTTTCGTCAAAAATGGAATATTTAATCTTTAAATTACATGTACATGCACTCAGCACTTTATAATTCAATCGGAAAATGTATTTAAAATGCGTTATTTCTCTCTCATGGCATGCTTTTTGTGTCAGAAAAAGAGATACATAAACTTAAATAACAAGACAATTACAGTAGATTTTCACTCCAATGTTTGTGTGCTATTGTGGCATGATGTGTTTTACCATGGTACAAAATTTGGTAAAGATTGGTGAAGTAGAAATCCTGTTGCTAAGGTAAAACTTCACTGAAGCCGTGAACATTTTAAAACTTGATTTTCTCAAAATGGCTGTTTGCTATGTTACACACTTCAAACACCCATAACTTCCTTATTT
>JAPXFY010000027.1:44307326-44317326 GCA_030674185.1 Monoplex corrugatus
TGATCTGGCGAATGCATATGGATCAGTTCCACACGATATGATCCAGCTGGCTCTTGAAATGTATCACATCCCAGAAAACATCCGAACAATGCTGAGGAAGTATTTCCAAGGGTTCTCAATGCGGTTCTCTACCAAAGAATACACCACGGACTGGATAGACCTAGAGGTGGGCATTGCAATGGGCTGTGCAATCTCTCCCATACTGTTCGTGTTGGCAATGGAAGTCATCTTGAAAGCTGCAATGAAGAGTTCAGGTCCAGTGAATCTGGGAGATGGATACCAGATGCCTCCTCTGAAAGCTTTCATGAATGACACAACAGTCTTGTCCACGGATGAGGAAGAGACACACCAAATCTTAAAGCAGCTGGATGAGCTGGTGGCCTCTTCAAGAATGAGGTTCAAACCTAAGAAATCCCGAAGTCTCTCACTGCGAAAAGGAAAAGTGGCAGATTCAGTCAAATTCATGGTAGCCAACCAAGCCATCCCCACTGTCACAGAAGAGCCAGTAAAAAGTCTCGGAAGATGGTATGATGACTCCCTGAAAGACACACAAAGGGGATGTGAAACCAAGCAAACAGCAGAAGAAGGCCTGAAGAAAATAGATAACTGCGGACTGCCAGGCAAATACAAAGTCTGGTGTCTACAGTTCATGCTGATACCAAAGCTGCTGTGGCCACTGCTAATCTATGACATTTGCACCAGCACAGTCGAAGCAATGGAAGCCAAAATCAACAAATACACAAGAAAATGGCTCGGTGTCCCACCTGGTCTCACTGATGTTGCATTCTACTGTCGTCAAGCAATGCTGAAGCTACCTCTCAAATCCATAGTGGAGGAATACAAAGTTGGAAAAGCAAGACTGTTGAGCATGCTGGAGGAATCGGAAGACAATATCGTGAGATCAGTTCATCCAAAGCTGAGAACTGGCAGAAAGTGGAAAGTCCAAGAGGCTGTAAACAATGCCAAGAGAAACCTCAGCATCAAAGAAA
Organism: Monoplex corrugatus; assembly: GCA_030674185.1. NCBI lineage: Eukaryota > Metazoa > Mollusca > Gastropoda > Littorinimorpha > Ranellidae > Monoplex > Monoplex corrugatus. Next base: position 44,308,316 of record JAPXFY010000027.1, read on the forward strand.
TAATTGGACACACGCAAACCAACAGACAGGGACTGGGAGCAACAAAAATGCAGTGGTGGTCCAAAGCCAAAGGGAAGGAAAAAAGAGACATGATCATACAGGAGTTGAAGGAAGAAGAAGATGTCAAAAGAGTGCAGAAGGCAGTCCAGCAAGGTCAACAGGGGCAATGGACAACATGGGACAGTGCACTCCAAAGAAGTCTCAGCTGGAACGATATGTGGCACATGGTTCCTCTAAGGATAAGCTTCCTCCTCAGATCTGTATATGACCTGCTCCCCTCGAATGCAAACTTAGTGAAATGGGGGAAAGCAGACGACCCAGCATGTCCGCTCTGTCAGAAGAAACAAACAGTGGAACATGTCCTAAGCTCTTGCAAAGTAGCGCTAGCCCAAGGAAGGTATACATGGAGGCACAACCAAGTTCTGAAAGTGATCACAGATGTGGTTAGCGAAAAAACCATGACCATAAACGCACCAATTGCTATGACAACGTTCTACAAAGCAGGAGGGAAACAGGTCTGGCCCGAAAGTGCTATGACAACCAGCACATTGCCAAAGGGTCTTCTGGATGGAGCAGTCGACTGGGAGTGTACAGCAGACCTCCCAGAGTGGAGAAATTACCCAGATGTCATCAGCAAGACAGGCATGAGACCAGACATCGCTCTCCACTCTGACTCCTCGAAACAAGTGATTCTGATAGAACTCACTGTGCCATACGAAAGCAGAATGGAAGAAGCACATATCTACAAGACCGAAAAATACGCCGGTCTTGCCAGCACCCTGAAGAAAGCAGGTCTGCGGGTCAAAATCTTCGCCATAGAGGTCGGGGCAAGAGGGTTTGTGGGCACCTCCGCTTATGATCTCATGAAACAACTCGCCATTTCTGGGAAGAAGAGGACTAGAGCCCTTAAAGCGATGGCAGAGGCAGCAGAAAGGAGCTCAAGCTGGATCTGGGCAAGGAGGAACGAAAAAAGTGAACTTCATAAGGATTAAATTCCCTACAGATGATGTGTGCCCCGTTAGCACATTGGTAAAACCGCGTACCGCAGTTCTGAAGCGCAGAATCGCCCAGGTTCGATCCCCGGCGTGGGAAAAAAAAAAAAATAGACAACAGCAGAAGGGCATCCAGGAGTCATGACCTGGATGTGGCCCGGCCCCCCGAGAGTGTAAGGAATTCAGGGCCGAAACACTTGTCTAAAGGGGGTTACTTCTCTGAAGACCTTCTGTTGTCTAGCTCTCCCTAGAGTTTCTTTCTACCATACTATACTATACTATACTATACTATACTATACTATACTATACTATACTATACTATACTATACTATACTATACTATACTATACTATACTATACTGTATTGTACTCTACTGTACCCCACTGTACTCTGCTGTACTGTTCTATACTATACTCAACTCTACTGCACTCTACTCACTCTACTGCACTCTACTCACTCTACTGCACTCTACTCTACTATACTAATACTATACTATACTATACTGCACTATCTACTATACTGCACTGTACTATACTGCACTATACTATACAATACTATACTACTACTTATACTATACTATACCACATCACACCATACCACACCGCACCGCATCACACCACACTATACGATACTATATTATATGATAGTATACTGTATTATACGATACGATGCTGTACTGTACTGTACTATACTGTACTATATTATACTATACGAATACTATACAATATGTTCTTTGTTATTAGTCACAGTGCCATTAATAATTTTGTCTTCTCTTGTCATGTTATTGATATTTCCACGCATAGCATAAACAGATAAGGAGATAGTACATCACCCTGTCTACAGCTTCATCCCACAGAAAAGTATGCTTACATCTGCTCTTAAACGATAACTATTCATTTTACTTTTTTTGGTTAACAAATGTTTTTTATACATGTACGTACGCTTTCTCCAAATTCACATGCTCTCAGAACTTACCAAAGAAATGCCAATCACATGAATTGAAGACATTCCCAAAGTCAAAACAAAAGGAAAGGACTAGATTTTTTTTAAACCCGAATGATTAAGATTGTCACAGATAATTCATGACACTCTGAAGGCTCACCTTAAGCGACACGTTTACGGGATCAAATACAGCTTTAAACTAACATGAAAATGAAATGATATCGCATCTATGGTCCAGCGATTTCGTTTAGTTTTAAAGTCGGCACCCACCTCAGGTGATATGGCCGACGGGGGTAACCATCCCAGGGAAGTGGGGGGAAGGGGGACTTATCTAATCCTATACTGACACCACCAGAATAACAGTGATGTTAAGATGGGACAGTGAAAAGGTCAGTTTTAACCCTTTGACTCTGGCACTTTGTCCACCAGCATCCTGCATTGTCAAGCATGCAAACAAAGCAAAATCTTAACCCTCTGATTTCTTCACCCTGTCCACCAGCTTCTGGCAGGAAGCTGGTGGATAGGGTGAGGGGGTCAAAGTGTTAAGATTTTGCAGTTGGTTGATAGGGTGCAGGAGTCAAAGGGTTAATGTAGCTCATCCCGGGATTCGAATCCACAACCATTAACATGTGAATCTGACGCTTAGCCAACTGAGCTATTGAGGCCTGCGGGTGTAGCGAGAAAAGGAAGACAGACACTGTGCAGAAACCATACAGAGCAGCCTCCCACATTCAAACCATTACCTCATCCAGGAAGCGAGAGGCCTTAGCCAGCATAGCAGACTGTTTGTGGTTACTGGCCACAAGTTCAAAGATACGACCCCACACACCGTTGACGAAGCTCTCCTGACGTTTGGACACTGCAACCTCGCCATCCAACGCCGCTACTTGGTCGAAGATCTCGTGAGACAATTCCTTGAGCTGTCAATGGACATACTTCGTATTAGTTTTCTTCAACTTCTCTTTCACGATTGGATGGTAGAAAATGGACAGCACCACACATAATTTAAACTTCTTTAAACGGAAGTTATACGTAGCCATGCCCACTGGCACGGTACGTAATAAGTTACACTTCTTTAAACTTAAATCATATTTAGCTGTGCCCACTGGCACGGTACGTAATAAGTTACACTTCTTTAAACTTAAATCATATTTAGCTGTGCCCACTGGCACGGTACGTAATAAGTTACACTTCTTTAAACTTAAATCATATTTAGCTGTGCCCACTGGCACGGTACGTAATAAGTTACACTTCTTTAAACTTAAATCATATTTAGCTGTGCTCAGTGGCATCGTATGCAAGTACTTTACACTTCTTTAAACTGAAGTTATACTTAGCTATGCTCAGTGGTACCATACCCAAATAATTTAAATTTCTTTAAACTGAAGTTATACTTAGCCATGCCTACTAGCACGATACATAATAATTTAAACTTCTTTGAACTGAACTTATATTTAGCTGTGCTCAGTGGCACCGTACGCAAGTTCTTTACACTTCTTTAAACTGAAGTTACATTTAGCTATGCTAAATGGACCATACGTACGTAATTTGAACTTCTTTAAACAGAAATTATACTTAGCTATGCCCACTGGCACTATACATAATTTAAATTTCTTTAGACTGAAGTTATACTAAGTTATACCCACTGGTACCATACATAATTTAAGCTTCTTTAAACTGAAGTTATATATAGCTATGCCCACGGGCACCATATTTAATCTAAACTTCTTTGAACGGAAGTTATACTTAGCTATGCTCAATGGCATCCTACGTAAGTAATCTAAGCTTCTTTAAACTGAAGTCATATTTACCGATGCTCAGTGGCACCGTACGTACATAGCTTAAATTTCTTCAAACTGAAGTTATACTTAGATATGTTCAGTAGCATTGTGCGTAAATAACTTAAACTTCATGAAACGGAAGTTACACTTAGCTACGCCCAGTGGCACTGTACGTAAGTAACTTGATCTCCTTTAAACTGAAGTTATACTTGGCTATGCTCATTGGCACCGTACGCAAGTACTTTAAACTTCTTTGAACTGGAGTTATACTCAGCTATGCTCAGTAACACCATACATAATTTAGACTTCTTTAAATTGAAGTTGTACTTAGCTATACCCAGTGGCACCATACAGAATGTATACTTCTTTAAACTTAAGTTATACTTAGTATACTTAGCTATGCCCACTGGCACCATACGTAAGTAAATAAAATTTCTTTAAACTGAAGTTATACTCAGCTATGCTCAGTTGACCATACGCAAGTAACTTGAACTTCTTTAAAATGAAGTTATACTCAGTTATGCTCAGCCGCACCGTACGTGTGTAACTTAAGCTTTTTTTTTTTGTAAACTGAAAGTGTACTCAGCTATGCTCAGTGGTACTTAACTATGCTCAGTGGTACATCGCTACGCTCAATGGTACTTAGCTACGCCCAGTGGAGCCATGCGCAAACACTTAAACTTCTTTAAACTGAAGTTATACTTAGCTATGCTCAATCGCACGTATGTATGTAATTTAAGCTTTTTATGTAAACTGAAAGGTATTTAGGTATGCTCAGTGGTACACAGGTATGCTCAGCGGTACCTGTCTGTGCTCAGTGGCGAGATGTGTGAGCAACTTAAACTTCTTGAAATGTGAAGTTATACTCAGCTATGCTCATTCGCACTATACGTATGTAATTTAAACTATTTTGTAAACTGAATGTGTATTTAGTTAAGCTCAGTGTACCATGCGTAAGCAACGTAAACTTCTTTAAACTGGAGATAGCTATGCTCAATTGCACCGTACATATCTAACTTAAACTTTTTTAAACTGAAAATATACTTAGTTATGCTCAGTGGCGCCATACGTTAAGTAGTTTAACCTATTTAAAACTGACACTATACGTAGCTATGCATTCGAGTAATCTGAATCATTTAGAGATGAAACTTAAATAAACACGAACCAGAAGAAACACGAAAAAAACAATAAGAACGCGTATTTAATACAACAAGGCAAGACAGGCGGAAAGTTTTCGGCCAGTGTGAGACCAGACGGAGCAGCAGGGAAGTTTCAGTCTTTTTCTCCTAATTTTTGTATCTGGTGTTTGTTTGTGATCTTACGCTTCACAAAGGCCAGTTGGCCGAAAATTTGTGCCTGTCTTGTGTGGTTGTATTAAATACGTGTTCTTATTCTTTTTTCGTGTTTTTTCTGGTTCCTGTTTGCTTGAACGCAGGCAGTCACACTTGCTTTGAATTAAATAAACGCGGTCAGCCAGCGCCAGGAATATTACCTTCGCTTTGATGTCATGCAAAGTGGCGTCCTGCTGGTCTTGGACCTGCAAAAGTCCTGGGATAGTGATGCTTTTAGCTGCGTCCAGTTTGTCCAGCAAGTTCACCTTCTGGTCCTTCAACATCTTCACTTTCTTGGCAAGTTGATGCTTTTCAGCGTCCACATCTAGAAAAAAAACAAAAAACAATAATGTTGATTCAGACAAAATCAACGACCTCAAATTTGAAGAAATCCAGTGCAAGTTTCCATCTTTCTTAAACTTTTTTTTAGTCTGTATGGCAACAGAGTGAACAAATTGTTTATCTTTTCTTTTATGTTGTTAAAACGCTGTTGTGTTTCTTTGATTTGTTTATTTTGTTTTCTTTTAGATAAAAATAAGTTCACGTTTTCGCCTGAACGAAGCTAAAATGAACAAATGTAAAAAGTGTCAAACCCCTTTTTTTTTTCTTTTTTTTTTTAAGGAATTTTATAGACTACGAGCATGGGTCTCATTCACAATACCTGATTCATAAAAAGCGTTTTAAATTATCCATATTTTCATATTCATATACATGTCTTGTCGCAGTGGATTTTTCATATAAAACTCGGGCTGCTCTCCCCATTGAGGTGTCGCCGCAGTGCAACCCCATCTTTTTCCTTTCTTTTTTTTTTTTTTTTTTTTTTTTATTACCAAGACAAATACCAAAAGTTTCTTCATAAATAATTGTTGTTGTCAATTTAGATGATTAAAAACCTCCTGTCAAGACATTTAAATATTGAAGTCATCGTTTTATATTCTTTAATATGTGTGTTTTTTCTGTGTTTCAGTATTGTTAAAATGTTTTCTATGTCTTTTAAAGTAGTTTGTTGCATTTTTTTTGTTTTATGGGTTTGTCTTATGGATACGCTTTTGTAAGAAAATGCTGAAATCGTTTGTAAAAACTGTGCCTGTCTATAAGACAGGGCCAGTAAACACTTCAAATGATGTTCTAACTTTTTACGTATGGTACATTCACATTTTTCGAAACGTTATCTTCTGTTATTCTCAGGGAGAGAATGTGGACGGACTTGCAGAGTGGCTGGAGATGAGGAGGGTGGGGGAGATGCTGGGGGCAACGAGAGATAGAGATGGTTGGAAGTCCATGGTCGCCAACGCCATGCGGCAGGGCACCTGATGTGATGATGATGATGATGATGATCTGTTAACTTAATAATTATGAATTATGCACATTATGATTAACCATTATCATTATCATGTACCATGCCACATGGCGTTGGTGATCATGGCCCTCCATACGAATCGTATCTTTTGTCGTTGCTAGTATATCCCCTACCCTTTCTGCCCCCACCCACTCTCAAAACTGTACAATATTTTCTCCCTGGGTCTACCTTGTGCTCTTTTTCCCTCTAGCTTTCCTGTTGCGACTAGGTGCGCAAATTTCTTTTGCCTCACACTATGTCTTATAAATGCTGCATGTCTTTTCCTAATTTTCTTCATTCATGTTCTGTTTGTGTTTGCTTCTTTCAAGACTGTCTCCGTTTGTTTCCTCTGCTGTCCATGGAACTCTTAACATTCTTCTTAGAAACCACATTTTAGCTATCTTAATCATGTTCTAACTTTGTGTGTTGATAGTCCAGTCTTCGCATCCGTACAACAGTATTGATCCTACATGACCCTGGAAAACTCTCTTCCTGGCGTCACTTGATAGGCTTTTTTGAAAACGTTTCCTATTGTCTTGAATACTGTTTTGATTGGCCACTTCTCCTGGATATTTCTAATGTGTTTCTGCCATCTGGTGAGATGACCCTTCTCAGATATTTCAACTTGTCAACTTGTCTCAGTGTTGTGCGTTTGCTGTTATTTTATGAACGGATTTCATTCTTTTGTTTTTTAACTGATCACCGTGACCAGTATTTTTACTATTTTGCTCTAGCTCTCTGTTTCTACTTTCTATTTTTATTCACAAAATTATGTAGGTCTTTTTCATTTTTTTGCAAATAGATCGGTGTCATCTGCATAACAAAGGGTGTTTTTTATCATTTTCCCTTCAACTTTTATCCCAGAGCATTCGTCTTGGTTTCTCATGATGGTTTCGCTGTAAAGTGAAAACAAATCTTGTGACAGAACGCATCCCTGTCTAACCCCTTTTTTGATGTTTTGAAAACAGCCTATATCATTTTCTACTCTCATTGCTGCTGCTAGTTTCCAAGATGTATTCCTTATTATTCTTAGATCTTTTCTTTTAATGTTGGGCTTGTCGGGCTGGTTGATCATTTCTTCGTGTCTTAATTCAATCAAAAGCCTTGGTATAGTCAAAAAAGCAGAAATAGAAATCTATCTCTAACTCAATTGATCTTTCTATGTGAGTTCTTTAGAGATATGTAGATTAAAAGTTTTATCCTTTCAACAAACCCACATAGCTTTTCTGCTATTTCTAGTTTGATTCCTTTCCTTGTCCTCATCATGCTTATTCTTAATAGAATCATTGTCACATGACTCGTCAAGCTGAGTGTACAGTGGAGTTCAAGTTCTATAACCTCTGTTTTCTTTGGATGTGCAATAAAAATTGACTCTGACATACTGTACTGTACGGTTTTTCCGGTGTCATAAATTTCATTTAGAAGGAATGTTACTTTTTCAATACAAAATCCATCTTCAGCCGCAATCATTTCTATAATTATATTGTCTGGTCCTGGAGCTTTTTCCTGTTTCATCTTCTTCATCTCTACTCTAATTTGATCTTTTATCATTGATGGACCTTCAAAGTTCTTTCTAATGATGTGTTCTTCCCTTCTGTCATCGTCAAAAGGTCTTCAATGTACTCTCCCCATCTACCTAATATTTTGTCTTTTTTTCCATAATAATTGTACCATCTTTGATTTCAAGCAACCAGTAGATGTGCATGTCTTTTTCCTGTGAACGATTTCTTCAATATTTCGGTACATTAATCTAGGGTCTGTTTTGTGTCAATCTTCTATTTGTTCGTGCTTTGTTTCTAGCTAAGCTTCCTTAGCTTCTTTGTACCTATTCGTCATATCTAAGTATTCTTCTTTTCCCTTTAACTTCTTAAGTTCATCCATCAGGCCTAAAATTTCTTTGGTCATCCAGGTCTTCTTTGCTTTTCTTTCTACTCAAGGGATTTCTTCACAAGCATCATTGATCGATTCTTTTTTTTACAATTTGTTCATTATTCCTTACTGGCTCCAACATTTTCCAGAGCAGCAAATTTGTTTTGAACAGATATGCTAACTCACACATACATATTCTCACTACTACTTAAAACACAAACACAAAAAAACACAAAATAATCCTAAATCAGCGCCGAAAATTCAAAGAAAACTGACAGAGCACACAAACTCCATGTTCTTCATAAAAACAGATTTCAAATAAGGTTTCGGTAAAGTGGAAAACATTAAGATAAAAGCAAAAATTGCTATTTTGGTTCCCCCTCCATAACACATACAATTTATGTAAAAGCGTTCATTAATGCATTCATTAGCAAACCAAAAAAAAATAGACAAATATGCCCATCTTTGTACATGTCACTCACTCTGTTGTCAGAGACGTATTTGACTATAGCAATGTCTTATGCATGTGTGTATGATGCAGGACTATTCAGAATGCACTGTCCCTTGAAGTATTGTGAGTTTCAACAATATGAGCTAAGTTTGCTCGACAGAACTTCCATCTGTCTCTTGTTGCCCCAAGCATCTCCTCCACCCTACTTGTCTTCAGCCACTCTGCAAGTCCGTCTAGCATTTTCTCCCTGGGTCTACCTGGTGCTCTCTTTCCTTCCAGCTTTCCCGTTGTGACCAGGTGCTCCAA
>JAPXFY010000027.1:44337326-44357326 GCA_030674185.1 Monoplex corrugatus
CACGACAACAAAAACTCCATTTCAATCGCCCATAAAAATCAAGACGGGAAAAAGCTGCATTTTAAACTACCATAAAAAATCATAATGAGGCGGTTTCCTTTTAATGTAGTTGTAGTCCTTATTCTTCTGTACTATGTAATGTTTAGATGGCACGTTACCCGCAAAACTTAAAACATTTTTTATTGTAATATGAACTCGAATTTTATGGATAATATTTTCTGTTTTAATACCCAAGACTGTAATCTCTCAGCATATTATCGTAAGCTTTCGCTTTGATCATAGCTACATAAATCAGATACGTGAATATATACGCACATCAAAGGCACAGAGCATAAGGTGCATTACACCCTTAGAGCATACTGTCTCTGCAGAAATGTGAACACAATCATTTTTAATGAAATCATTATGAGTGATGGGCTGAGACAGAGTGATACAGAAAAAGAGAGAGATGGGGGGGGGGGGTGTGGAGAGAGGGAAAGAAAGAGAGAGAGAGAGAAGGAGACAGAGATAATTTTATCACAATGATCCACTGAATGCTAAATAATCTCCTATAGCACTATGAACTATTTAATTAATTCGATCTAAAAATCTTCCCCGAAGCAACTAGGTGATAAACGTCTAATATCGGTCTGGGTTATTTTTCTTTGCCAGGTAATGTTTCTGTTTGGTATATATTGTCTTACAGTGTGTTTCTTGTTGGTGGTGTTTTATTTTTTTCCCTTTTTAACCCTTTTACGCCTGCACTCTGTCCGCCAGCTGCAAAAACTTAACCCTTTCACTTCTTTACCTTATCCACCAGCTTTCTGCTTTCACTCCCTCATCCTATCCACCAGCTTCCTGCAAGAAGTTGGTAGATAGGATTTGGGAGTGAAAGGGTTAAGCTTTTGCTTTGTTGTCATGGCTGACAATGCAGGAAGTTGGTGGATAGGGTGAGGGATGTGAAAGCGTTAAGTTTTTGTACTGTTGTCATAGCTGACAATACAGGAAGTTGGTGGCCAGGATGAGGAAGTGAAAGGGTTAAGTTTTTGCTTTGCTGTCATGATTGACAATGTAGGAAGCTGGCGGATAGGGTGAGAGGAGAGAAAGGGTTAAATGTTTCATGAAAATTAACGATCATCGTCATCAAGTGCCCTGCCGCACGGTGTTGGCGATCATGGCCCTCCATATGTATCTGTCCCTTGCTACCGCAAGCACATCTTCCACCCTCTCTGTCCTCAACCACCCTGCAAGTCCGTCCAACATTTTCTCCCTGGGTCTATCTGGTGTTCTCTTTCCCTCCAACTTTCCTGTTGTGACCAGGTGCTCTACCTCCCCTTTCCTCATAAAATGGCCTATAAATGTTGCCTGTCTTTTCCTAATCTTCCTAATGCATGATCTTCTTGTGTCTGCATCCATCAGGACTGTCTTGTTTGTTTTCTTTGCTGTCCATGGAACGCTCAACATTCTTCTTAGAAACCACATTTCAGCTGCCTCAATCTGGCTTTGTGTGTTGACTGCCCACGCCTCACAACCGTATAACATTATCGGTTCTGTATAACATTCAGGAACTCTCTTTCTGATGTTAATTGATAGACGTTTGTTGGTAAGAATGCCTTTCATCTTGTTGAATGCTGTTTTGGTTTGGCCGATTCTGCTGGCTATTTCTGATGTGCATCTGCCGTCTGGTGAGATGATCGTTCCCAGATATTTAATTTAAACTTATCAACCTGTCTCAAGGTTGTGCTGTTTGCTGTTATTTTGCATGAGGGGATTTCATGTTTTTACTGATTACCATGACTTCAGTCTTCTTGATATTTAGCTCCAACCCTTTATTTTTACTTTCTATTTCTATTATATTCACAAGGTTTTGTAGGTCCCTTTCATTTTCTGCAGTTAGCACGGTGTCATCTGCGTACGAATGTTGTTTATCATTTTTCCTCCAACCTTTAGTCCAGGGTATTCTTCTAGGTTTCTTTGATGTTTTCGCTGTAAAGTGAAAATAGATCTGGTGACAGAACACAACCTTGCCTGACTCCTCTTTTTTTTTTTAAAGGAGCTTATGTCGTTTTCTATTCTCATTGCATCTGTTTGTTTCCAATACATATTTCTGATTATTCGTAGATCTTTTCCATCAATATTGAGTCCTTTCTAGTTGGTTGATCAATTCTTCATGTCTTATCCGATCGAAAGCCTTGGTATAATCAACAAAGTATAAATATATATCCTTATTCAACTCGGTTGACCTGTCTATGATAGTGGTTAGGATGTATATGGTATTAATAGTTCTTTTCCTTTCGACAAATCCACACTGTTCTTCTGCTATATCTCCTTTGATTCTATTCCTTGTCCTCATCATGATTATTCATAATACGATTTTTGTTACATGACTCATCAAGCTGATTGTGCGATGGAGTTCGCATTCTATAGCCCCTGTTTTCTTTGGAACAGAATGAAAATTGATTTTGACATATCTTTGGGGATTTTTCCATTGTCATAAATTTCATTTAGGAGGACTGTTGTTTTTTCAATACCAAATTCCTCCATGGCTTCAATCATCTCTGTAGTAATATTGTTCGGTCCTTGGGCTTTTCCTGGTGTCATTTTTTTCAATGCTGCTCTAACTTCATCTTTCATCATAGGTGGTCCTTCAACGTTCTTTCTTATAATGTGTTCTTCGTTTCTGTCATCTTCAAAAAGGTCTTTAATGTACTCTCCCCATCTATGTAATATTTTGTCTTTTTCCATGATAAGCGTACCATCTTTCGATTTTAAGCAACCAGTTGATGTGCATGTATTTTTTTCTGTGGACAATTTCTTCAATTCTTCTGTACATACCCTGAGGATCCGTTTCGGTCGGTCTTCTATTTCTTTGCACTTTGTTTTCAGCCAAGCTTCCTTAGCTTCATTGCACCTATTCCTGGTTTCTGTGTTGATCTTTCTGTGTCTTTCCTTCTTTCCCTTGGCTTAATTAATTAATGATTGATACTAATAATTGTTGCCAGAAATTTCAACAGTCTCTTTCTCTCTCTGTCTCTCTGTCTCTCTCTCTTTCTCTCTCTCTCTCTTTCTCTCTTTCTTTCTTGCTCTCCTCTCTCTTCTCTTTCTTTCTCTCTTTCTCTCTCTCTCTCTCTCTTTCTTTCTCTCCTCTCTCTCTGTTCTCTTTCTCTCTCTCACTCTCTCTCCTCTCTCTCTCTCTCTCTCCTCTCTCTCTCTCTCTCTCTCTCTCTCTCTCTCTCTCTCTCTCTCTCTCTCTCTTAGATGACGCAACGCACACTCGTTTACAGACACATGCACACACACACATACACACACGCACACACAACACATACACACACACACACATACACACACACATAAACACACACACACACACACACACACACACGCACACGCACACGCACACACAAAACACACACACAAACACACACACACACACACACACATCACACACACACACACACACACACACACACACACACACACACACACACACACACACACACCACACACACACAACACACACACACACACAATCTCCCACACATAATCGTGCAACGACACAATTTTTTTAAACGTACACCAGCAATGAGTAAATTTTCTCTCAGTCTCTGTACTGTATGTGAGTGCCGTGCTGTTGTGATTTTTGTGTGTGGTGTGTGCGCGTGTGCGTGTGGTTTGTGTGTGTGTGAGTTGGTAGTGTGATGTGCGTGTGTGTGTGTTTGTGTGTGTGTGTCGTGTGTGTGTATGTTGTATGCATGTTGTATGTTTCTGTGTGTTGTATGTGTTGTGTGTGCACGGGGTGCCCTTGTGTGTGTGTGTGTGTGTGTGCGTGTGCCTTGTGTGTGTGTGTTGTGTGTGTGTGTGTGTGTTGTGTGTGTGTGATGTGTGTGTGTGTGTGTGTGTGTGTGTGTGTGTGTGTTGTGTGTATGTGTGTGTGTGTGTGTGGTGTGTATGTGTGTGTGTGTGTGTGTGTGTGTGTGTGTGTGTGTGTGTGTGTGTGTGTGTGTGTGTGTGTGTGTGTGTGTGTGTGTGTGTGTGTGTGTGTGTGTGTTGTATAGTCGTCAAGTGTTTGTGTTCTGTGCTATGTGTTTGTAGTGTGTGTCTGTTTTTGTTGTGTGGGGGTGTGGGTGTGTGGGGTGTGTTTGTGTTTTGTGTGTGTGTAGTAATGTGTATGGAGTGTTGTGTTTTGTGTGTGGTGTGTGTGTGGTTGTGTGTGTGTGTGGGTGTGTTGTGTGTGTGTTGTGTGTTGTTAGACGTACAAAAGAATAATGGTCATTGCTCATGTACTTTAAGGCCTTTTACTTTTTTTGGGGGGGGGGGGGTGTTTTTTTGTCGTTGCAACCGATAATTATTGGAAGTGTATGTTAATTAAAATTCAGTTTTATTCTTTCTGTAACCTTCATCTACATGTATTATAATTCGTCTGGTTTTATTACAGCGGTAGAGATTGGAATGCGTCTGCTTAAGGTGTGTCTGTTGCTTTTGTCTCCTATGGTGTCGTGAAACGCTTTGGGCTTTTGTGAGATGGGGCACTACATCATCATCATATTATCATCATCATCATCATCATCATCATCATCATCATCATCGTCATTTATCATTATCATCTTAACATATTCATCATTCATTCAACATCATCATTATCATCATCATCATCATCATCGTCGTCATCGTCATCATCATCGTCATCGTCATCGTCATTTATCATTGTCATCTCAACATTCATTCATTCATCATCATCATCGTCGTCGTCATTTATCAATATCATCTCAACATTCATTCATCATCATCATTATCATCATCATCATCATCGTCGTCGTCGTCGTCGTCTTTGTCATTTATCTTTATCATCTCAACATTCATTCATCATCATTATTATCATCACGTCATCCTCATCATTGTCATCATCGTCGTCATTATCGTCATATTATCATCATATCATCATCACCATCATCATCATCATCATATCATCATCGTCATCATCACCATCATCATCATCACCAGCATTATCGGTAGTAATAGTAGTACTAGTAGTTGTGGTAGTTGTAGTTGTAGTACCGGTGACAGTAGCAGTAGCGTGGTAGTACTACTACTCTATTACTAGTAGTAGTGGTTGTAGTAGTGGTAGTAGTGGTAACAGTGGTGAAAGTAGTAGTAGTAGTAGTAATGGTAGTAGTAGTAGTATAATGGTAGTAGTGGTTGTAGTAGTGGTAGTAGTGGTAACAGTGGTGAAAGTAGTAGTAGTAGTAATGGTATGTAGTAGTAGTAATGGTAGTAGTGGTTGTAGTAGTGGTAGTAGTGGTAACAGTGGTGAAAGTGGTAGTAGTAGTAATGGTAGTGGTGATGGTAGTGGAGGTAGTAGTGGTAACAGTGGTGAAAGTAGTAGTAGTAGTAGTAATGGTAGTAGTGGTGGTAGTAGTGGTAACGTAGTAACAGTGGTGAAAGTATAGTAGTAGTAATAAAGGTAGTAGTGGTGGTAGTATGGTAGTAGTGGTAAGAGTGGTAAAAGTAGTAGTAGTAGTAGTAATGGTAGTATGGTGGTAGTAGCAGTGGGGTAGCAGCAGTTCTGGTAGTGATGGTGATGATAAAACCATCATCGCTACTATCATCATCATGATACAGCAATAATGAAAATAACAACAACAACAACAATAACAATGATAACGAACAAGGAAGCAATCCGCGGGTACGCGTGCAGGATTAGGTATGGTGGTTTTAGGTCAGCTCTCCAACTGTTCTCTGATGCGTGTGCGCACGTCATATTGCCCACACGCTGCAGTCAGTACATTGCTGCATAGTCTGCAGAGCCCGTCTTCGGTGAGCGTGTTAATTAGGTGTTTTTCTCTCAAGTTTCCATAGCCGCCAGGTGGTGAACGACTTACAGGATCTTTAACGCGCGTATGTGATGTTCAGAACAAGATGGAGGCAGCTGACATGTAGTTTCTTAAATTAATAGAATGTTAACAATTCTATGGATAGCAAACAAAACAAACGAGGCAGTCTTGAAAGAGGCAAACACGAAAAGAACATAACGAAGAAGATTAAGTGTGTGTGTGTGTGTTGTGACAGAGAGAGAGACAGACAGAGACAAGAGAGAGTGAGAGAGAGAGAGACAGACAGACAGACAGAGACAGACAGACAGAGACAGACAGAAGACAGAGACACAGAGAGAGAGAGAGACAAAAGGAGAGGAGAGAGAGAGGAGAAGAGAGAGAGGAGAGAGAGAGTAGAGAGAGAAACCAAGCAACATTTATGTGACATTTTATGAAGCAAGAGACATTTGAGACGGTGAATAAATTTTGTTATTGCGGGAACCTCATCTGCTTTATCAGCCACAGACGACGCTGCTCCAGAGGCGTCAGTTTGACTCGACACGACACGACACCAGGGCGCGCACCATCCATAGTCGAGGCCGACTGACGGAGGCCTACTACTGTGGGAGACAGTGAGTGAGTGAGAGAGGTGGGGAGAGAAGGGGGAGAGAGAGGAGGAAGAGAGAGGAAGAGGAGGGAGAGAGGGAGAGAGAGAGAGAAAGAAGAGAGCGAGAGAGAGACGAGAGAAGAGAGAGAGAAAGAGACAGAGAAGGAGAAGGAGAGAGAAGCGAGAGGAGAGGAGACAGAGAGGGAGGAGAGAGAGAGAGGGAGAGAGAGAGAGAGAGAGGAGACAGAGAGGGAGAGAGAAGGGGAGAGAGAGAGGTAGAGAGGAGAAGAGAGAGAGCGGAAGGCAAGGAGAGAGAGCGAGGAGGGAGAGAGAGAGGAGAGAGAGAGAGAGGAGTGAGAGAGGGAGACAGAGAGGGAGAGAGAGAGGGAGAGAGAGAGGGGGAGAGATAGAGATAGAGAGGAGAGAGAGAAACAGAGAAAGAAAAGAGATAGGGAGAGAAGAGAGCGAGACGGGAGAGAGAGGAGACAGAAAATGAAAGGAGGGAGGGAAGGAGGGACTGAGGTTGTCTATGTATGGGCGTGTGTGAGTGAGAGAGAGAGAGAGAAAGTGTAAGTGTGATTGTCGGAGGGTCTGTATTCGATCGGGATTGTCTATCTTGCCCATCACGTACATGCCAGAGAGAGACAGAGAGAGACAAAGACAGAGAGACAAAGACAGGAACAGAGACAGAGACGAGAGAGAGACAAAGACAGAGAGACAAAGACAGACAGAGACACAAGAGAGAGACAGAGAGAGACAAAGACAGGAACAGAGACAGAGACACAGAGAGAGCAAGAGGGAGAGAGTGGAAGAGAGAGAGCAAGAGAGAGAGCGGGCAAGAGAGATAGATACAGACAGAGAAGAGGGGAGAGAGAGAGAGGGAGGAAAGAGAGACTGAGAGGTCTGTATGAACGTGTGTGTGAGAAAGAGAGAGAACGTGTGTGTGAGAAAGAGAGAGAACGTGTGTGTGAGAAAGAGAGAGAACGTGTGTGTGAGAAAGAGAGAGAACGTGTGTGTGGAAAGAGAGAGAACGTGTGTGAGAAAGTGTTAGTGTATTGTCGGAGGGTCTGTATTCGATGGGGCTTGTCTATAGTGCCCATCATGTACATGGCCAGAGAGAGACAGAGAGAAAGAAGAGAGAAGGAGACAGAGACAGAGAGAAGAGAGAGACAGAGAAAGACACAGAGAGAGGGAGAGAAACAGAGAGCGAGACAGACAGACAAACAGACAGAGAGAGACACAGAGAGAGGAGAGAACAGAGAGCGAGAGAGAGCGCTCGTGAGAGAGACAGACAGAGAGAGACAGAGACAGCGCAAAAGAGAGAGAGAGAGGGAGGGAGGGAAAGAGAGACAGAGAGCGTTTGTGTATGAACGTGTGAGTGCGAAAGAGAGAGAATGTTAGTATGATTGTCGGAGGGTCTGTATTCGATCGGGCCTGTCTACCGTGCCCATCATGTATGTATGTCAAGAGAGAGACAGAGACAGAGAGGACACAGAGAGAGAAGAGAGAGGGAGAGACAGAGACAGAAAGAAGAGAGAGATAGAGAGAGACACAGAGAGAGAAGGGAGAGGGAGAGAGAGACAGAGACAGAAAGAAGAGAGACAGAGAGAGATAAGAGAGACACAGAGGGAGAAGAGAGAGGGAGAGACAGAGAGACAGGAGAAGAGAGACGAGAGAGACAGACAGACAGACAGAGACTTCAGACATCAGATGGTTTATTCATGTAATAGGCCATTGCCCCTCATGAAGGGGTACAAATAATAAGCCAAACTATTATTTGGCATCATGACAATCACATTAATGCTACATTGTACTTAGACTAAACAGAAATTAACATTTGAACAATATCATATAAATAACAAACCTAAGACATCGATCTATACGCACCAGTCACTTCAGTGAAGTTTAATTTGTACAATAACATATTGTCGTCTCTTAAATGTGTAAATACTATGGAAAAACAGAGATCCATGAAATAATTTGTACACAGTATATATGCAACATGTTGACTGACAAAAATAAAAACGGGCAGAAAAATTGTGCTGCATCATGACGTTGCTTTTTCTCTAAACTTAAATGCTTTATACAAAAACAAAGATAGATTATATAAACATCAGATGCGTTTGATGACATCAATAAAGTCATTTTAAATAATAAAGGTTGCCTATGATATTCAGGTCGAATCAATTTCTCTCGAATATTTTGTAGTGCTGGACAGCAAAGCAAAAAGTGCACTTCATCTTCTTTTGAATTTTTACATAATGGACACAATAAATCACTCTCTCTCTTAGATCTAAAAATAATGGGCATTAATTTCTGATATGCCAAATCTAAATCTTGCTGTTACATATTTAAAATGTCTGTCCATATTCAATGCTATATATGATTTCACTTCACGAGTATTACGAAAAGTTCTGTAAATATTAAATCTGTCACTGCTTTGAACGTGATCGTTCCATTTCTGCCATCCACATCAATCAAACGCTGACGAAACTCCCTGTATGAATTTATTTAAATTGCCAACACCTTGATTAATCCATACGACACATATCCAATTCAAACAAACAAGCACGTACATTCGACACCCAGGTGTGTTTACCTTTGGCATCTAAATCATATAGCATATTATACGCTTTGCAAGGTATTCTATGATTTTTCCATCTGTATTAATTTAAACCAGTAGTGGATACTCTAACGGCAGAGTTTACATATAATGGATATCTGTTTGTCTCTCATACACAAAATCATTAGGAGTACGCATATCCACTCCTAAGAATTTCTTTAGGAAATGTGTGAACTGATTCACAGTGAGCAGCAGCTTTATCTAAACCCCATAATTCAGAGCCGTATTTTACCAAAGGTTGAATCTGAGAATCAAACAATTTTACAAATAAATCAAAAGAATTGTTATTAAGACAATACAAACGTCGCATTATACTTAATAAAGCATTTTTGGCTCTGCTGGCGAGATCTTTACATGCACCAGCAAAGCTCAAACGTGCTGAGAACATTATTCCCAAATATTTATACACATTTACCACGGGCATTACATCGCCATCATACGTCCACTTTTCTCTCGCACCCAATAAATAATATCTACCTTCCCTGAATACTATAATACTATACTGGAGAGGGAGAGACAGACAGACAGAGAGAGGGAAGAGAGAGGGAGAGAGAGACAGAGACAGAGAGAAGAGAGAGACAGAGAGAGAGAAGAAACACAGAGAGAGACAGAGAAGAGAGAGAAGAGAAAGAAAGACAGAGAAGAGACGAGAGAGATAGAGAGACAGAGACAGAGAGAGACAGAGAGCGGAGAGAAAAAGGAGAGACAGGTGCGAGAGACAGACGAGAGAGAGGAGCAGAAAGAGAGAGGAGAGCAGGAGAGAGAGAAAGGGCGGCAGAGAGAGAAGAAGAGAGCGCAAGAGAAAAGGGAGGAGACGAGAGAGAGAGAGAGGGAAAGAGGGACTGGAGTGTCTGTGTACGAACGTGTGAGAGGAAGAGAGATGTGTTGTGTGTGTGTTGTGTGTGTGTGTGTGTTGTATGATTTGTGCGGAGGGTCTGTATTCGATCGGGCCTGTCCACCGTGCCTATCACGTACATGTCAAGAGAGAGAGAGACAGACAGACTGAGAGAGAGAAGAGAGAGGGAGAGAGAGACAGAGACAAAGAGAAGAGAGAGACAAGAGAGAGAGAAGAGAAAGGGAGAGAGAGCAGAGAGAAGAGAGAAGAGAGAGACAGAGAGAGACAGAGAGAGACAGAGAGAGAGAAGAGACAGACGAGAGAGACAGAGAGACAGAGATAAAGAGAGACAGAGAGCGAGAGAGATAGGGAGAGAGAGCGCTGGCGAGATAGAGAGAGAGAGAGCAGGCGCAAGAGAGATAGACAGAGAGAGAAGAGAGAGAGAGGGAAAGATGGACTGAGAGTGTCTGTGTATGAACGTGTGTGAGAGAGAGAGAGTGTGTGTGTGTGTGTTAGTATGTTTATCGGAGGGTCTGTATTCGATCCTGCTTGTCTATCGTACCCATCACGTACATGTCCAGGGGATGGGGGGAGGGAGGAAGGAGGGAAGGAGGGAGCACACAAGGCTGTCGCACTCCCATAACACTAACATTGACTATGCATGACTAGGATGGTCCTTTTATAATGCTAGGTGAGGAGAAAACTAAACGTGAACGGGAGAGGAGATGGTGGTGTAACAAGGGGAGGATGAGTCGAGGAGAAAAAGAAAGAAAGAAAGGAAGGAAGAAAGAAAGAACGAAAGAAAAGAAGAAAGATAAAAAGAAAGAAAGGAAGAAAGATAGAAAAAGAAAGACAGACAGAAAAAACAGAAAGAAAGAACGAAAGAAAGAAAGAAAGAAGGAAAGAAAGAAAGAAAGAAAGAAGGAAAGAAAAAAAGAAGGAAAGAAAGAAAGAAAGAAAGAAAGAAAAAGAAGAAAAGACAGAAAGAAAGACAGACAGACATTCCCGACAGACAGACGAAAGAGAAAGAAGAGAGGAGAGGGGGTAGATTGGGAGTGGGAAGAGAAGTAGGAGGAGGAGAAAGAGGAGAAGTAGAAGGAGAAGTAGGAGGAGGAGAAGTAGAGGAGGAGAAAGAGGAGAAGTAGAAGGAGAAGTAGGAGGAGGAAAAGAGGACAAGTAGAAGGAGAAGTAGGAGGAGGAGAAAGAGGAGAAGTAGAAGGAGAAGTAGGAGGAGGGAAAGAGGAGAAGTAGAAGAGAAGTAGGAGGAGGAGAAGTAGGAGGAGGAGAAAGAGGAGAAGTAGAAGGAGAAGGAGGAGGAGGAGAAAGAAGGAGAAGTAGAAGGAGAAGAGGAGGAGGAGAAGAGGAGAAAAGAAGGAGAAGAGGAGAGGAGAGAGTAGGAGGAGGAATGGAGGAGGAGAAGAAGAGTGCAGAAGGAAAACTGAATAGGACATAAACAAACAAGGCGGCATGCAGTACGTACCGCCAGGCGAACACACACAACACACACACGCACACACACACACACACACACACACACACACACACATACACACACACCACACACCACACACACACACACACACACACACACACACACACACACACACACACAACACGCATGAGAGAGTGTGTGTGTGTGTGTTAGTGTAATTGTCGGAGGGTCTGTATTCGATCCTGCTTGTCTATCCTGCCCATCACGTACATGTCCAGGGGGATGGGGGAGGGAGGGAGGGAGGAGGGAGGGAGGGAGGGGAGGGAGGGGGAGCACACAGAAAGGCTGTCATACTGTTCTCAGGGCACTCCCGTAACGCTAACATTGACTATGCATGACTAGGATGGTCCTTTTATAATGGTAGGTGAGGAGAAAACTAAACGTGAACGAGTGAGGAGATGGTGGGAGTAACGAGGGGGAGGATGAGTCGAGGAGAAAAAGAAAGAAAGAAAGGAAGAAAGAACGATAGAGAAATGGAAAGAAAGAAAGAAAGAAAGAACGATCGAAAGACAGAAAGAATGAAAGAATGAAAGAAAGACAGACAGACAGAAAGAAAGAAAGACAGAAAGAATGAAGAAAGAAAGATAGAAAGAAAGAAAGACAGACAGAAAGAAAGATAGAAAGAAGGAAAGAAAGACACAAAGAAAGAAAAAAGAAAAACAGACAGAAAGAAAGATAGAAAGAAGACAGACAGAAAGACAAAAATGAAAGAGAACGAAAATTTTAGTTTCAATTTCTCAAGACGACGTCTCCGCGCTCGGAATGAATTCCATATGCACTAACGTCACAGGTGCTATGTGATGGAGAGAAAGAAAGAAAAACAAAAAGAAAAATGACAGAAAGACAGAAGAATGAAAGAGAAAGAAGACAGGGGAGGGGGTAGATTGGGATCGGGAAGAGAAGTAGGAGGAGGAGAAGGAGGAAAAGTACTAGGAGGAGATAGAGTTGGAGAAGTAGTAGGAGTAGATGGAGGAGAAGGAGGAGAAGGAAGAGGAGAGAAGGAAGAGGAGGAGAAGGAGGAGAAGGAGGAGAAGTAGGTGGAAGAGAAGGAGGAGATGGAGAGAAGGAGAGAGGAGGAGGAGAAAGAGGAGAAGTAGCAGGAGGAGAAGTAGGAAGAGGAGATAGAGTTGGAGAAGTAGTAGGAGTAGACGGAGGAGAAAGAGGAGAAGATGGAGGAGGAGAAGGAAGAGGAGGAGAACGAGAAGTAAGTGGAGGACAAGGAGAAGATGGAGGAGAAGGAGGAGAAATAGAAGTAGGAGGAGGAGAAGGAAGAGAAGTAGGAGGAGGAGATAGAATTGGAAAAGTAGTAGGAGTAGACGGAGGAGAACGAGGAGAATGAAGAGGAGGAGATGGAGGAGAAGGAGGAGAAAGTAGGTGGAGGAAAAGGAGAAGTAGGTGGAGGAAAAGGAGGAAATGGAGGAGGAGAGGTAGGAGGAGGAGAACGAGGAGAAGTAGGTGGAGGAAAAGGAGGAGAAGTAGGTGGAGGAGAAGGAGGAAATGGAGGAGGAGGAGAGGTAGGAGGAGGAGAACGAGGAGAAGTAGGAGGAGATGGTGGAAGAGAAGAAGAGATGCAGAAGAAAAACTGAATAGGTACATAAACAAACGGAGCGTGCACGCACGCATGCACGCGCGCACGCGAATACATACACACACACATACAACACACACACACACTCACAGAAATACACACACACACACACACACACACGCACAACACACACACACACACACACACACACACACACACACACACACACACACACACACACACACACACACACACACACACAGCACCACGAGCTGCACACACACACACGAATATAGATGTGCGGATGCGAAGCGTCAGAACAAGATCGAGGCAGCTGAAATTAGTTTCTAAGAAAAAAATGTTAAGACTTACATGGACAGCAACGAAATCAAAAATGAGACAGTCTTGAAAGATCCAAACACACACACACAAAAAACATTAAAGAAGAAGATTAGGAAAAGACACGCAACATTTATAGGACATTTTATGAGGGTAGAGAAATTTGAGCACCTAGTCACAACAGGAAAGCCAGAGGGGAAAAAACAGCACCAGATAAACCCAGTGAGAAACTATTGGACAAATTTGGGATTGGATGAAGACAGACAGGGTGGGAGGTAGACTTGTAGGGACAATAGATAGATTTGTATGGAGGGTCATTACCGCCAACTCCATGCAGCAAGGCACATCATCATGATGAGTCGTCAACAACAGTAACAACAATAGTAAGAAATTTACAGTAACAATAACGGCGACAACAGCAACAACAGTAACAACAATAGTAAGAAACTTACAGTAACAATAACGGCGACAACAGCAACAACAGTAACAACAACAACAACGACAACAGCAACAACAGTAACAACAACAACAACGACAACAGCAACAACAGTAACAACAACAACAACGACAACAGCAACAACAGTAACAACAACAACAACGACAACAGCAACAACAGTAACAACAACAACAACGACAACAGCAACAACAGTAAGAACAACAACAACGACAACAGCAACAACAGTAAGAACAACAACAACGACAACAGCAACAACAGTAACAACAACAACGACAACAGTAACAACAGTAACAACAACAACAACGACAACAGCAACAACAGTAACAACAACAACAACAGTAGCAACAAGGATGACAGGCACAATAGTCCATCAAGTGGGTAAGACGTCAGACCTCCAATCAAAAGGTCTAGGGTTCAATCCTGCTTGTGTTCCTCCCGCCTGGTAAATATATGGTGGGGATTTTTTTGTTTGTTTGGTTGGTTGGTTGGTTGGTTGGCTGGTTGGTTGGTTGGTTGGTTGGTTGGTTGGTTGGTTGGTTGGTTGGTTGGTTGGTTATTGGTTGGTTGGTTGGTTGGTTGGTTGGTTGGTTGGTTGGTTGGTAGGTTGGTTGGTTGGTTGGTTGGTTAGTTGCTTGTTTGATTGGTTGGTTGGTTGGTTGGTTGGTTGGTTAGTTGGTTGTTTGGTTGTTTGGTTGGTTGGTTGGTTGGTTGGTTGGTTGGTTGGTTGGTTGGTTGGTTTTGTTTTGTTTTGTGGGTTTTGTGTGTTTGTTTGTTTGTTTTGTTGGGTTTTTTTGTATTTTTTGTTGGGGTTTGTGTGTGTGTGTGTGTGTGTGTGTGTGTGTGTGTGTGTATGGTGTGTGTGTGTGTGTGTGTGTGTGTGTATCTGTGTGTGTGTGTCTGTGTGTGGTTTTGTCTTTGTCCTTTTATCTCACAGAACAAAATGTGTGCAGACTTCTTAATGTCTTAACCTCCTTTGTGTGTATACGCGCGCACAGCTGACACGTACATTAAGCATTGAGGGTCTGACAGATCTGAATAAAGTTTAGACATCCGAGAGAGACAGTGTCAATTCAGAGCAACAAAGAGAACAAAACATTTAACAATAACCTGTCAACCACTACGTCGCCAACAGTGGAACACCACCTGTCAACCACTACAATGCACAACAACCGATCAAGTGACTTAGCACCTGACTTAGGATATGAGTGGCAGAATGGTTCAGATGTTCACCTGCCAATAACTAAACTCGAGGTTCCAGGGTTCGTTTCCCGCACAGGCCTCGACTTTTCACCTCAGTTGACGGAAAATCAAATTGAACATCTAGTACTTCAAAATGGGACGAAAAACGAGTCCAACCTGTGTGCCTTCTGGATTGCGCATGCTAAAGATCCCACGGCAGTTGAAAATTGTGAAGAGCAGAGCATTTGCTCGGCTGCCCTGGTATAAAAATATCGGCGAGATAGAGTGATTTCCCAGATCCTTCCTCTTGACGGCCAATTAGCATTCTTACCATTCTGAAGTCTTGGTAGAAAATACGACGTATGTACATAAGGGTGGCACTGCATTGCGGCGACACGCTCTCAATGGGAAGAGCAGCCCGAGATTCACACTGTAAATCCATTGTGATGAAAAGATTTTTTTAACCAAGACTTCAGAAAGGCAAGAAGGCTAACTGGCTTTTAAGGAGAGGGACCTGGGAAATAAACACATCGCTCCAATGCTGACACAAATGAAATAAAATTTAAAAGCAATATGGTGTTGAACAAGATTTGTCAGTATTGTGTGTGTGTGTGTTGTTGTTTTTTTTGTTGGTTTTTTTTTTCATCTCCCTTTGGAAGAAAAAGACATCCTTTGATATTGAGATGTATTAATTTCTCTTTTGTCTGTTTGTTTGTCTGTTTGTTTGTCTGTTTGTTTGTCTGTTTGTTTGTCTGTTTGTTTGTCTGTTTGTTTGTCTGTTTGTTTGCCTGTTTGTTTGTCTGTTTGTTTGCCTGTTTGTTTGCCTGTTTGTTTGCCTGTTTGTTTGTCTGTTTGTTTGCCTGTTTGTTTGTCTGTTTGTTTGTCTGTTTGTTTGTCTGTTTGTTTGCCTGTTTGTTTGCCTGTTTGTTTGTCTGTTTGTTTGCCTGTTTGTTTGTCTGTTTGTTTGTCTGTTTGTTTGTCTGTTTGTTTGTCTGTTTGTTTGCCTGTTTGTTTGCCTGTTTGTTTGTCTGTTTGTTTGCCTGTTTGTTTCCCTGTTTGTTTGTCTGTTTGTTTGCCTGTTTGTTTGCCTGTTTGTTTGCCTGTTTGTTTGCCTGTTTGTTTGCCTGTTTGTTTCCCTGTTTGTTTGCCTGTTTGTTTCCCTGTTTGTTTGCCTGTCTATTCAATCTATCTGTCTCTGTCTGTGAAGAAAGCATGTCTTTTTGATAAGTTCTCACTTGTTTGTTTTTTAAGGATCAGCGCACTTTGGGAGATTACCTTCGTGCACACTTCCCCACCCCCACCCCCATTTTCTACTCCACCATAATGGTTATAGAAGCTAGCACAGTTTTTACAATGCGATGATGATGATGATGATGTCAATGAGGCTGAACATCATTATGCTAAGAAGTTCCATGTAGGATTAATACTGCATGAGAGGGCTGTACTCTACGTTTACTATCATAATAGATCCTGGTGTCAATCAGGCTGGAAAGATACAGACACCTGCGGTGCTGATCAGAACATTTGAGCGACATCTTCAATGACGCATTCGTTAAATGAATGAGACTCGACTGTGTGGTCCCAGTCTTCCCAATCAGCCTATAGCATGCTCAGCTCTGAATAGGAGCCGGTTAAAGCCGAAAAATCCCACAAAGATTTTTGAAACGACTGATGGGAATTCGAACTCACACCCTTTCAATCGGTAGTCCGTTGTGATAACCACTACACCACGGCGTCTGGTATAAACAATGTACTCGTACCATTCGTGGCATACCTTTTTTTCCGAAATTTAGTACACCATGAATAAGGTAAGTTTACTTATGATGTGGTGCTGCTTGCTGAAATTTGTAACAATTGTTCAGCTTTGGAGTTACAATTTATATTGAGTTGGGATTATTTTCATATTGTTAACATCTCATATTTTGATGTCATCATTTGATATTGTGCAACTTGTAATTTCAAAGGAAAAAACCCTTCTTCGCAAAGGTAAAAAGTAGGTGATTTTATGGGAAATTTGCATTTGTAATCAGTTTGGTGATGATTTCGGAAATGAACGAATAAATACAATGTTCATTACTGTACAATATATGGCAAAATATTGGACAGAATTGCTGAGACAGAGACGGTGGGCGGTGTAGTTGCAGCGACAAAAAAGAGATTTGTATGGATGGCCATGATTGCCAACGCCATGCGGCAGGGCACATGATGGCGATCAACTGTGCAAAACAAACGTTTATATCTACCAAGTGTCAGCAAGGATGTCTAAGTCGTATACTGAGGAATTTTGAACACATGTAGACTGTCGTTTTGCCTAGCTGTACCATTAAAATCGATCTTTCTCAATTTAACATTTTTCATGCAAAATTGTTTATTTATACAAAGTTTTCTCTTTTCTGTTTACTTTTTTTAGTAAAATATACGCTCTCGGATTTATGAAGTATAAATGAGCGTAATCCAATATTTTGAGGCGCTGTGATCGGTTTAAGAATGTTTTGATTTTTTCAGAGAAAGTGTTGCCCAACATCTGTTACGGATGGTGTAAACAGAGAGATTATAAGCATGGCATGACCATCCTAGGATCACCCTTCCCAACTTCAGCTCCCCCCCCCCCCCCTATTATTTTTTTGGTTGTTTTTGTTTCTTTTTTGTTTGTTTATTCAGAGGAATCATCAACCTCATTGGTGTGTTCATGGTGCCCAACGATGAAAGTGGTAAGTGTCCCGATATTTCACGTCTATTGCTTTCTATTTACATATCTCTGTCCCCATCCGTATTTAATTGTCTCCTGTCTGCCTCTCAGTCTATGGCTGTTTGGCCTCTCTCAGGACATGACTGTCTGTCTGCCTCTCAGTTCATGTCTGTCTGTCTGCCGCGGGCCCCAGTAGCTCAGTTGGTTTGAGCGTCGGATTCACATGCTAATGGTTGTGGGTTCGAATCCCCGGGTGCACTATATTAAAACTGGCCATCTCACCGTCCCATTTTAACATCATTGTTGTTCTGGTGGTGTCAGTATAGGATTAGATAAGCCCCCATTCCCCAATTTCTCTGGGATGGTTGTCCCCGTCGGCCGTATCACCTGAGGTGGGTGTCGACGTAAAAATTGAACCAAACCAAACCATCTGTCTGTCTGCCTCTCAGTCCATGTCTGTCTGTCTGCCTCGTAGTCCATGTCTGTCTGTCTGCCTCGCAGTCCATGTCTGTCTGTCTGCCTCTTAGTCCATGTCCGTCTGTAAAATTTCTCAGTCTAGGTCTGTCTGCCTCTCAGTCCATTTGCACCAAAATATGAAATCGCCAATTAATGAAATAAGTAAAAACAAATATTGTTTTAAAAACCGAGTAGTAAACCTGTCTGAGCATGATAGTACCTATAACTTTCACAATATGTTTTGACAACCCCTTTCTTGCTGTCGCATAAAGAATCTTTTTTCTTGCAATCTTGTAGGTATTATGATCCCACCCTCTTACCTACTCCCTCCACCCCCACCACCCCTGTCTATCCTATCCTATGTCTGTCGTATTTACTGACCTTCTCTAGCCCCAATCTGTCCCATCCCTCACCTACTCCATCCCAATCTGTTCCCCAATCCCCTCATTCCATACTACCACCACCAATCTGTCCCATCCCCTCACCTACTCCACCCAGTCTGTCCTATCCCTCACCTACTCCACCCCAATCTGTCCCATCCCCTCACCTACTCCACCCAGTCTGTCCTATTCCCTCACCTACTCCACCCCAGTCTGTCCTATTCCCTCACCTACTCCACCCCAGTCTGTCCTATTCCCTCACCTACTCCACCCCAGTCTGTCCTATCCCTCACTCTACTCCACCCCGTCCATCCTCACCTAGTCCCTCATTCCCTCACCTACTCCACCCCACTGTCCCATCCCTCACCTACTCCAGCCCCATCTGTCCATCCCCTCACCTACTCCAGCCCCATCTGTCCCATCCCCTCACCTACTCCATCCCCACCTGTCCCATCCCCTCACCTACTCCAGCCCCCATCTGTCCCATCCCCTCACCTACTCCAGCCCCCAACCTGTCCCATCCCCTCACCTACTCCAGCCCACTTCCCACCCTCACTCTCAGCCCCAATCTGTCCCATCCCCTCATCTACTCCAGCCCCAATCTGTCCCATTCCCTACATTCCCCTGCCCATCTGCCATCCCCTACCTACTCCAGCCCCCAATCTGTCCCATCCCCTCACCTACTCCAGCCCCAATCTGTCCCATCCCTCACCTACTCCAGCCAAATCTGTCCATCTTTGACTGCGCGTTATGAGCCCATTCTCCTACCCCTACCTCCTGGTATTCCTTTCTCTGTCTGTCCCATCCCCTCACCTGTCTAGACTCAATGTGTTCCACCCCTCTCTACTCCATTTCCCTGTCTGTCCCACCCTCATCTCTACTCTACCCCCATTATGTCCCATCTGCTTACCTGCTCTAAGACCTTCACCCCATCTGTCCCATCCCCATCTCTACTCTACCCCCTGTCTCTCCACCTCCCTTGTGACCTAACCCCCTCTATTCTAGCCCCCTATCTGGCCCATCCCCCTATCTAGCTCTTCCCCTCCTTAATACCAGCCTGTAACATACCCTCCTGCATCAATCTGCCTCTCTACTCCACCCCTAAATATCCCCACCCCCTTGGCCCAAAATCCTGTCCCATCCTACTCTCTACTCTACCCGACCCGCTCCTTAATTCCCCCTCTGTCGCCCCTGCTGGTCCCATCCCTCTGTCTATTCCACTCCCCCACCCCCTGCCTGCCGCATCCCGCTCCTACCTATCCCCACCCCTGACCCACACCCTTGTCCCATCTCTTTCTTTACTCCGTTCACCCCCCTATCTAATGCGTTTTCAATATTTTGAGAGAGAGAGAGAGAGAGAGAGAGAGAGAGAGAGAGAGAGGAAGAGAGCGAGACTTCAGAATTGAGACCAGAATTTTTATTCAAGAAAGACCATAGCCCTACTGAAGGGTTGGTTGTAAGTACAATGAAATAATCAGATAACATATCATAGGATTAACAATCAACAACAAAATAAACGTATATTACGATAAAGCAATGTCCCTGATTTTAGCTGCTTTGAGCAGGAACAAACCAAAATTCTTAATACAATCCAAACGAGTTGAACACATTAACAAATACAGT
>JAPXFY010000027.1:44362326-44372326 GCA_030674185.1 Monoplex corrugatus
TCCTTACCTATTCCCACTCCCCCTTGTCACATCTCCTTACCTATTCCCACTCCCTCTTGTCACATCTCCTTACCTATTCCCACTCCCCCTTGTCACATCTCCTTACCTATTCCACTCCCCCTTGTCACATCTCCTTACCTATTCCCACTCCCCCTTGTCACATCTCCTTACCTATGTGTCAATGTACAACAAGAAAGAACAAAACAAATCAGCAATATCTATGAAAATTAGGGTTGTAAATGAAATCGACAGAAGACAACAATGTTATGGTGCAAAGAAGACGTGACAGCAATACTTATGTCTTTTCTTTTGTTTTCTTTTTCTTATCTGGTTGTTGTTGTTGTTGTTGCTGTTGTTGTTGTTGTTGTTCTTGTTGTTGTTGTTGTTGTTGTTGTAATATTATTTTCATGTTATGTTCAATAGCCATCATTATCAATATGATCATCAGCTACAAGCGCTATGAAATGAAACAACAACACAATAATAACAATAACAATAACACTAATGCTGGCAATTATAATAATAATAGCAACAAGAAGAAGAAGAAGAAGAAAAAGAAGAAGAAGAACAAGAAGAAAAAGAAGAAGAAAAAGAAGAAGACGAAGAAGAAAGAAGAAGAAGAAGGAGTTGGTGAATAGGGTGCAGGAGTCAAACGGTTAAGTTGCTGTGTATAGTAGGGTGAGGTAGTCAAAGGATTACATTTTTACAGCTGGTGGATAGGGTGCGGAAGAAAAAAGGGTTAACTTTCTGCAACTGTGTATAGGGTGAGGGAATCAAAGGGTTAAGTTTCTAACGCTGGTGGATAGGGTGAGGGAATTAAAGGACTAATTTTTTTACAGCTAGTGGATAGGGTGAAGGAATCAAAGGGTTACGTTTGACCACTGGTGGATAGAGTGTGGGAGTCAAAGGGTTAAGTTTGTGCATCTGGTGGATAGAGAGTGGGAGTCAAAGGGTTAAGTGGGCAGACTGGTTCTGTTGATGGACCAATGACTTCGCGTCTCAAGTTCTTTCTCAGCCCAAAATATAAAAATTAACCGGTTTGCTGTATTTCCTCCCGTTTTTCCCCCTTGCATTGAAGGTTCTTTTCTTTGAAATCAAATGCAATTTCACGAACTACGAACCAAGATCTGCATTCATAAAATGAGTTTACATTAAACGTGTTATATCAAGACTCTAATATGCCACAAATCAAACAAAAATGTAAATCAAAGCGAATCCCAATTTCTGAACAAAATCAAGATCTGTGTCTGTGACAAGATAGTCTCAGCTGTGTAGGTCCTATGAGGGGATCTTTACTCAAGTTTGGTCAAAGCTGTTGATTGTATATAAATCACAAAGGCGTAAGTTTTGAGAGGTACAGCTCCTAGGTCAAGATCACATGTAAGTTGGATCAGAGAAAGAGAGAGAGAGAGAAAAAAGAAAGAGAAAAAGAAGAAGGAAATAAAGATAGACAGACAAAAACGAAAGAGAAAAAGAAGAAGGGAAAAAAGAGAGAGAGAGAGAGAGAGAGAGAGAGAGGAGAGAGAGACAGGGGAAAAGAAGAAAAAAGAAAGAAAGAGAGAGGAGAGAGAGAGAAAGAGACAGAGAAAGAAGAAAGAAAAAAGAAAGAAAGAGAGACAGACGGACAGAGAGAGAGAGAGACAGAAAAAGAAGAAGGAAATAAAGAGACAGAGTGAGAGAGAGAGAGAGAGAGAGAGAGAGGAAGAAGAAAGAAAGAGAGAGAGAGAGAGAAAGTCAATGTACAACAAAGAAAAAACAATCTGTCCCCTCCACTCACCTACTCCAGACCCAATCTGCTCCATCCCCTCACCCAATCTGTCCCATCCCCTCACCTACTCCAGCCCCCAACCTGTCCCATCCCCTCACCTACTCCAGCCCCAACATGTCCCATCTCCACACCTACTCCAGCCCCAATCTGTCCCATCTCCTCACATTCTCCAGCCCCAATCTGTCCCATCCCCTCACCTACTCCAGCCCCAACATGTCCCATCTCCACACCTACTCCAGCCCCAATCTGTCCCATCTCCTCACATTCTCCAGCCCCAATCTGTCTCATCTCCACACCTACTCCAGCCCCAATCTGTCCCATCTCCTCACATTCTCCAGCACCAATCTGTCCCATCCCCTCACCTACTCTAGCACCAATCTGTCCCATCCCAGCCCCCATCTCCTACTGTACCCCCAATCCGTCCCATCCTCTCACCTACTCCAACACCCAATCTGTCCCATCCCCCTTTATGCTGTCTCCTTACCTACTCCTCCTCTGTCCCATCTCCACCACTTGTCCCATTCCTCCTGTCTACTCCACACCACCTCTTCCTTCTCATCCAAACCGTTTTATCCCCAACCAGTTAGGCCTAGGCCTAGCCTAGCCTAGCCAGCTGTTACTAGGCCTATACTGCATTGTTAATAAAGACGCTCAAGGAAAATAGACAACACGTATTCTTCTAAAGACCAGAGGATTAGAATTAAGTGCGATCCCCTCACAAATTTGGTTGACAGAGCCAATAGACAGAACTTAATAGTTCCGATATATTGCGTGGATATACTCGCATAGTACGAAATTAACTACCATTTTGCAGGTAAAAACATTATTTTGACTGTTTATGTCTTGCAGACTAATAGTTGAATCGCGAATATTGTTCCAAAATGTGAAAGTGCCTGGCAAAAGCATTACCTTGATTTTCTAGGACTATTCCAAAAGGTACGATGTAGAACGTCAGTCACACGTCATACTTCACAATCAGTAGAAGCAAAGGGAGAGAATTAAACATCAATTACTCTATAATCATTAAAATCAATGTCCGTGGGAATGGACACTTTGTTTCATCAACTAGTAGTTAATACCTATCAAGTACTAAATATAGCAAGCAGAACTCTGAAGCTAAATGGTTGGAGCAGATGATACGTTTAGAATTTTCTTCTCTTTTTGTCATATCAATGTAAAGAAGAAAAAAAACACAGGAAAGGGGAGGTTATTTCATATCACCTTAAAGGGAGCTTATGTCATAGTACCTCAGAGGGATCTCTCTGTGTGCGTCTGTGTCTGTAACAAGGCAGAATCAGCTATATAGGTCCTATGGGTGGATCTTTACTCAAGTTTGGTCAAAGCCGTTGATTGTACATAAGTCACAAAGGCGTAAGTTTTGAGAGGTACAGCTCCTAAGTCAAGATCACATGTAAGTAAGTTGGATCAGAGAAAGAGAGACAGAGAGAGAGAGAAAGAGAAAGAGAGAGAGAGAAAGAAAGAGAAAAAGAAGGAAATAAAGAGAGAGAGGGGGAGAAGGAATAAAGAAAGAAAGAGAGAGAGGGAGAGAGAGAGAGAGAAAGAAGAAAGAAAAAGAAAAGAAAAAGAGAGAGAGAGAGAGAAAGAAGAAGGTAACAAAGAGAAAGAGAGAGAGATAGACAGAAAGGAGGAGAGAGAGAGAGAGAAAGAAGAAAGAAAGAAAGAGAGAGAGGGGGGAGCGAGATAAAGAAAAAAAGAAAGAAAGAAAGAGAGAGAGATAGAGAGTGTCAATGTACAACAAGAAAGAAAAAAACAAATCAGCAATATCTATGAAAATTAGGGTTGTAAAAGAAATCGACAGAAGACAACAATGTTATGGTACAAAGAAGACGTGACAGCAATACTTATGTCTTTTCTTTTGCTTTCTTTTTCTTATTGGTTGTTGTTTTGTTGTGTTTGTTTGTTGTTTGTTGTTGTTGTTGTTGTTGTTGTTGTTGTTGTTGTTGTTGTTGTTGTTGTTGTTGTTGTAATATTATTTTCATTTTATGTTCAATAGCCATCATTATCAATATGATCATCAGCTACAACGCCATGAATAAAACACAATATAACAATAACACTAATGCTGGCAATTATAATAATAATAGGAAGAAGAATAAGAAGAAGTTGGTGAATATGTATGATGTATGCACGTAATCGCTCAGCTTGGAATTTAGTAATTAAGTATTAGCATGAGTAAGCATGTATACGCAAGTATGTAGGAGTAGAGATACGCTCAGCGCAGATTGATTATAAAAATTTGCAAAAAAAAAATATATTATTGTAATATAAGGGTGTGGGAGTCAAAGGGTTAAGTTTTTACAGCTAGTGGATAGGGTGAGGGAATAAGGTAATTTCACACGTAAGGTGAGTATCAAGGTTAAGTTTGAGCAGCTGGTGGATAGAGAGTGGGAGTCAAAGGGTTAAGTTTGTGCAGCTGGTGAATGGGGTGCAGGAGTCAAAGAGTTAAGCGGACCGACTCTTCTTTTGAGGATCATGGACTAAGTTCTTTCTCAGCCCAAAATATGATGTCAAAGATTGAAAAATAAGCACAAGGCTAAACCTCTCATGTCTTTCTGTTTGCCTGTTTTCACTCAAGAAAAATAGAACGAAGTATGAGACAAAAACTGATCAAGACGAAGGAGACAAAGAAGAATGAGAAGGAGAAAAAGGAGAAGAAAAAAGAAATCAGTGAACTAACCCGTTCGCTGTATTTCTTTTTTCGCTCCTTGGTTGAAGGTTCTTTTCTTTGAAATCAAACACAATTTTACAAAATATAAACCAAAGATCTGCATTCACGCAAAGAGTTTACATTAAACATGCTATTTCAAGACTTTAATATGCCACAAATCAAACAACATACATCGAAACGAATCGCAATTTCTGAGCAAAATCAAGAGATGCAAAAGGATCTCTCTCTCTCTCTCTCTCTCCTCTCTCTCTCTCTCTCTCTCTCTCTCTCTCTCTCTCTCTCTCTCTCTCTCTCTCTTCTCTCTCTCTATCCCTCCCTCTCTTCCTCTCTCTCTCTCCTCTCTCCTCTCTCTTCCTCTTTTTCTCTCTCTCTCTCCTCTTTTTCTCTCTCTTTTTCTCTCTCTCTCCCTCCCTCTCCTCCCTCTCTCTCTCTCTCTCTAAAAATATTGAAAATTCATCAGAAAGGGGGTTGGGTGGGGTAAAGAAAGGGATGGCACAGGAGTTCTTGTCTTTGAAATAAAACACAATTCTACAAAATACTAACCAAAGATTTGCATTCACACAACGAGTTTAATTTAAACGTGTTATAATCAACACTCTATATGCATTCAGATCTGTCAGTCCAGCAATGCTTAAGGCATGTGTCAGCTCTACGTGTGTATACACACAAAGGGGGTTAAGACATTAAGAAGTCTGCACACATCTTGATCTGTAAAATAAAAAAAAAATAAAAATAGAAAAAATCCCCACCATTTATTCACTAGGTGGGAGGTACCCAGGCAGGATCGAACCCCAGACCCTCTAGATTGGAAGTTTGACATCTTACCCACTTATATAATAATAATAATAATAATTACAATATTTATATAGCGCAAAATCTTGATAAAATCAAATCTAAGCGCTGAAACAGACACATACGCACGCATGCAGGCACACACACGCACGCACACACACACACACACACACACACACACACACCACACACACACACACACACACAACACACACACGCATGGCTATAAATGGGGAGAAAGAATAAAAGCAATGGAAAATTATAGAGAGCATATTATATACAAATTATATATTACAATGTGATTCCCCTCCGAGTGGAGACAGGCTGCAGAGGGGGTTGAGTGAGGTCAGGGTTTTACGCAGAGGAGAAAAGGTGAGTTTTGAGATCGGACTTGGAGACAAAAGTAGGTTGCTGACGGACTGAGAGAGGAAGTTTGTTCCAGGAGAGTGGACCAGAAACAGAGAAGGCTCGTGGACCATAGGTATTGAGCTTAGTGCGTGGAAAGCGAAAAGTCAGAGGATCGGAGGCAGAGCGGAGGTACGTGAGGGAAGATAGATCTCAAGTAGGCTTGACAGGTAATCGGGGGCTGCGTTATTGAGGCTTTTGTAGCACATGGTGTCTAGTTTGTACTGTATGCGCTTTGATACAGGGAGCCAGTGAAGTTGTGCCAGGAGAGGAGATATGTGGTCAGCTATTTTCTTTTTGAGTACAAGGCGTACAGCATTGTTTTGAATGCGCTGTAGGATGTGAATAGTGGAGGCAGGAAGACCAGACAGGAGTGAATTGCAATAGTCAATGCGAGACATTATGAAGGAGAGAACGAGTTTTGCAGTTGTTTCGACAGAGAAATACTTCCTGATCAGGCTTATACGATGGAGGTGATAATAGCAAGATCTGGCAGTTTGTGAAACAAAGTTGTTCATGAGAGGGTAGAGTCAATGCAGACACCAAGGTTTTTAGCTGAACAGAAATTGGGATATATAATGGGAGAGAAAGAGGAGGCAGCTGAGAAAGTTTCTGACGGGTGCCAGTGAGGATAGCTTCTGTCTTGTCGTCGTTAAGCTGAAGTTTATTGTATGTCATCCAGTTCTTAATGTCTGAGTAACACTCAGTGGTGCGAGTCAAGAGGCGCTGTATATTGTCAGGTGAGTCACTGTCTTGAAGTTGGGTGTCATCAGCATAGAAGTGGTGTTTTATAGAGTGGGAGTTGATGATAGTGGACAGGGGGGAGGTGTAAAGAGTGAAAAGAACAGGGCCAAGGACAGATCCTTGTGGAACACCACAGGTCAGGTATGCAGGTTGAGAGTAAGTGCCATTGATGAGAACAGTTTGTTTTCTGTTTGATAGATATGAAGTGAACCAGGAGAGAGCAATGTCAGAGATGCCAAAAGTATGATGAAGTCTAGAAAGGAGAATACCATGATCAATGGTATCAAAGGCTGCAGACAGATCAAGGAGTGTGAGGAGAGAGACTTTGCCAGTATCAGTTGCAAGGAGGAGATTGTTGAGAATGTGTAGTAGGACAGTTTCAGTGCTATGGCACTGGCGGTAGGCTGACTGGAAAGGATTGAGGAGATTGTTGGCAGACAGGTGAGAGTTCAGCTGGTTGAGGACAACTTTTTCAAGGAGTTTTGACAAGAAAGAGAGATTAGAGATAGGCCGGTAATTTTTCAGTTCATTTGGGTCTAAATTGTATTTCTTGAGGAGAGGGTGAACAATAGCAGACTTGAAAGAATCTGGGACAGTTCCAGTTTGAAGAGAAGTGTTGATGATGTCAGTGATGAATGGGAGGAGAGTAGGGAGACAGTCGGAGTAGAGAGAACCTGGAAGAGGATCCAGTTCGCAGGTTTTGAACGACATGGATCTGATTGTGTTGAGAATTTCTTCTCGTGAGACTGGGGTAAAAGTAGTAAGAGGTGTGCCAGAGAAGGAAGGGTCAGGTGGGCATGGTTGACAGGTGTCCTGTCAAGCCTGTCACGAAGAGTTTGTATTTTGGTGGTGAAATACTTGGAGAATACAGATGGGAGTTCTTCATTTGTGTGTTTTGTTGGGAGAGGTAAATCTTTTCGTGTGCCAAGGAGATCTTTTGAAGAAGAGACATGCAGGTGGATGGACTGTTGTGCCTGCCATCCTTGTTGTTACTGTTGTTGTTGTTGTTGTTGTTGTTGTTGTTGTTGTTGTTGTTGTTGTGTTGTGTTGTGTTGTTTGTTGCTTGTTGTTGTTACTGTAAGTTTGTTATGTTGTTGTTGTTGTTGTTACTGTTGTTGTTGTCGCTGTTGTTGTTACTTTAAGTTTGTTACTGTTTTTGTTGTTACTGTTGTTAGTTGTTGCTGTTGTTGTTGTTGTTGCTGTTGTTGATGTTGTTGTTACTGTTATTGTTGTTACTGTTCTTACTGCTGTTGTTGTTACTGTTGTTATTGTTGTTATTGTTGTTACTGTTGTTACTGTTGTTATGTTGTTGTTACTGTTGTTGTGACTGTTGTTGTTATTGTACTGTTGCTGTTGCTGTTTTGTTACTGTTGTGTTGTTACTGTTGTTGTTGTTGTTGTGACTGTTGTTGTTATTGCTACTGTTGCTGTTGTGTTGTTGTTCTGTTGTTGTTGTTACTGTGTTGTTGTATTGTTTGTTACTGTGTTGTCTTGCTATGCTATGCTGCTATTGTCCCATGCATGATGGTCTTCTTCAAATGAAACCCAGAAGAAAGAAAGATTGGTTTAGCGATACTTACCAGTTTGTGTGTGTGTGTGTGTGTGTGTGTGTGTGTGTGTGTGTGTGTGTGTGTTGTGTGTGTGTTGTGTGTTGTGTGTGTGTGTGTGTGTGTGTGTGTGTTTGTGTTGTGTGTGTGTGTGTGTGTGTGTGTGTGGTGTGTGTTGTGTGTGTGTGTGTGTGTGTGTGTGTGTGTGTGTGTGTGTGTGTGTGTGTGTGTGTGTGTCTATGTGTGTGTGTGTATGTGTGTTGTGTGTGCGTCGTGCGTGTGGGTGTGTGTATGTATGTGTGTGTGCGTGTTTGTTTTTTTTTTTTTTTGTTTTTTTTGAAGAAGAAAAAAGAAGAAGAGGAAGAAGAAGTGATATCATGCAGTGGTTTTGCCAGTGTAAAAGCCTGTGCTGCTTCTTCTTCTTTCTTTTAAAAATTAATCTGTTCGCTTGTGGCATCCTGGGTGTGGCCAGGAGATTGGACCTGACAGTCTGCAGAGAGCTGGAAGACCTGGAGAAGACGAGAAATGCCGTTTGGAGTCAAAGTCTCTATAATAATGAAAATATAGTAATAATGATAATAATAAAAACAATGATAACGATAATGATGACAATAATAATAATGGCAATGATAATGATAAAAAAAACAATAACAATAACGATGATGATAACAACAACAACACAATAATAATAATAATAATAATGATAATGATAATGATAACAATAATAACACCAACACCAACACCACCAATAATAATAATAATGATACTACTACTACCACTACTACTACTACTAACGATAATTATGTAATAATGATAATAATAATAATGATAATAACAATAATGACAACGATAATAACGATAATAATAATAACAATAATGATAATAGTAATAACACACACACACACACACACACAACACATACCACACACACACACACACACACACACACACACACACACACACAACACACACACACACACACACACACACACACACACGTACAGACACTTCCACCATTTTTTTTTTTTTTTTTTGGCCAAAACTTCAGAAAGGCAAGAAGACTAATTTGGCCTCAAGGGGAGGAACCTGGGAAATAAACCTCTCTCTCCAATGTTGTTTTTATGCCAAGACAACAGGCGAATGCCTTGCTGTTTTTACGATTTTTCAATTGCCGTGGGATCTTTAAGCGTGTGCAGGCCAGAAGGCACGTGGGTCCGACACAATCAGATTCGAACAAGTTTGGTTTTTTTTAAATCCAACCCTCTCTACCGCTGAGGGTGGTGAAAACAAAACGTCTGGCTAACGAATTTCCGGTGAAGCTACGATAGGCCTAACAAGCAAGCCTCTTTAATATTTGGACATAATGGAGAAAGGTTTTTTGTTTTGTTTTTTAAAAGACGTTTCTCTGTAACGATAAAAATAAATAAATTTATCTGATATCCCTACTTCAATTTTGTCGTCAAATGTTTTTAAAGTGTTAATCAATATTCAATTATCAATAAACATAGACACAATGCAAATGAGAGGGAGTGAAAGAGATAAAGACAGAGACAGGGGGAGGAGAAAGGAGAGAGAGAAGGGCAGAGAGGGACAGGGGGCTGAAGGAGAGGAGAGGGAAGAGACAGCAAAAGAGAGACAGAGAGACAAAGAGAGAGGACAGAAATGGGGAGGGAGGAAGGGAGGGAGGGATTAAAGAAAAGAGATAGAGAGAGGGAGAGGGGCGGTAATGGGAGAGAGAGAGAGAGAGAAAGAGACAGAGACAGAGAGACAGAGAAAAAGAAAGACAAAGAGACAGAGAGAGAAGAACAGAGATGGGGAGAGAGGGAGGAAAGGAGGGAGGGATAAAAGGAAAAAGAAAACATGGAAGCTGCTGACATCCAGAGTACAAAATGACATTTTCACTGCTGGGAAATCTCGACGATATTTGAATGTCTCTGTTGGGAATATGAAATAAGCTCCCCTTTCCTGTTTTTTAAAGTGAGATTGATATGACAAAAAGGGAAGAAAATTCTAAACGTACCATGTGCTCAAACCACTAAGTGTCAGAGTTCTGCTT
>JAPXFY010000027.1:44377326-44384826 GCA_030674185.1 Monoplex corrugatus
GGTGATGAATTGGATGGAATGGTCAACGTCAAGGTGCATATCGTTAGGTAATGTGCGTGTATGCATTGATATGTGTACTTACTTTTCTTTTCTAGTTTTCCCCCAGTGAGTATTGCATACGTTTTTGAACTAGTTATAGTCCTGATATGGCTCTGCGCAGTGGCTGGGATTTTAACAAAAATAACAATAACGATAATAATCACAAAGAATTTGTCATGAGAACGTCAGCACTGCAACACCACCCTTTCTGTTTATTTCTGTTTCCTGTATGCACGTTTTTTTCAGTTTATTTATTAAAGTGGATTTTCCTACAGAATTTTGCATGGGAATTCTTTTGTTGCTATGTAGATTGTTTGTTGCAGGCACTGATATTGTTGATAACTATAACAATACAAATTTATGTCTATTGTAATACATGTGTGATTAATGTCTCCATTTTGAGATATGATCATAACATCATCATCATGTGCCCTGCCGCATGGCTTAAGCAATCATGGCCATCCATATGAATTTATCCTTTTATTTTGTCGCTGCAAGTACTTCTCCCACCCTGTCTGTGTCAACCCACTGCACAAGTCTGTCCGATGTTTTCTCCCTCATGTATAAGTGATATTCATCAATGCGCTTGGATGCATTTTAGATCGATCAATCAAAAAAATCAGATGAAACGAATCTTTGGTTTTTACCAAATCAACTGCCTTAGAAGCAATTTTGAGAAGAATGTCCTTCTTACTTTATTTCCATAAAATTGTATTATTTCTATTTGCTTGGTTAACCAAGGAGGTAGAGAATGTATACAGGATATATGGCAATTTCAGCCAGAAAAATACAAAACTGAAATAAACGAGAAGTCGTAGTCAGATAAGGAAGTGTAGGAATAAATATTTCTGATCTTCCTAGAAATAGAAGTGTTCTGGTCGACTTTAGTTAAAATGAGTTAGGTACAACCCTCGTTTCAAGAGGGTTTCGCGAAGTTTCAGGGAGTCTGCCAGGTAATTGCTGGCAGATTTGGGTGAGTGAGCATATGGAATTGTCCGAGTGCGATGAATTCCTCTTGAAAAAAATTCAAATTTCAAACTCCACACTCCTCGTGAGTTTATGTGAGGGGCACGGAGTCTTCTGTTTCATCTCAAGGAAGAACACCCGTCTCTTTGTATGTCAAATCAATTAAAAACCACCATGGTAACCCCATGTATATCTTCAAACCTAAAGAGTCAAGATTTTTTTCACCTAACATTTTTGTATTCATTTTAAGAAAGTAATGTAAGCAAATGCAGAACAACCAGCAAAGCGCAATTCCAATAAAATCATAAATCAAAATTTGAATTTATAGAGAATCTCCATATGTTTGAAATGCATCTACATGAAGCTCAATTACCAGTCAAAGAAAAACACAGATGAATAACAACAACAACAAAACAAATTGTCAACATACATGAGCATATTACGAAATCAGACTCACTGTCACATTCCATGAAATACATTGACAACATTTGTATTACAATATAAATAGAATCAAGACTCGGTTGTTGTTAAAGGTAAATATGGCAGCCATTTTATAAAAGAGTCAAGACTTGTTAGCATATGTAAATCCGTTTTAAATAGAGTAAGTAACCTGACCATAGAAATCATTGAACGGACAATCCAAGGGAACCACGAACAAAATTATAGCTACAGTTAATAGAATATCTTGACAATAACACAGTAACGTGATCTTTCGTCTGAGCTTTTCAACAAGATAGTTCAGCAGTAAGACAATCTGGGAGAGCTGGACCTCAGCAGGTCCTGAGAAGGAAAACGCCCCATCAAGTGTTTCATCCCTGTGCCCCATACACTATAAGGGAGCTGGGTCACATCCACGTCTTAACTCCTGGATGTCCCTCTTCTGTCACTGATATTTTTCCTCCTCCTGGGTTTGAACCCAGGCTTCTGGTGCGTTTGGGCGTCACAAGGACAAGTCACCCTTATGATGGATGCCAATCATTAAACTATCAGACACCTGTCATCGTCATCATCAGCATCATCATGTGCCCTGCCGTATGGCGTTGGCGTCATGGCCCTCCATTCGAATCTATCTTTTGTCGCTGCAAGTGTATCTTCCACACTGTCTGTCTTCATCCGCTCCACAAGTCCGTCCAATATTTTCTCCCAGGTGCTATTTTTTCCTCCAGCTTTCCTGTTGTGACTAGGTGCTTTAATTTCTCTTGCCTCATAAGATGTCCTATAGATGTTGCTTGTCTTTTCCTAATCTTCTCCGTTAATGTTCTTCTTGTGTTTGCTTCTTTCAAGACTGTCTCTTTGTTTTCTCTGCTGTCTATGGAACTTTTTAACATTCTTCTTAAAAATCACATTTCAGCTGCCTTACTCTTGTTCTGGCTTTGCGTGTTGACTGTCCACGCTTCACATCCGTACAACAGTATTGGTTCTATAAAACACCGAAAAACTCTCTTTCTGGTGTTACCTGATTAGGCATTTGTTGGTAAGAACGCTTTTCATATTTTTGAATGTCGTTTTAGCTTGGCCGATTCTGATGGATATTTCTAATGTGCATCTGCCGTGTGGTGAGATGGCTGTTCCCAAGTATTTTAAACTTATCAACTTGTCTCAATGCTGTGCCATTTACTGTTATATTGCGTAAGCGGAAAACTGACTACCATAACTTCAGTCTTTTTTTTTTAAATAATCATTTTTTTCGTCTTTTGCTTCACAACAAATGAACATCAAACACACAATATGGCAACGAAAAAAGACAAAACCTTATACACATTTGAAAAGACTTTGTTGAAATATGAACGTCATATAGCATACAGAATATACACAATGATATTTTATACATTGAAAGTTTAGAAATAAACATCAAGATCTAAGCACATGTCAACATATAATGAATTTGTTTTTCAAATTATATTTAAAATGACTTCAGTCTTTTTACTATTTAGTTCCAGCCCTTTATTTCTCCTTTCTACTTCTATTATATTCACAAGAACTTGTAGACATTTGCTGTATATATGAGGCAACCAGAAAAACACGAAAACAGAATCAGAACGCGTATCCAACACAACCAGAAAAACACGAAAACAGAATTAGAACGCGTATCCAACACAACCAGAAAAACACGAAAACAGAATTAGAACGCGTATCCAACACAACCAGAAAAACACGAAAACAGAATTAGAACGCGTATCTAACACAACCAGAAAAACACGAAAACAGAATTAGAACGCGTATCTAACACAACCAGAAAACACGAAAACAGAATTAGAACGCGTATCCAACACAACCAGAAAAACACGAAACAGAATTAGAACCCGTATCCATCACAACCAGACACATTATCTGTTTTCGTGTTTTTCTGGTTTCTGTTTGCTTGAGCGCGGGCAGTCGCACTTGTTTTGGATTTCGTGTATAAAGGAGTTTTAAGCTTTATGGACTTTACTTTTGTGTCTCTTTGATCATATCCAGTTGGAACTCTTTTCAGCTGCTTCTGCTGTTGCCTCCAGGGCTCTAGTTCTCTCATTCCCACAGACCTAGGGCTGCTTCCTGAGGTCAAAGGCAGATGTGTCAATCAACCTCCTTGCTCAGACCCGTATGGACTTTGGATTCCAAGCTGGATGTCCTTAAGTTGCTGGCTTGACTGGCATACTTATGAGTATTGTAGAAAAGGACTTCGTCTATATCATAGTCATTTTACTTTCATATGGCGTATTCAGTTTGATCAGAATCAGGGGTGTGGGGTTAGTATGAATGTGGGTGGAATACTACATCTGGTCTTGTGCCACTCTTGCTGATGATTTCTGGGTCGGCCTTTTTTTTCTGAGAGACCTGTGCACTCACAGTCGTCTGCTCCATCCAGTAGACCCCAAATCAATTCTCCAAATGTCATTGCTTTTTCAGATTACAAAGACAAGGAATTTCGCAACAGCATGATTTTGATGTTTTCTTTCGTAGATGAGATAAGGTTTCCCAGAAGATAAGGACTCGCAAATTTTGGTGATTACAAGAATTCAGGCTTTCGATTGTAGAAATTGTGGAGTAGATTCATGAACGACTGATGGATATGGTCAGGGACTCTCACCACTGTTGTTGATTGATGAATCCACAAACACACTGTCTCACAGACTTTTACGGCCATCTCACCAGACGGTAGACGCACATCAGAAATAGCCAGCAGAATCGGCCAAGCCAAACAGCATTCAAGATGATGAAAAGCGTTCTTTACCAACAAATGCCTATCAATTAACATCAGGGAGAGAGTTCTTGAATGTTAGATAGAAACAATACTGTTGTACGGCTGTGAGGTCTGGACAGTCAACACGCAAAGTCAGAACAAAGCTGAAGCAACTGGAATGTGGTTTCTAAGACGAACGTTGAGAGTTCCATGGACAGCAAAGAAAACAAACGACACAGTTTTGAAGGAGGCAGAAACAACATTATAGGTCA
Source organism: Monoplex corrugatus (assembly GCA_030674185.1). Lineage (NCBI taxonomy): Eukaryota > Metazoa > Mollusca > Gastropoda > Littorinimorpha > Ranellidae > Monoplex > Monoplex corrugatus. The sequence goes on from JAPXFY010000027.1 coordinate 44,381,767, forward strand.
TATTATGAGGAAAGGAGAATTAGAACTCTTGATCACAACAGGAAAGCTGAAGGGAAATAGAACACCTGGTAGACCTGGGAGAAAATATTTGACGGACTTGCAGAGTGGCTGAAGACAGAGAGGGTGGCTGAGGACAGAGAGGATGGAGATGTACTTGCAGCGACAGGGGATAGATTCGTGTAGAGGGCCATGATTGCCAGTGCCATGCGGCAGGGCACATGATGACGATGAAGAGTTTTAAGTTGAGTTTGAAAGTTTCACACATACATGCAGGCACACACAGAGATGCAAATGAGTTAACACACACACACACACACATACGCACAAACACACACACTCATACGCACGCACGCACACACACACACACACGCACAAGCACACACACACACACACACACACACAAACACACAACACACACACACGCAAGCACACACACGCACACACACGCACACACACACATACTCGCACGCACGCACGCACACACATAGGCACACACTCTCGTGCAGACACATAGATAACTATATATCTATAATTGTATATGTATATCTATATACATATGTAGATATAAAGACGTGTGTGTGTGTGTGTGTGTGTGTGTGTGTGTGTGTATGTGTGTGTGTGTGTGTGTGTGCTTGTGTGTGTGCTTGTGTGTGTGCTTGTGCGTGTGTGTGTGTGTGCGTGCGTGCGTATGTGTGTGTGTGTTTGTGCTTATGTGTGTGTGCGTGCGTATGTGTGTGTGTGTGTCTGTGCGTGTGTGCGTGTGCTTTCTATGCACACTTTGTCAAAATTACATTCAAAACCATACTGTCAAAATTGCATTTAAAGAAGTTTGAAGACGTAGAGATAGATAAACAAGAAGGCTTTGATCTGTTAGAACACAGATTACTTCGGATCTGTTATGCAAAGTTTTCAAGGCATTGTGATTCGTGAAAACAGTGCTTTGTGGTGTGCGTGCGTGTGTGTGTGTGTGTGTGTGTGTGTGTGTGTGTGTGGTGTGTGTGTGTGTGTGTGTGTGTGTGTGTGTGTGTGTGTGTTGCGCGTGCGTGTGTATGTGTGTGTGTGCGTGTGTGTGTGTATGTGTGTGTGTGTGTGTGTGTTTGTGTGTGTGTATGTTTGTGCGTGTGTGTGTCTATGTGTGTGTGAGTGTGTGTGTGTGTGTACATGTATGTGTATGTGTGTGTATATTTGCATATCTGTGCGTGCTTGTGTGTGCATGCGTGTGTATATGAATACGAATCCGAATGGGTTCATGTTTTAGGCTATAAGGTCCATTAACATTGGAACATGAGGCACGGGTAACTTAGCAACATAGGAACCACATCACAATAGTACCAAAAAAAAGCAGATAAGGTTGTTGATCATCACTTCATGTTCAAATAGAGATACACAGGTATGCACCAGAGTGATACTATTTACAAGAGATATGCCGGGAGAGTCAGACTTGGTGTTGGATCTTTACATACATCAGTCATGACATTCATGGTGGGTCTAGATAACTGTCACTTTCAACGCCATTGTCTTTGACACCTCGTCTGGAACTTTCAAGAGTTGTGTTCCATTTTCCGCGATAGTTCTTGAATTACCGCCCTTATGTCAAAAAATCGAATATCTGGCTCGTCAACAGGCTGGGTATGGAATAAATTGTTTTTTTAATGCAACAGAAGTATCATGGTTACAAACATTTGATGTATTCAAATCTATCAGCTGTATTTCATTTTATTTAACATGTCTTTGTTTTTTGTTCTTTGACAAAATTTCAATTGGTGTTTGAAGTTATTTGAACATTATCATCACAACACCACGTCTTCACTTAAAAAACACATTGCTATTTTTTCTTAAATTTAAAATCAGTCCAAACAAACTGCTTAACAAGCGTATCACATTCAGCGACAACGAAAACTTATTTACACAATTTCTTTGCTTAGGTAACCAGTACCAGTGTTGTCTGAGTCCCTTGCAGCTTCAATTTTCATATCAAAATTCTGAAGGCACAAGACTCATCTTATTACCCAGTCGTTTACAAATTTAGCAGATTTCAGGTGTCTGAGTAATTGACAATCATTCTGCAACACAAATTTTACCCCAACATACTGACAATATTTTGAAACAGTCATCTCATTACCCAGTCGTTTACAAATTTGGCAGAGTTCAAGTGATGAGTGGTTGATAATCATTCCGCAGTACAACTTTTACCCCAACATACTGACAATATTTTGAAAGAATCATCTCATTACACAGTCGATTACAAATTTAGCAGACTTCAAGTGACTGAGTGGTTGATAATCATTCTGCAACACAACTTTATCCCCAGCATACCGACACTATTTTGAAAGAAGTCACCTGAAGAAACACCTGTCTGGTTTGCTTGTTAAAGGACCATGGATACAAACAACATAACACACTTGATAACGACTGTGTCCAGTATCACAACAGGTGATTCATCAAAGAGCGGTGTTGACTTTTTGCCATTAGTTCGAATTTCAAATTGGATATGGACCATCTGTATGCCAGTCGCCTTTACCCTGGTGTGTTCGGCAACGTGATGACCATCGTCATTATCCGTCGATTTCAAACCAACCGTTCTGTCTTGGACCGTTATTTTTCCTGTGTGGCTGTGACTGACCTCTGTGTCAACATTGTTGGAATCCCTCAGGACTGGATCATCATAGTGACGGATTTTCAGTTGATTGGACTTCATGATATTCTGTGTAAACTGATTATTTTCATCCTGAACGTGGCCATCGCCTGTTCTGCTTGGATCCTGGTCGTGATGGTGATAAACAGAGCGATATCCGTGGTGTGGCCACATCGTGTGAATGTGGTGTGTACGGCGAGGATATCAAGGGGGATCATTCTGAGCATCGTCATCGTTTTCAGCTTGGCTTACTCCCATTTTCTGTACGGAATGGAGGTCTCAAATGGGGGCTGCCAGTTTAAGGAAGACTACCTCATGTTTATGATGAACGTTTGGGTCAAAATCGACATTTTCCTGTACTCTGTGCTGCCTTTTGTGTGTCTGACGATCAGTAACACTGTGCTTGTGTTGAAGTTGAAAACGTC
>JAPXFY010000027.1:44389826-44402326 GCA_030674185.1 Monoplex corrugatus
TTTGAGAAACAAAGTTGTTCATGGAGAGGGTAGAGTCAATGCAGACACCAAGGTTTTTAGCTGAATCAGAAATTGGGACTGATGTGTTACATAATGGGAGAGAAAGAGGAGGCAGCTGAGAAAGTTTCTGACGGGTGCCAATGAGGATAGCTTCTGTCTTGTCGTCATTAAGCTGAAGTTTATTGTGGTCATCCAGTTCTTAATGTCCGAGTAACACTCAGTGGTGCGAGTCAACAGGCGCTGTATATTATCAGGTGAGTCACTGTCTTGAAGTAGGGTAGGGTGGGGCAGGGGCTCTGAGGGGAAGTGGGGGGGAAGGGAAGGGGGGTCGGTCTAGTCTGGGGTTTTGGAGGCCCTTGACACGAATGCGTCGAGTGTTGTGGCCTCAACTGTCCTTGTTGGAGATTGTTCCAGTTCTTGACAGTTCTAGGCAGAAATGAAGCAGCTCTATACTGGGTCCTTGATGCGATCAGTGAACTGTCTGTAATGTCCGAGTAACACTCAGTGTATTGTATGCGCTTTGATACAGAAGCCTGTCATTGTCATTATTATTGGCATTGGCATCATATCATCAGCATAGAAGTGGTGTTTTATAGAGTGGGAGTTGATGATGGTGGACAGGGGGGAGGTGTAAAGAGTGAAAAGAACAGGGCCAAGGACAGATCCTTGTGGAACACCACAGGTCAGGTATGCAGGTTGAGAGTAAGTGCCATTGATGAGAACAGTTTGTTTTCTGTTTGATAGGTATGAAGTGAACCAGGACAGAGCAATGTCAGAGATGCCAAAAGTATGATGAAGTCTAGAAAGGAGAATACCATGATCAATGGTGTCAAAGGCTGCAGACAGATCAAGGAGTGTGAGGAGAGAGACTTTGCCAGTATCAGTTGCAAGGAGGAGATTGTTGAGAATGTGTAGTAGGGCAGTTTCAGTGCTATGGCACTGGCGGTAGGCTGACTGGAAAGGATTGAGGAGATTGTTGGCAGATAGGTGAGAGTTCAGCTGGTTGAGGACGACTTTTTCAAGGAGTTTCGACAAGAAAGAGAGATTAGAGATAGGCCGATAATTTTTCAGTTCATTTGGGTCTAAATTGTGTTTCTTGAGGAGAGGGTGAACAATAGCAGACTTGAAAGAATCTGGGACAGTTCCAGTTTGAAGAGAAGTGTTGATGATGTCAGTGATGAATGGGAGGAGAGTAGGGAGACAGTCGGAGTAGAGAGAACCTGGAAGAGGATCCAGTTCGCAGGTTTTGAACGACATGGATCTGATTGTGTTGAAAATTTCTTCTTGTGAGACTGGGGTAAAAGTAGTAAGAGGTGTGCCAGAGAAGGAAGGGTCAGGTGGGCATGGTTGACAGGGTGTCCTGTCAAGCCTGTCACGAAGAGTTTGTATTTTGGTGGTGAAATACTTGGAGAATACAGATGGGAGTTCTTCATTTGTATGTTTTGTTGGGAGAGGTAAATCTTTTCGTGTGCCAAGGAGATGATTCATGGTTGTAAAGAGTTCTTTTGAAGAAGGGGCATTCAGGATTTTGGTTTGGAAATAGCTTGTTTTTGCTGATGCAATGAGGGTGGATACTTTTGTTTTAGAGGCTTGGAAAAGTTGCCTGTGTACAGTGAGTTTGGATTTGCGCCAACGGCGCTCTGCTCTGCGGCGGGCACGTTTTGCACAGGCAATCTCATGAGTGAGCCAGGGGGTAGGGGGGGGTCAGGTAAAAGACGGGTTGTGGCTGGAGCATGAGTGTCCAGAAGATGGTGGAGAGTAGTATAGAATTCATCGGCAAGGTTATGTGACTTTTCAGAAAGGAGATGGGAGGCATCAGATGAAAATGTGGAGAGGTCGATAGATTTGAGATTGCGTCGAGTCACTGTGCGCATGGTACGGGAAGGAGGAGAAATGTCGAGAGAACAGAGAATTGCAGAGTGGTCAGATGGAAGGGCTGAAGTTAGACGGGTAGAAAGAACTAAGCAGTTGTCAGTAGCGGAATTGTGGTGATCACGAGAAGTAGCAGTAGTAGTAGAAATAGAAGTAGTAGTATCATCAATATTATCATTATCATCGTCGTCGTCGTCGTCATCGTCGTTGTTGTTATCATTATTATTGTTATCATTATTATTATTATTATCATTATCATTATTATTATTATCATCATTATTTTTATTATAATAATAATATTATTATTATTATTAATATTATTATCAGCAGTAGCAGCAGCAGCAGCGCAGCAGCATTATCACCAGCAATATCATTAGTATCAGCAATATCATTATCATCATTATCGTCGTCGTTATCATCATCATCATTATCATCATTATTATCATTATTATTATTATTTATATATTATTATTATTATTATTATTATTATTATTATTATTATTATTATTGTTGTTGTTGTAATATATTATTATTATTATCATTATCATTATTATTATTATCATTATTATTATTATTATTATCATTACTATTATTATTATTATCATTAATATTATCATTATTGTTAATGTCACTGTCATTGCCATTGTCATTATTATTGGCATTGTCATCATATCATTATTAATGTCATTGTCGTTGTCATCATTATTATCAATATCATTGTCGTATTATCATCGTCATCATCATTATCTTTATCTTATTATTATTATTGTTATTAGTATGGTTGTTCCTGTTGTTGTTGTTATCATCATCATTATCATTGTTATCATAATCAAGGGGTTTAGGCACTGGCAGATCTGCATACACGTTGACCTTGGAGATCAGGAAAAAAAATCTCCTCCCTTCACACACACCAGGCATAAGTGTCCAGGAGGATGGAACCCAGGATCTTCCTATTGGCAGTCTGGCGTTTATCCACTTGACCATCACGTCCTTCATAAGTACCAAAGGAAGTGATGGCTGATATGTTCTGGGAAACTAACCATTAAGCTTTCTCTTCTTTTGGTGCTTCTGTTGTCTGCCTTTATTGGTTTGTCTGTCTGTTTGTTTGGGTTCTTTGTTTGTTTGGTTTGGTTTGGTTTGGTTTGGTTTGGTTTGGTTTGGTTTGGTTTGGTTTGGGGGTTTTGTTGTTGGGTTTTTTTTTTGGGGGTGGGGGGAGGATTTTTATGGTTTTTGGTTTTGTTTGTTGTTGTTCTTCTTCTTCTTGTTTGTTTCTTTCTTTCTTTCTTTTTGTTTTGTTATTCGATTTTTTGTTTTTGCTTTTGTTATTATTTTGAGTTGTTGGAGTTTTTGTTGTTATTTGTTGTTTTTTGGGGGTTCGGTTTTTTTTTTTGGTTTTGTTTTTTGTTTATTTGTTTGGTTGTTTGTTTGTTTATTTGTGTTTATGTTTCTTGGTCTAAATCACAAGTGTGAATAGACATTGAATATAGTCACAATTCTAAACACATTCATAAACATCAAATATAGTCAATTTTCTAAACTTACATTTGTGAACAGACATCAAATATCGTCACAATTATAAACTCACAAGTATAAACAAACATCAAATATAGTACAATTCTAAACTCACAAGTGTGAACAAACAAACATCGAAGAGAGTCATAGCTCTAAATCACAAGTGTGAACAAACAAACATCGAAGATGTCACAATTGTAATTGTGAACAAACATAAAATATCGTCACAATTCTAAACTCACATTAATTTTGTGAACAAACGTCAAATAAAGTCACATTTCTAAACTCACAAATGTGAACAAACATCAAATATAGTCACAATTCTAAACTCACAAGTGTGAACAAACATCAAATATAGTCACAATTCTAAACTCACAAATGTGGACAGACATTAATTTAAGGTTCCTTCCTTCCTTCCTTTTTGTCAGGCCAACCACTTTAAAATCTTGGTATGAACACCACCCACGAAGAACGTTTACATGGATATCCCCAAATGAAAACCAAATTGACTATGTACTGGTAAACAAAGTGTCGTCCGCAAGTTTTTCTGGACTGCAGAGCAAGACCAGGTGCAGACTGATACGGATCACAACTCACTGACAGCCAAAATTAAAAACAACGGTGTCAAGAAAATTAAAAAGAAAGCTCCACATCTTTGATCTGATACGACATTGGAAAGCTAGAAGATGAATGCATAAAATCAAAATTTCTAATGACAACAGGAAATCAGTTTGAATCACTATTACACACGCAAGAAGAAGAACAACCAGATGAGCTGTGGCAAGAAATGAAAGCCATATGGAATGAAACGGCTGAAATTATCATCAGAAAACAACCCTGAAAACAGACAAAACCATGGATCAGCACGACAACCCTAATGCTTGCTGAAGAAAAGAGAAAGGCAAGGAAACATGGCGACAACCAAAGATATGATAAAACCCTTTGCAACAAAGTCAGGCAGCAAATCAAATAAGAAGAAAAAAGTGAATAGAAGAAGAATGTTTAAGAATTACAGAATTTGACAAAGTTCACAAAGGCCTTCTTCAGTAAGATAAAGTCTGTCACACGCAAAGGTTGCACACCAAGACAGCTGACCATCAAATCCTCATCAGGAGAACCACAATCAGACCCTGAGGGAATAATGAAGCGATGGACAATTATAACAACACAGGTGATACTGTTGCCAATATGTATATTAGCAGAAAGTTTGGAACCACCGCCCCTTCTAATCATCATCACCTTGCCACATGGCGTTGGCGATCATAGCCCTCCATGTTTCTATCCCTTGTTGCTGCAAGCACATCTTCCACCCTCTCTGTCTTCAGTCGCTCTGCAAGTCCGTCCAATATTTTTCCCTGGGTCTACCTGGTGCTCTCTTTCCCTCCAGCTTTCCCGTTGTGACCAGGTGCTCCAATTCCCCTTTCCTCATAAAATGGCCTATAAATGTTGCCTGTCTTTTTCTAATCTTCCTTATCAATGATCTTCTTGTGTCTGCCTCCATCAAGACTGTCTCGTTTGTTTTCTTTCCTGTCCATGGAACTTTCAACATTCTTCTTAGAAACTACATCTCGGCTGTCTCAATCTTGTTCTGGCTTTGCTTGTTGACTGTCCACGCCTCACAACCGTATAACATTATCGGTTCTATATAACATTCAAGAACTCTTCCTGATGTTAATTGATAGGCATTTTTTGGTAAGAATGCTTGTAATAATCTTGAATGCTGTTTTGGCTCGGCCGATTCTGCTGGTTATTTCTGATGTGCATCTGCCGTCTGGTGAAATGATCGTTCTAAATGAAGTCGAATCGGCGATAAAACAACAAAGAAACGGAAAATCCCCAGGGCTAGACTACATACCACACAGATCTGATCAAGGCAAGTGGTAAAACAGGGATCCAACTCATCCATACCCTCTGCTGCAAAATATGGAATACGTGGAAACAACATGAACAAGTGATGCTTCATAGAGCAGGCAACACAAAAGAATGTGGAAGCTTCAAAACGATAGCACTTATAAGCCACACGAGTAAAAATGCTGCTACACATAATTTTAAACAGATCAAAGCAAAGTTTGAAGCCGAGCTACCGGAAGAACAAGTGGGTTTTGGACCAGGAAGAGGAACCAGAGCATGCTTTCCACCCCACAAGTATTCATGGAAAAGATCGTAGACTCTTTCTCACACTCTCTCTCTCTTTCTCTCTCTCTTTCTCTCATTCTGTGTCTTACTCTCTCTTCTCTCTCTCTCTCTCTTCTCTCTCTCTCCTCTCTCTCTCTCTCTCTCTCTCCTCTCTCTCTCTCTTCTGTCTCTTTCTCCTCTCTCGTCTCTCTCTCTCTCTCATCTTCTGTTCTTACTCTTCTCTCTCTCTCTCTTCTCCTCCTCCTCTCTCTCTCTCCTTCTCTCTCTTTCTGCTCCTCTTTCCTCTCTCTTTCTCTCTCTCTCTCTCATTCTGTTCTTACTCTCTCTCTCTTCGTTTTTCTCTCTCTCTCTCATTCTGTTCTTACTCTTCTCTCTCTCTCTCTCTCTCTCTCTCTCTGCTCTTCCTCCTCTCTCTCTCTCATTCTGCTTCTCCCCTCCTTCATTCTTCTTTCTCTCTCTCTCTCCTTCTCTCTCTTCATTCTGTCTCTTTCTCTTTCTCCTTCTCTCTCTCTCTCATTCTGCTTCCTCTTCTCTCTCTCTCTCTCTCTCTCTCATTCTGTTTCTCCTTCTCTCTCTCTCTCTCTCTCTCTCTCTCTTCTCTTCTCTCTCTCTCTCATTCTGTCTCTTTCTCTCTCTCCTCTCTCTCTCTTCTCTCTCTCGCTCTCTCTCTCTCTTCGTCTTACTCTCCTCTCTCTCTCTCTCATTCTGTGTCTTACTCTCCCTCTCTCTCTTATTCTGGTCTTCTCTCTCTCTCTCTCTCCCTCTCTCTCTCTCTCATCTCTGTCTTTACTCTCTCTCTTTCTCTTCTCTCTACTCTCCTCCTCTCTCTCCTCTCATTCTGTCTCTTACTCTCTCTCCCTCTCTCTCTCATTTCTGTCTCTTACTCTCCTCCTCTCATTCTCTCTTCTCTCCCTCTCTCATTCTGTGTCTTACTCTCTCCTCTTCTTCTCATTCTGTCCTCTTCTCTCTCTCATCTCTGCTTTCTCACTCTCTATTCTGTCTCTTACTCTCTCCTCTCTCTCTCATTCTGTCTCTTACTCTCTCCCTCTCTCTCTCACTCTCTCATTTCTGTCTCTTACTCTTCTCTCCTCTCTCTCTCATTCATTCTGTCTCTTACTCTCTCCCCCTCTCTCTCTCATTCTGTCTCTTACTCCTCCCCCTCCTCTCTCATTCATTCTTACTCTTACTCTCTCCCTCTCTCTCTCTCACTCTCTCTTCCACTCTCTCACTCTCTCTCTCTCATTCTGTCTCTTACTCTCTCCCTCTCTATCTTTCTCTCTCCTCTCTTCTCTCTCTCTTTCTCTCTCCTCTCTCTTCTATCTTTCTCCCTCTTATCTTTCTCCTTCTCCATCTTTCACTCTCTCACCTGTCACTCCTACTATCTCTCACTCTCACACTCTGTCACTCTGTGTGTGTGGTTGGTGTGTGTGTTGTTGTGTGTGTGTGTGTGGTGTGTGTGGTGTGTGTGTGTGTGTGTCCCACCCTCCACCCACTAAAAAAGCAATCAGAATATCAACTATATCCGATGACTGACTGAAGTAAGCCTCTGGATTCTAGGAGGAACATAGTTCTGTGGCAACACTACCACCTTCACACCTGGCTCTGAGAGATCCTCATCAGCTGTGCCCAGGTTATTCCGATTGTCTTCACCTGTGATAACAGTGTTCTGGCGTTATGTTTTGTCTTGGTCCTTCCAACCTTTGGTTCTCCTTGTGGGTTTCCAGGCAAGGGCCTGTGGAACACTTTGTTCTATATAACTGGTACTTAACTGGGTTGAGTGATATTAATGCAATACAAGTGTGTGTTTGTGTGTGTGTGTGTGGTGTGTGTGTGTGTGTGTGTGTGTGTGTTGTGTGTGTGTGTTGTTTGTGTGTATGTGGGTTTTGTGTATTGTGGTTCTTTGTGTCTGTGTGTGATGTGTGTTGTGGTGTGTGGTTTGTGAGTGTGTGGTGCAGATTCAGCAAGCATTTCTTGTGTATGCATTGTACAGTTTCTCTCTCTCTCTCTCTCTCTCTCTCTCTCTCTCTCTTTCTCTTCTTCCTCTCCCTCCTCTCTCTCTCTCCTTCTCTCTCTTTTCTCTCTCTCTCTCTCTCTTCTCTTCTTTCTCTTCTTTCTATCTCGTCTATTCTTTCACCCAGACTCTCTCTCACCTTTTCTACTTATTTCTCTGTCTCTGTCTCTGTCTCTGTCCTCTGTCTCTGTCTCTCATGCCTTTTCTTCTACTCTCTCTCTATGCTCTGTCTCTGTGGTGTGTGTGTGTGTGTGTGTGTGTGTGTGTGATGTCTCTCACTCATCCTCTCATACCCATAGTCAGTCTCTCTCACTCTCAGTGCTTCATCTTCTCCCCTCTCTCTCTCTCTCCCCTCTCTCTCTCTCTCTCTCTCTGGTCACTCTTTCACACAACACACACACTCTCTCACTCTGTCATTCTCTCTCTCACTGTCTCTTTTTATGCCGACAACATGTCACGATTTGACTGGAAAAATGGGATTCAAACCCATACCTTGAAATCGGTACTTTGTATGATGACCACGGGTGTATGTCCTTTTTCTATTTTTTTTTTTAAAAAGGATTTCCAGCTGTCTTTCAATGTGGTGATTGTTGCTTCTCTCTCTCTCTCTCTCTCATCTCCTCTCTCATCTCTCTCTCTTCTCCCTCTCTCTCTCTCTCTCTCGTTTTCCTCTTGTCTTGCTCTCTCCTCTCCTTCTTCTCTCTCTTTCCTCAATTCTCTCTCTCTCTCTTTCTCTCATCGTCTCTCTCTCTCTCTTCTCTCTCTCTCTCTCTCTCTCTCTCTCTCTTTTCTTCTCTGTCTTTCTCTCTCTCTCTACTCTTCTCTCTATCTTCTCTCTCTTATCTTCTTTCTCTTTCTCGTTTTCTCTTTGTCTTTCTCTCTCTCTCTTCTCTCTCTCTCTCTCTCCCATTTCTCTCTCTCTCTCTCTCTCTCATTCTCTCTCACTCCATCTCTCCCTCTTCCCTCTTCTCTCTCTCCCTCTCTCTCTCTCTCTCTCTCTCCCTCCTCTCTCTCCTCTCTCTCTCTCTCTCCTCTCTCTCTCTCCTCTCTCTCTCCGTAGGAAAGAGACAGTGTTATGTTAAACACAGATCCACATCCTACACTCATTCCAACTCTTTCAAAAACGAAGAAGCATCGTGGTGAATCCATGTGACAAGCCATTGAGCATCGGCACCTTCTTATTGAATGCTGGGACCTGTACGATGTGAGACATATTAAGTCACTACTGGCGGACTCCTTAAAGAATCTCTTCAGAGACGTCCTTCTGGATGCAGTTTTTTCGGTTTTTACAAAGGATCAATAGATTTAACCTGATATGATTTTACGAATGAGTATGTTATTCTTTAAATGTATTTTAGACTTGTGAGGATAACAGTGAGCATGGTGTTTAACTGTTGTCTTTTTATTTTAACCTGGGTGTCGTTTTTAGCATAGTGTTAGCGCTGATATAGCACTAGTAGTCGGCTGGGCTATAAGTAGTACGAACCTGAACCATCTCTCTCTCTCCCTCTCTCTCTCTTTCTCTCACTTTCACTCTCACTCTCACTCTCACTCTCTCTCTCTCTCTCTGTCTCTCTCTCTCTCACTTTCACTCTCACTCTCTCTCTCGCTCACACTCTCTCTCTCTCTCTCTCACTTGCTCTCTGTCTCTCTGTCTCTCCCTCTCCCTCTCTCTCTCTCTCTCCCCTCTCCCTCTCTCTCTCTCTCTCTCCCTCCGTCCTCCTCCTCCTTCTCCTCCTCATTCCACCCACACACCCCTCCAATCATATTTCGCACGTGGTGAAAGCTTATCTGCTATTGGCCACAACCAGTTCAGCTATGGAACCTTGCAGGAGGTCAAAAGAGTACACACATAAATTTGATAAGTTCCCAGCAATGCCATTGGCGGGCGCTCTTCCGAGGAGAGAGTTAAAAAGTGAGAGGTGGCGATGTAAGCAGACGACAATTAGCCTACTTGGCGGCGTTTTGAAATGGAGAGAAGAGACAAAAACTTCGCGGTTTTGCCGATGCTGTCGACATTCTTGCGGAGGCAGCTGTTTTGTTTGTGTTTTCTCATTATGCTTGGATTTGGCAGCATGTTCGACGGTGGAGAGAAAGTGGTTGAAAGATTTGCAGGTGAGTGAATTACCCATTTCCCGTGTTTGTCTGCAGTAAAGCGAATTCCTGTGTTTGTAAGTAAAATAAGCATATTTATTATTCATGTGTTTGTAACTAAAGCGTATTCCTGTGTTTGTAACTAAGTGTATTTCTGTGTTTGCAGCTAAGCGTATTCCTGTGTTTGTAACTAAGTGTATTTCTGTGTTTGCAGCTAAGCGTATTCCTGTGTTTGTAACTAAGCGTATTCCTCTGCTTGTAACTAAAGTAAGCGTATTTCTGTGTTTGTAACTAAAGAATGCGTATTTCTGTGTTTGTAACTAAAGTAAGCGTATTTCTGTGTTTGTAACTAAAGTTAGCGTATTCCTGTGTTTGTAACTAAAGTTAGCGTATTTCTGTTTGTAACTAAAGTTAGCGTATTCCTGTGTTTGTAACTAAAGTTAGCGTATTTCTGTGTTTGTAACTAAAGTTAGCGTATTTCTGTGTTTGTAACTAAAGTTAGCGTATTTCTGTGTTTGTAGCTAAAGTTAGCGTATTTTTGTGTTTGTAGCTAAAGTTAGCGTATTTCTGTGTTTGTAGCTAAAGTTAGCGTATTCCTGTGTTTGTAACTAAAGTTAGCGTATTCCTGTGCTTGTGACTAAAGTTAGCGTATTTCTGTGTTTGTAGCTAAAGTTAGCGTATTCCTGTGTTTGTAACTAAAGTTAGCGTATTCCTGTGCTTGTGACTAAAGTTAGCGTATTCCTGTGTTTGTAGCTAAAGTTAGCGTATTTCTGTGTTTGTAGCTAAAGTTAGCGTATTTCTGTGTTTGTAACTAAAGTTAGCGTATTCCTGTGTTTGTAACGAAAGTTAGCGTATTTCTGTGTTTATAGCTAAAGTTAGCGTATTCCTGTGCTTGTGACTAAAGTTAGCGTATTCCTGTGTTTGTAACGAAAGTTAGCGTATTTCTGTGTTTGTAGCTAAAGTTAGCGTATTCCTGTGCTTGTGACTAAAGTTAGCGTATTCCTGTGTTTGTAACGAAAGTTAGCGTATTTCTGTGTTTGTAGCTAAAGTTAGCGTATTCCTGTGCTTGTGACTAAAGTTAGCGTATTCCTGTGCTTGTGACTAAAGTTAGCGTATTTCTGTGTTTGTGACTAAAGTTAGCGTATTCCTGTGCTTGTAACTAAAGTTAGCATATTTCTGTGTTTGTAACTAAAGTTAGCGTATTTCTGTGCTTGTGACTAAAGTTAGCGTATTCCTGTGCTTGTGACTAAAGTTAGCGTATTCCTGTGTTTGTGACTAAAGTTAGCGTATTTCTGTGTTTGTAACTAAAGTTAGCGTATTTCTGTGTTTGTAACTAAAGTTAGTGTATTTCTGTGTTTGTAACTAGAGTTAGCGTATTTCTGTGTTTGTGACTAAAGTTTGCGTATTTCTGTGTTTGTGACTAAAGTTAGCGTATTTCTGTGTTTCTAACTAAAGTTAGCGTATTTCTGTGTTTGTAGCTAAAGTTAGCGTATTTCTGTGTTTGTAACTAAAGTTAGCATATTCCTGTGTTTGTAACGAAAGTTAGCGTATTTCTGTGTTTATAGCTAAAGTTAGCGTATTCCTGTGCTTGTGACTAAAGTTAGCGTATTTCTGTGTTTATAGCTAAAGTTAGCGTATTCCTGTGCTTGTGACTAAAGTTAGCGTATTCCTGTGTTTGTAACGAAAGTTAGCGTATTTCTGTGTTTGTGACTAAAGTTAGCGTATTCCTGTGCTTGTGACTAAAGTTAGCGTATTCCTGTGTTTGTAACGAAAGTTAGCGTATTTCTGTGTTTGTAGCTAAAGTTAGCGTATTCCTGTGCTTGTGACTAAAGTTAGCGTATTCCTGTGCTTGTGACTAAAGTTAGCGTATTTCTGTGTTTGTGACTAAAGTTAGCGTATTCCTGTGCTTGTAACTAAAGTTAGCGTATTTCTGTGTTTGTAACTAAAGTTAACGTATTTCTGTGCTTGTGACTAAAGTTAGCGTATTCCTGTGCTTGTGACTAAAGTTAGCGTATTCCTGTGTTTGTGACTAAAGTTAGCGTATTTCTGTGTTTGTAACTAAAGTTAGCGTATTTCTGTGTTTGTAACTAAAGTTAGCGTATTTCTGTGTTTGTAACTAGAGTTAGCGTATTTCTGTGTTTGTGACTAAAGTTTGTGTATTTCTGTGTTTGTGACTAAAGTTAGCGTATTTCTGTGTTTGTAACTAAAGTTAGCGTATTTCTGTGTTTGTAGCTAAAGTTAGCGTATTTCTGTGTTTGTAACTAAAGTTAGCGTGTTTCTGTGTTTGTAACTAAAGCAAGCATATTTCTGTGTTTGTTGCTGAAGTTAGCGTATTTCTGTTTTTGTAACTATATGTATATGGCCGACTATTGTGGTGGATAAAGTCCAACCTAGCACTTGTTGGCGCTAGGTGCCGTGCGTACATGTATATGTAAGTTGCTGTTGTTTGCGCAGAGCCTCAGCAATACTCTCCACCTGCCTCCACAGCCTCAGGGTAAA
This sequence comes from Monoplex corrugatus, assembly GCA_030674185.1. Taxonomy (NCBI): domain Eukaryota; kingdom Metazoa; phylum Mollusca; class Gastropoda; order Littorinimorpha; family Ranellidae; genus Monoplex; species Monoplex corrugatus. The sequence continues at coordinate 44,401,951 of JAPXFY010000027.1, forward strand.
CCGAGGTAAGACAGCTGTTCTCATATGAGACACAGACGGCTGAACAGTAGATGGCAAGTCGCAGCATATGGCCAAAACCACAAGCAGTGCTCTGTGGCAATGCCCTATGTGACTGCGGGATTTTCTGTCTGGGTTTACTCCCATAGCCTTTCCCCACCCAAGGGGTAACCCACAAGGCAGCGGAGACAGGCACAGGTCGCACAGTCCGCTGTCATACTGTAGCAGAGGCTTAGCTCTGACCTGATTAGTTACTAAAGTAAGAGTATTCCTGTGTTTGTACCTGAAGTTAGGGTTCATCAACTGGGCAAAAATTGTCATTGGCGCTTTTCTTTAAGTGAGTTTCAGAACATCAGAACACTTAATTACTCAAAGATGG
>JAPXFY010000027.1:44404826-44422326 GCA_030674185.1 Monoplex corrugatus
GAACAAAAACAGGACGACAGAGGTAAAGAAAAGAACAAGCAGGCTTTCAGAGGGACTTTCTGCCACCGATCACATCTTCATCGTGATCAGCATGATAAAAAAAAAGTCTGAACAAGCAGGATAGGAATAAAACATATGTTGCGTTCATTGACTACATAAAAGCCTTTGACCCGGTTGACCGCAAAAAAGTATGGGAGATTCTGTCTGTATTGCAAATGCCTTAACAAATTGATAAAAGCATTCAGGTCTGTGTACTCCTCCATATAGGCATGTGTCAGATGGGGTCCTGATCTGTCATTTTTCCGGCGCTCTCAGGGTGTCAAACAGGGATGCTTGTTTAGCCCACTAGTATTTTCCCTACGGTAGTCGAGTAGATAAAATTCAGACTTCAAAACAGAAGGTCCTGTGTTCGATCCACATAGACACCTCCATTTGGTGGGTAAAGGGTGGACATTTTCCTGATCTTTCAGGTCAACATGTATGGAAACCTTCCAATGCCTGAACCCCCTTTGTGTGTATAAGCATGCAGAGTATCATTTGGACATGTTAAAGATCTTGTACGTCATGTCAGCAGACAGCTTGTAGAAATAGTAAAATATTAAGCAATCAAGCAAGGGCAGTTTCAAAAATGGCTTTAAGCCAGCACTTTCTGACTTAGCGTGTTGACTGTCTTCGTTTCACATCTGTACAATAGTACAACAGTATCGGTTCTACATGTGTATTACACTGAACAACTCTCTTCCTGACGTTTTATTGATAGGCATTTGTTGGTAAGAACGCTTCTCGTTTTCTTCAATGCTGTTTTAGTTTGACATATTCTGCTGGCTATTTCTACTGTGCATCTGTCGTCTAGTGAGATGACTGTTCCCAGATATTTAAACATAACTTGTCTCAGTATTGTCACATTTGGTGTTATTTTTCATGCAGGGATTTCTTGTTTTTTACTGATTACTATGACTTCAAGTCTTTTTGCTATATAGCTCCAGGATGAGGTAACCCACCCACCCACCACCCACCCACCACTTTTCCTGTAATGGTTATCCCTGTCGGTCGTATCACTTGAGATGGGTACTAACGTAAACTTGAATCAAATCAAATCAAATCAATCAAATCAAATCAAATCTCCCAGTCTGTGTGTGTAGCAATATGGAAAAGCACGGCCCCGAACGGTGGAATAAAACAGCAACGTCTACCGACTAAGCCAGACGCATTGCAATCGCAGAAACGTAAAGAACACACCATAACGCAAACAAACAAACAAAATCACCACACACACAGAGAGAAAGAGAGAGAGAGAGAGCGGGAGAGAGAGAGAGAGAGAGCAAGAGAGAGAGAGAGGGAGAGAGAGTGAGAGAAAGAGAGAGAGAGCGAGAGAGAGCAAGAGAGAGAGAAAGAAAGAGAGAGAGAGCAAGAGAGAAAGAGAGAGGGGAGAGAGCGGGAGAGAGAGAGAAAAAGAAAGAGAGAGAGAGCGAGAGAGAGCAAGAGAGAGAAAGAAAGAGAGAAAGAAAGAGACAGAGAGAGCGGGAGAGAGAGAGAGAGAGCGAGAGAGAGCAAGATAGAGAGAAAGAAAGAGAAAGAGAGAGAGCAAGAGAGAGAGAGAAAGAAAGAGAGAAAGAGAGAGAGAGAGCGGGAGAGAGAGGAGAGAGAGGAGAGAGAGAGAAACAGACAGACACAGATAGACTTAAGATGATTTATTCATTTTAGAGCTATACCACTCGTGAAGGGGTGTGAATGACGAAATAAATCAAATTATCAAGAACTGTGTTTTAAGCACAGCAACGTTATTTATAAATGTAAGCTAAACATTTTTGCAATAAACATATAACCTGGTGATAAAACAAGATTTTAAAAATACATATCTACGAAACATCTTTATTCCTTTTGAGAAATTTCTACAGAAACATCACAGATGTTTATTGCTTCTTCATTTCCTGTTGAGAGAGAAAGAGAGACAGAGAGACAAAGAGACAGATTGAGAGAGAGAGAGAGAGAGAGAAGGGGGGAGGAACAAGCACGTAAGCAAATATCGGAACCACACAATGCAACCAATTCATCGGTTTTATGACTCAAGCAATTAGGATGTAATGAAACTCAAGCCTGAATTGTGTGTGTGTGTGTGTGTGTGTGTGTGTGTTGTGTGTGTGTGTGTGTGTTGTGTTGTTGTTGTTTGTTTGTTGTTTGTGATGTGCGTGTGTGTTGTATGTATGTGTTTGTGTAGTGTATGCGAGTGCGTTCGTGTGCGTGTGTGTGTGTATGTGTGGTATATATGTGTATGTGTCTACGTGTGCGTGCACGCCCGCGCGCGTGTGTGTGTGTGGTCTGTGTGTATGTATGTATGTATGTGTGTTTGTGTGTGGGACTGAAAGGTTACGAGTGCTAGCTGGGTTGCCTGCATATTTTGTGTGTGTGTGTATATATATGTGTGCGTCTGTGTATTTATGCGTGCGTGTGTGTGTGTGTGCGTCTTGTATTTGTGCGTGTGTGTGTGTGTGTGTGTTTAGTGTGTGTGTGTGCGCGTGAGTGTGTGTGTGTGAGTATGTGTGTGTGTATTTAGTGTGTGTGTGTGTGCTTTGGTGTGTGTGTGTGTGTGTATGTATGTGTGTTCGTGTGTGTGGGTGAAAGGTTACGAGTGCTAGCTGGGTTGCTTGCATAGTTTGCGTGTGTGTGTGTGTGTGTGTGTGTGTGTGTGTGTGTGTGTGGTGTGTGTGCGGGGTGTGCGTATGTGTGTGTGTGTGTGTGTGTGTGTGTGTGTGTTGATGTGTGTGTGTTGATGTGTGTGTGTGTGCGTCTGTATGAGCATATGTGTGTTCGTTCGTTCTTTAATTTAACGTCTTTTCACTATAAGTGATATTAGACGGGGGAGGGGGGGGAGGGGACATTTAAAAAAAAAAAAGTGAACAAAATAAAATGTAGAACGATAGTTGGACGGGTTGGATTTGGGCAGAGGGAAGACAGAGGAAAAAGACATTAGCAGGTGGGGGAACAGTAAAATGGAACGAGAACTTAACACTAACAATTAACTTCAACAATGTGAAGGGAAATTGTAACACTAAAATACAAACCGAATAAAGTTAAAGTAATGCATTAACAGGACTGTGAACTAATGATTCTGAAATTCTAACTAACAACATTGTGTGTGTGTGTGTGTGTGTGTGTGTGTGTGTGTGTGTGTGTGTGTGTGTGTGTGTGTGTGTGTGGCGCGCGCGCGCGCGCGTCTGTATGAGTATGTGTGTGTGTGTTGATGTGTGTGTGTTTGTAATACGCCTAAATCAAAGCTTGCATGTTGCGTGCGTGCGTGCGTGTATGTACACGCAAGTTTGATAGACGCTGACTTTGTACGAGTAAGTAGAGCACGATGTAAGATATTTCACAAGAATGTTTGTGGCGCCTTGCAACTAATCAACTAATCATCAGGTCCGGACTGCATCTCATATTGCACCAAGTGACCCAGGCTCCTTCTGCAGACACCTCAAGTGCAGAAGAGAAAGATGGAGAGAGGGGGAGAAAGAGAGAGAGGGGGGAGAGAGAGATTGAGTGAGAGAGAGATGAGAGATAATTTTTTTAAGAGATTGAGTGATTGAGAGTGAGAAAGAGAGATTGAGGGAGAGAGAGACTGAGATATAGACAGGTTGACGGAGAGAGAGGGGGAGGGAGAGAGGGAGTGAGAGAGAGAAACTGAGAGAGAGAAGAGCTTGCGGGAGAGATGGAGAGACTGAGGGAGGGAGGGAAGGAGAGAGACTGACAGAGAGAGAGATTGAGGGGGAGAGACACACACAGAGAGAGCTTGAGAGAGAGAGAGTGATTGAGAAAGAGAGAGAGGGAGGGAGAGAGAGAACTGGACAGAGAGAGAGGGAGAGATTGAGGGAGAGAGAGTGAGAGAGAGAGTGAGGGAGACAGAGAAAGAGGGAGTGAGAGATTGAGAGAAAGAGAGTGATTGAGAGAGTGGGAAAGAGAGAGAAGGAGGGGGAGGGAGAGAGAGACATTGAGAGAGAGAGACATTGAGAGATTGGAGAAAAGGAAAGAAAAAAGAGGGAGAGAGACAGGAAGGGAGGGAAGCTTGGAAAGAGAGAGAGACAGAGGGATTAAGAGAGAGAGAGAGAAGCAGAGAGATTGAGGGAGAAATTAAGAGAGAGATTGAGGGAGAGATTGAGAGAGAGATTGAGGGAGAAATTAAGAGAGAGATTGAGGGAGAAATTAAGAGAGAGATTGAGGAGAGATTGAGAGAGGAGAGAGAGATTGAGAGAGAGGGAAAGAGAGAGAGAGTGTGTGTGTGTGTGTTGTGTGTGTGTGTGTGTGTGTGTGTGTGTGTGTGTGTGTGTGTGTGTGTGTGTGTGTGTGTGTAAGTGTGACAGACAGACGACAGACAGACACACAGAGATTGTGTCGGACTGTTTGAGAGAGTGATTACAAATCTGAACCTGCCAGCAAAATGGACAATGGCAGTGTATTAGCGAGTGTGCGGTTTGTTCATGATCGACAAGAAAAACAAGTAGCTGTACAAAGCTGCATTGTGTTTGTGCAAGCTTATCCGTCTATCAGCGAGTGGACAGACAGACAAACAGACAGAAATGGAAGCAGACGGGTAAACAAACAGACAGACAGACAGCCGATCATACGTCCACAATCTTGCAAGCTCGTACTCATTTGAGTGCTAGGTATGGGATCAAGTCAATCCTGCTTTTGCAGTCAGTAGGACCGACAACTGTTATTGTTACTTTTGTGTTTAAAGCCCAGCCGACTGCGTATGGCCATGTCAGGGCTTTAACCGTTTCAAAACGTACACAATACTTCAACAGGGAAGAAAAAAAGGAAAAGAAACTTAAGTACTCTTAAATCAATGCATTCGCGCACATAATCTAAGGCGATGCCCCTGGCGTTGGTCACTCCGTCCAATTTATCACACAGGGGATTTTAAAAAAACATACCTGAATACAAATTTAAACATAACTAAGGACACTAAAACATGTATGAAAATAGGCCTTGATTACCTAACATTGCTTCCGCATATCTCATTCCCAGAGCCCAAAATGCACTTAATATATATACCCAATTATCAATCCTGAGAAAAAGTACATAAGATACATATACATGTAGATGAATGGAACAGCAAGACAGAAACTGACAGCAAGAAATGACAGAAAGCAAAGGAACAAGGCAGAAACAGAGAGACATGAAAGAGGAAATTTCTAGCACAGAATTTCCAGAAAGTGGGGATACTGTTTATACTGAAAGAACCCCCGGCGTCCCCACGGGGAAGGTCGGACAACTGAACATTCTATCGTGGGGTTGTCATCATCATTATCATGTGCATTGCCACATGGCATTGGTGATCATGGCCCACCATACGAATCTATTCTTTGTCGCTGCAAGTATATCTCCCATCCTCTCAGTCTTCATCCACTCCACAAGTCCGGTCAGTGTTTTCTCCCTGGTTCTACCCGGTGCTCTTTTTCCCTCCAGTTTTCCGGTTGTCACTAGGTGCTCTAATTTTTCTTGCCTCATAAAATGTCCTGTAAATGTCGCTTATCTTTTCCTAATCTTTATTTATGTTCTTTTTTGTATTTGCCTGTTTCAAGACTGTTTCGTTCGTTTGTTTGTTTGTTTGTTTGTTTGTTTGTTTGTTTTCTTTGTTTGTTTGTTTGTTTGTTTTACTTTTGCTGTATATAGAACTCTTCACATTCTTCTTAGAACCACATTTCGGCTGTAGGGATGTCGCCTCCATTGCTTTTAACCCTTTGACTCCTGCACCCTATCCACTAACTGCAAAAACTTAACCCTTTGATTCCCTCACCCTATCTGCAAGCTTTTTGCAGGAAGCTGGTAGATAGGGTGAGGGATTTAAAGGGTTAAAATTTTGCTTTGCAAGCATGGCTGACACTGTAGGCTGCTGGTGGATAGGGTGCAGGAGTCAAAGTGTTAAGTTGATTGTCAGGAGACTCATCATCATGTGCCCTGCTACATGGAGTTGGCCATCATGGCCCTCCATGTTTATCTATCCCTTGTTGCCACAAGCACATCTTCCATCCTCTCCGTCCTCAGCCACTCTGCAAGTCCGTCCAATATTTTTTCCCTGGGTCTACCTGGTGCTCTCTTTCCCTCCAGCTTTCCCGTTGTCAGAAGGTGCTCTAATTCCCCTTTCCTCATAAAATGGCCTACGAATGTTGCCTGTCTTTTTGTAATCTTCCTTATCAATGATCTTCTTGTGTCTGCCTCCATCAAGACTGTCTCGTTTGTTTTCTTTGCTGTCCATGGAACTCTCAACATTCTTCTTAGAAACCACATCTCAGCTGCCTCGATCTTGTTCTGGCTTTGCTTGTTGACTGTCCACGCTTGTTGTTGTTGTTATTGTTGTTGTTGTTGTTGTTTTAGGATCATTGCATTCAGGGAGGTGACCTTTGTGCTCACTTTTTTCCTTCATTTTCTACGCCACCTTAATGGCCACAGACTCTGGCACAGTTTTTACAATGCGATGATGATGATATCGATGAAGATGATAATAAACACGATGCTATGGAGTTTCATCTAGGATTGAGACTGCTTGATATAGCTATGCTCTGCTCTTACTATCATAATTTATCCTGGTGTCAACCAGGCCCCAGAGATACAGACACCTGTGGATGCTGGTCAGAAGATTTGAGCAACACCCTCAATGACGCATCCGTGAAGTACCCACCTCCATATTTTTACCGATGGATCAGTCTTAGAAAATAAATGTGCTGGAGCAGCATTTTATGTCCCAAAATATAAAATAATAAAGTCATTTTTCATTGGGGCAAATATATCTATCTTTACAGCGGAATTAGTCGCTATTTTACAAGCGTTGCATTATCTAGTAAACCTTACACATGAATTTTTCAAAGTAGTTCTCTTTGTTGATTCAAAATCTGTATTATATGCCTTGCAGTCTTTTGATACAGACACAAGACCTGATATAATTACTGAGGCAAATCATCTTATACATCGTTTAAGGATAAAAGGTACAGATCTCAGTTTATGCTGGGTGCCTTCTCACGTTGGTCTTCACGGCAACGAAGTAGTTGACAGAGCAGCTAAGCAAGGTGCACACAATTCTGATAATACTACAGAATTACGTATTAATACTTCCGTAAAAGAAGCTTGCAACTTGCTAGAATCAGCCTCATGGATTCGTTTTCATGAACATTTCCATGAAAAGTTTGTGTCACAACAAATGATAAAACTTTCATTTCAGAATGTGTGTAAAAAATTGCAGTTTTCTTCCATATATCATTTGAGAACGATTGTTGCTGTTCATTTTCGTATTCAGCTAAACGCATTGAAAACAAAATACTGTAAAAATGTCAAGTGTATTTGCGGCGAACAATTCACACTGTTTCACTGTCTATTTTACTGCAAAATGCTACGTTCTTTTTTACCAAAAATGTTTACACAAGAAAATTATTCTGAAACTCATTTTAAAGAAGTAACTTCCGATCAATTTTTGTCAGTTAAAATTTCAGAATCGTTGGTTCACAGTCCTGTTAATGCATTACTTTAAGTTTATGAAGTTTGTACTTTAGAGTTAAATTTTCCATACACATTTTTGATGTTAAATGTTAGTGTTAAGTTATTGTTCCATTTTTCTATTTCCCACCTACTTATGTCTATAACTATGTCTCCTCTATGCCCCAAAACCAACCAACCCATGGTGAAAAGACGTTAAATCAAAGAACGAACGAATCCGTGAAGTGGATGAGACTCGACTGTGTGGTCCCATTCTTCCCAATAACACGCTCAACTCTGAGTAGGAGCCTGTTAGAGCCGGGAAAAAAATCCCACAATGATTTTTGAAGGGACTGATGGGGATTCGAACCAACAACCTTCCAGTCGGTAGTCCGTTGTGCTAACCACTACACCACGGCGACGGCCACTGGTGTTTGTTTGCCTGTTTGTTGACAAGGAACGTGCTTAACGAAGCCAGCCCAGGCTGCCCGGTATTTGACCGACAAGCAGACTTCGGGAAGCAGGTTCCCGCTGACTTCTTCGCTCCAGTTTAAACACGCAATTATTTGTGCGTTAACGGTGGAAGGAAATGGGGTATAGAAAAAGAAGAAGAAAAAGACGAAGAACAGAAAGGCTGTCAGAAAATAACAACTGGAAGGGAAGGGAAGAAAAGAACAGGAAATAATGTGTAAATATTTCTAATGAAGTGTTTGGCGCCAGCCTGTCTGAAGAATTGTTTTTCGGCAAGTCACCGACGGTCAAAGGCAAATCACCGGTCATACGTATGCAAATAGGCATCAGGAGGAACGCATGATTAATTGCGAATTGTTTAGAGACAATTGTCATGCTTTTAAACCCAAATTGTTCCGAAAATTATCATCTTATTAAACAAAAATCGTCTGATATAATCATCATTTTATTACACGAAAATTATCTGAAGACAGTCATCATCCTTTTTAACGGAACTCAATTAGAGACAATCATCATCTTATGAAACACAAATCATCTGATACAATCTTCGTCATGTTAAACGCAAATCATCTGATATAATCATCATGTTAAAGCGAATCAGTTAGAGACAGTCATCATCCTCTTAAACACAAATCATCTTATATAATCATCATCCTATTAAACAAAATTATCTGATATAATCATCATCCTATTAAACAAATATCTGATATCATCATCCTATTAAACACAAATCATCTTATATATCATCTTATTAGACACAAATCATCTGATATAATCAACATCCTATTAAACACAAATCATCTGATGTAATCCTATTAAACACAAATCATCTGATATAATCAACATCCTATTAAACACAAATCATCAGATATATATATCCTATTAAACACAAATCATCTGATATAATCAACATCCTATTAAACACAAATCATCTGATATAATCATCATCCTAGTAACACAAGTCATCTGATATAATCATCATCATATTAAACACAAGTTATCTGATGTAAATCATCCTATTAAACACAAATCATCTGATATAATCATCATCATATTAAACACAAGTTATCTGATGTAATCATCCTATTAAACACAAATCATCTGATATAATCATCATATTAAACACGTGATCTGATATAATCATCATCCTATTAAACACAAATCATCTGATTAATCATCATCATATTAAACACAGGTCATCTGATATAATCATCATCATATTAAACACAAATCATCTGATATAATCATCATCCTATTAAACACAAATCATCTGATATAATCATCATCATGTTAAACACAAATCATCTGATATAATCATCATCCTATTAAACACAAATCATCTGACATAATCATCATCATGTTAAACACAAATCATCTGATATAATCATCATCCTGTTAAACACAAATCATCTGATATAATCATCATCCTATTAAACACAAATCTGATATAATCAACATCCTATTAAATACAAATCATCTGATATAATCATCATCCTATTAAATACAAATCATCTGATATAATCATCATCATGTTAAACACAAATCATCTAATATAATCATCATCATGTTAAACACAAATCATCTAATATAATCATCATCCTATTAAACACAAATCATCTGATATAATCATCATCCTATTAAACACAAATCGGCTGGAGACAATCATCATCCTATTAAATACAAATCATCTGATATAATCAACATCCTATTAAATACAAATCATCTGATATAATCATCATCCTATTAAATACAAATCATCTGATATAATCATCATCATGTTAAACACAAATCGTCTGATATAATCAACATCCTATTAAACACAAATCATCTGATATAATCATCATCATGTTAAACACAAATCATCTGATATAATCATCATCCTACAAAAAATGCAGTGGTGGTCCAAAGCCAAAGGGAAGGAAAAAAGAGACATGATCATACAGGAGTTGAAGGAAGAAGAAGATGTCAAAAGAGTGCAGAAGGCAGTCCAGCAAGGTCAACAGGGGCAATGGACAACATGGGACAGTGCACTCCAAAGAAGTCTCAGCTGGAACGATATGTGGCACATGGCTCCTCTAAGGATAAGCTTCCTCCTCAGATCTGTATATGACCTGCTCCCCTCGAATGCAAACTTAGTGAAATGGGGGAAAGCAGACGACCCAGCATGTCCGCTCTGTCAGAAGAAACAAACAGTGGAACATGTCCTAAGCTCTTGCAAAGTAGCGCTAGCCCAAGGAAGGTATACATGGAGGCACAACCAAGTTCTGAAAGTGATCACAGATGTGGTTAGCGAAAAAACCATGACCCCAAACGCACCAATTGCTATGACAACGTTCTACAAAGCAGGAGGGAAACAGGTCTGGCCCGAAAGGGCTATGACAACCAGCACATTGCCAAAGGGTCTTCTGGATGGAGCAGTCGACTGGGAGTGTACAGCAGACCTCCCAGAGTGGAGAAATTACCCAGATGTCATCAGCAAGACAGGCATGAGACCAGACATCGCTCTCCACTCTGACTTCTCGAAACAAGTGATTCTGATAGAACTCACTGTGCCATACGAAAGCAGAATGGAAGAAGCACATATCTACAAGACCGAAAAATACGCCGGTCTTGCCAGCACCCTGAAGAAAGCAGGTCTGCGGGTCAAAATCTTCGCCATAGAGGTCGGGGCAAGAGGGTTTGTGGGCACCTCCGCTTATGATCTCATGAAACAACTCGCCATTTCTGGGAAGAAGAGGACTAGAGCCCTTAAAGCGATGGCAGAGGCAGCAGAAAGGAGCTCAAGCTGGATCTGGGCAAGGAGGAACCAAAAAAGTGAACTTCATAAGGATTAAATTCCCTACAGATGATGTGTGCCCCGTTAGCACATTGGTAAAACCGCGTACCGCAGTTCTGAAGCGCAGAATCGCCCAGGTTCGATCCCCGGCGTGGGAAAAAAAAAAAAAAAAATAGACAACAGCAGAAGGGCATCCAGGAGTCATGACCTGGATGTGGCCCGGCCCCCGAGAGTGTAAGGAATTCAGGGCCGAAACACTTGTCTAAAGGGGGTTACTTCTCTGAAGACCTTCTGTTGTCTAGCTCTCCCTAGAGTTTCTTTCTACCTGCACATGGTCAGTCCATTGACTTCCGGGAATAGTTCGGAGGACATTCGGGAAAGACCGAAGGACACTGGGAAAGACTAGATCTGCGGGCTTTGTGGGTTGGCTTCCCACCTTGCCTTTGATAACATGCCACGAGTTTTCCAAATGAAAGATGCTCCCAGGATTCACCGAAAGGGGGAGAGAATGATGAATCCATCGGCACTGACTCCATCACGACTGGAAACGCACAACGGACCATGATTGATGACCAGTTGGAATTTCCGTGTGCGTGTGGAAGGAGATTCACCACCAAACGCGGCATGAAGATCCACAGGACAAAAATGGGCTGTTTGAAGACACATACGAACCAGCAGCAGCGCACTGCGATAGCAGGTGAGACGTTGGATGACCAAGGCCAGGAATTAAACCATAGTGCCAAGGACATCCACGCTGACGGTTCTGATGCGGATTTTGCACAAGCTCTTAACGCCAAACGTGGAAAACTCAATTTGCCGCCTGCCGGTGCAAAAGAACAATGGGAGAAATTAGATGAGGAACTTGTCCTTAAGCTGAATGCGCTAATAGGGAACAGTACGCTGGAACACAAACTTGACACATACGGAGACATCATATACTCTATCTGCAGGGACACTTATGGAGTGAAGCAGCCAAAGACAAAAACGCCTCCCCAGAAATCCAGAAGACAGCGACAGATGGAGAGCATCCGGAGGGAGAAAAGGAAGCTTAAAAAGCGAATGAAAACTGCCTCAGAATTCGAGAAGCAAGGGCTCCTGGAACTCTGGAAAGATCTGAAGGCCAAACACAATGCTCTCAGCAAAGTGGAATCAGCAAGGCGAAGAAAGAGCAAAAAGAAGAAGACTCAAGATCGTTTCTTCAAAGATCCCTTTGACTTTGCAAGAAAGCTGTTTGAACAACCCAAATCAGGGACTCTCACAGTGGGCAAGGAAACCCTAGAGCAGCATCTCAGGGAAACATATTCCGATTCTCAGCGCGAGGCACCACTTGAAATCCAAAATCTGGTTTGGCCTGCAGCGCCAGAAGGAAAATTCAATAACAAACCACCAACACTGGATGAAGTGAAGAACGTAGTAAAGAAAGCCAGAGCCAAGTCAGCACCTGGACCAAACGGAATACCATACCTGCTCTACAAGAAATGCCCAAAAGTGCTCGAGTGGCTCCACAAGATGATTCGATCAGCATGGAGGAACCAGAAGATCAGCGACCAATGGATGAGAGCTGAAGGAGTGTACATTCCGAAGGAGCAGAACTCCAGCAGCATCAATCAGTTCAGGCCAATATCACTTCTGAACGTCGAGGGGAAAATCTTCTTCTCTGTTATGGCAGCAAGATTGACAAAATACCTGACTGAAAACAAGTATCTGGATATGTCAGTCCAAAAGGGAGGCATACCAGGAATACCTGGATGCTTGGAACATGCCACGTTGATTTGGGATGCCATCCAAAAAGCAAGAACAGAGAAGAGAGACATTGACGTAGTTTGGCTTGATCTGGCGAATGCATATGGATCAGTTCCACACGATATGATCCAGCTGGCTCTTGAAATGTATCACATCCCAGAAAACATCCGAACAATGCTGAGGAAGTATTTCCAAGGGTTCTCAATGCGGTTCTCTACCAAAGAATACACCACGGACTGGATAGACCTAGAGGTGGGCATTGCAATGGGCTGTGCAATCTCTCCCATACTGTTCGTGTTGGCAATGGAAGTCATCTTGAAAGCTGCAATGAAGAGTTCAGGTCCAGTGAATCTGGGAGATGGATACCAGATGCCTCCTCTGAAAGCTTTCATGGATGACACAACAGTCTTGTCCACGGATGAGGAAGAGACACACCAAATCTTAAAGCAGCTGGATGAGCTGGTGGCCTCTTCAAGAATGAGGTTCAAACCTAAGAAATCCCGAAGTCTCTCACTGCGAAAAGGAAAAGTGGCAGATTCAGTCAAATTCATGGTAGCCAACCAAGCCATCCCCACTGTCACAGAAGAGCCAGTAAAAAGTCTCGGAAGATGGTATGATGACTCCCTGAAAGACACACAAAGGGGATGTGAAACCAAGCAAACAGCAGAAGAAGGCCTGAAGAAAATAGATAACTGCGGACTGCCAGGCAAATACAAAGTCTGGTGTCTATAGTTCATGCTGATACCAAAGCTGCTGTGGCCACTGCTAATCTATGACATTTGCACCAGCACAGTCGAAGCAATGGAAGCCAAAATCAACAAATACACAAGAAAATGGCTCGGTGTCCCACCTGGTCTCACTGATGTTGCATTCTACTGTCGTCAAGCAATGCTGAAGCTACCTCTGAAATCCATAGTGGAGGAATACAAAGTTGGAAAAGCAAGACTGTTGAGCATGCTGGAGGAATCGGAGGACAATATCGTGAGATCAGTTCATCCAAAGCTGAGAACTGGCAGAAAGTGGAAAGTCCAAGAGGCTGTAAACAATGCCAAGAGAAACCTCAGCATCAAAGAAATAATTGGACACACGCAAACCAACAGACAGGGACTGGGAGCAACAAAAATGCAGTGGTGGTCCAAAGCCAAAGGGAAGGAAAAAAGAGACATGATCATACAGGAGTTGAAGGAAGAAGAAGATGTCAAAAGAGTGCAGAAGGCAGTCCAGCAAGGTCAACAGGGGCAATGGACAACATGGGACAGTGCACTCCAAAGAAGTCTCAGCTGGAACGATATGTGGCACATGGCTCCTCTAAGGATAAGCTTCCTCCTCAGATCTGTATATGACCTGCTCCCCTCGAATGCAAACTTAGTGAAATGGGGGAAAGCAGACGACCCAGCATGTCCGCTCTGTCAGAAGAAACAAACAGTGGAACATGTCCTAAGCTCTTGCAAAGTAGCGCTAGCCCAAGGAAGGTATACATGGAGGCACAACCAAGTTCTGAAAGTGATCACAGATGTGGTTAGCGAAAAAACCATGACCCCAAACGCACCAATTGCTATGACAACGTTCTACAAAGCAGGAGGGAAACAGGTCTGGCCCGAAAGGGCTATGACAACCAGCACATTGCCAAAGGGTCTTCTGGATGGAGCAGTCGACTGGGAGTGTACAGCAGACCTCCCAGAGTGGAGAAATTACCCAGATGTCATCAGCAAGACAGGCATGAGACCAGACATCGCTCTCCACTCTGACTCCTCGAAACAAGTGATTCTGATAGAACTCACTGTGCCATACGAAAGCAGAATGGAAGAAGCACATATCTACAAGACCGAAAAATACGCCGGTCTTGCCAGCACCCTGAAGAAAGCAGGTCTGCGGGTCAAAATCTTCGCCATAGAGGTCGGGGCAAGAGGGTTTGTGGGCACCTCCGCTTATGATCTCATGAAACAACTCGCCATTTCTGGGAAGAAGAGGACTAGAGCCCTTAAAGCGATGGCAGAGGCAGCAGAAAGGAGCTCAAGCTGGATCTGGGCAAGGAGGAACCAAAAAAGTGAACTTCATAGGGGAGGGTTGAGTGAGGTTAGGATTTTATGCGGAGGAGAAAAGGTGAGTTTTGAGAGCGGACTTGAAGGAGACAAAAGTAGGTTGCTGACGGACTGAGAGAGGAAGTTTGTTCCAGGAGAGTGGACCAGAAACAGAGAAGGCTCGTGGACCATAGGTATTGAGCTTAGTGCGTGGAAAGCGAAAAGTCAGAGGATCAGAGGCAGAGCGGAGGGTACGTGAGGGAACATAGATCTCAAGTAGGCTTGACAGGTAATCGGGGGCTGCGTTATTGAGGCTTTTGTAGCACATGGTGTCTAGTTTGTACTGTATGCGCTTTGATACAGGGAGCCAGTGAAGTTGTGCCAGGAGAGGAGATATGTGGTCAGCTTTTTTCTTTTTGAGTACAAGGCGTGCAGCATTGTTTTGAATTCGCTGTAGGATGTGAATGGTGGAGGCAGGAAGACCAGACAGGAGTGAATTGCAATAGTCAATGCGAGACATTATGAAGGAGAGAACGAGTTTTGCAGTTGTTTCGACAGAGAGATACTTCCTGATCAGCCTTATACGATGGAGATGATAGTAGCAGGATCTGGCAGTTTGAGAAACAAAGTTGTTCATGGAGAGGGTAGAGTCAATGCAGACACCAAGGTTTTTAGCTGAATCAGAAATTGGGACTGATGTGTTACATAATGGGAGAGAAAGAGGAGGCAGCTGAGAAAGTTTCTGACGGGTGCCAATGAGGATAGCTTCTGTCTTGTCGTCATTAAGCTGAAGTCTATTGTGTGTCATCCAGTTCTTAATGTCCGAGTAACACTCAGTGGTGCGAGTCAACAGGCGCTGTATATTATCAGGTGAGTCACTGTCTTGAAGTTGGGTGTCATCAGCATAGAAGTGGTGTTTTATAGAATGGGAGTTGATGATGGTGGACAGGGGGGAGGTGTAAAGAGTGAAAAGAACAGGGCCAAGGACAGATCCTTGTGGAACACCACAGGTCAGGTATGCAGGTTGAGAGTAAGTGCCATTGATGAGAACGGTTTGTTTTCTGTTTGATAGGTATGAAGTGAACCAAGACAGAGCAATGTCAGAGATGCCAAAAGTATGATGAAGTCTAGAAAGGAGAATACCATGATCAATGGTATCAAAGGCTGCAGACAGATCAAGGAGTGTGAGGAGAGAGACTTTGCCAGTATCAGTTGCAAGGAGGAGATTGTTGAGAATGTGTAGTAGGGCAGTTTCAGTGCTATGGCACTGGCGGTAGGCTGACTGGAAAGGATTGAGGAGATTGTTGGCAGACAGGTGAGAGTTCAGCTGGTTGAGGACGACTTTTTCAAGGAGTTTTGACAAGAAAGAGAGATTAGAGATAGGCCGGTAATTTTTCAGTTCATTTGGATCTAAATTGTGTTTCTTGAGGAGAGGGTGAACAATAGCAGACTTGAAAGAATCTGGGACAGTTCCAGTTTGAAGAGAAGTGTTGATGATGTCAGTGATGAATGGGAGGAGAGTAGGGAGACAGTCGGCGTAGAGAGAACCTGGAAGAGGATCCAGTTCGCAGGTTTTGAACGACATGGATCTGATTGTGTTGAGAATTTCTTCTTGTGAGACTGGGGTAAAAGTAGTAAGAGGTGTGCCAGAGAAGGAAGGGTCAGGTGGGCATGGTTGACAGGGTGTCCTGTCAAGCCTGTCACGAAGAGTTTGTATTTTGGTGGTGAAATAGTTGGAGAATACAGATGGGAGTTCTTCATTTGTATGTTTTGTTGGGAGAGGTAAATCTTTTCGTGTGCCAAGGAGATGATTCATGGTTGTAAAGAGTTCTTTTGAAGAAGAGGCATTCAGGATTTTGGTTTGGAAATAGCTTGTTTTTGCTGATGCAATGAGGGTGGATACTTTTGTTTTATATCATCTGATATAATCATCATCCTATTAAACACAAATCATCTGATATAATCATCATCCTATTAAACACAAAACGTCTGATATAATCATCATCCTATTAAACACAAATCATCTGATATAATCATCATCCTATTAAACACAAATCATCTGACATAATCATCATCATGTTAAACACAAATCATCTGATATAATCATCATCCTATTAAACACAAATCATCTGACATAATCAACATCATGTTAAACACAAATCATCTGACATAATCATCATCATATTAAACACAAATCATCTGACATAATCATCATCATATTAAACACAAATCATCTGATATAATCAACATCCTATTAAACACAAATCATCTGATATAATCATCATCCTATTAAACACAAATCATCTGATATAATCATCATCCTATTAAACACAAATCATCTGATATAATCATCATCCTATTAAACACAAATCATCTGATATAATCATCATCCTATTAAACACAAATCATCTGATATAATCATCATCCTATTAAACACAAATCATCTGATATAATCATCATCCTATTAAACACAAATCATCTGATATAATCATCCTATTAAACACAAATCATCTGATATAATATCATCCTATTAAACACAAATCATCTGATATAATCATCATCATATTAAACACAAATCATCTGATATAATCATCATCATATTAAACACAAATCATCTGACATAATCATCATCATATTAAACACAAATCATCTGATATAATCAACATCCTATTAAACACAAATCATCTGATATAATCATCATCATGTTAAACACAAATCATCTGACATAATCAACATCCTATTAAACACAAATCATCTGATATAATCAACATCCTATTAAACACAAATCATCTGATATAATCATCATCATGTTAAACACAAATCGGCTGGAGACAATCATCATCCTATTAAATACAAATCATCTGATATAATCAACATCCTATTAAACACAAATCATCTAATATAATCATCATCATGTTAAACACAAATCATCTGATACAATCATCATCCTATTAAACACAAATCATCTGATATAATCATCCTATTAAACACAAATCGGCTGGAGACAATCATCATCCTATTAAATACA
>JAPXFY010000027.1:44427326-44457326 GCA_030674185.1 Monoplex corrugatus
AGGGTGGAAGAGGTGCTTGTTGAGGCAACAAGAGATAGAAACAGATGGAAGGCCTTGATCGTCAACGCCATGTGGCAAGGCACCTGATGATGATGGCCTGAAAAATCTTTGTTACATTTTTCACACACACACACACACACACACACACACACACACACACACACACACACACACACACACACACACACACACACACACACATCCCCTTACAATCGATACGAATTTTTTCCGGTGTACAGGATTGCAAAAAAATATCATCAGAAAGAGAGAGAGAGGACAGACAGACAGACAGACAGAGACCGACAGACAGACTGAAACAGAGAGACAGAGACCGACAGACAGACTGAAATAGAGAGACAGAGAGAGACAGAGAGAAATGGGGATAAGGACGGTGAAAGCCATAACTGTTCAGCTCATCTAAAAATTGGCCGCATTAGTCTTAATCTCCCTTGCCTGATCATTCAAACAGCAAGAACACCAGTCGATGCCTTTGTCCTGTCCAAATCAGACTTGTAAATCTCTCCTTCTGGCTGTCCACAAAAAATTCTGGGAAAAACTACTAATGATTAAACGTTTTGCTGAAGACTAGTTTTCAGGGCTATAGCTCTAATTGGTCACACCAGCAAAATTCTGCTCATCAAAATATTAACCAGAATGAGATCGAAAGTGGAAGAGGAGCTGTCACACTGTCAATCAGTTACAGGGCCAACAGATGAACTACGTGACATGATCCGTTTTACAAATCATGATCAAGAAAATCAGAAAGTAAAAGGCCTTCCTTACTTTCATTGACTACAGCAAAGCGTTTGACAGTGTCATACGCCATCATCATTTGACACCATGAAGAAGACTGGCTTTCCCAAACATCTTATTTCTCTATTGTGGCCCTATAGAACGACCAAAAAGCAACAATTACATGGAACAGCCAAGACTACAAATATTTTATAGGATCAAGAAAGGAGTCCGATAGGGATGCGTCCTCTCACCTCATCTATTCAACGTATACTCGGAATGGGATGTGACAGAAGCAGATATTGAAGGCAGGGGAACAAAACATTGGCTGTCAAAACATCACAGATCTAAGAAATCCAAAACAAGTGTGACTGCCCTCGTTTAAGCAGAAGGCAAGTTTCTTTTCCTCTTAATTTTTGTATTTGGCGTTTGTTTGTTTGCGGTCTTACGTTTGAGAAAGGCCAGTTGGCCGAAAATTTGCGCCTGTCTTGTCTAGTTGTATTAAATACGCGTTCTGATTCCTTTTTATGTGTATGTGTGTGGTTTTTTGTTGTTGTTGTTGTTGTTTGTTTGTTTGTTTTTTGTTTTGTTTTTTGTTTGTTTTGTTTTTGTTTGTTTTATTTTTTATTGTTTGGTTTTGGTTTTTTTGTTTGTTTTGTTTTGTTGTGTTTTTGTATTTTTTGTTGTTTTTTTGTGTGTTTTTTTCTGGTCATCACAGATCTACGATATGCTGATTATACTGCAGCGATGTTGGACATTATCACAAGAATGAAAAGAATTCTGTGCAGAGTAGATGCAGTAGGCAGGATGGCAGATCTAAATCCAAATGCCTAGAAGACAAAAGTCATGCACCTAGAGGGACAAGAAAGTCAAGCATATCGAGCCATTCAAGTCAAGCTGACTAGTAGAACATGTGAATGGTTTTGAATGTATAGGCTCAGTTAAGGCTCAAGATGGCACCTGTACTAAAGACATCAAAATGAATGTCAACTCAAGAAAATTTGGAAAGACAGAAGCACACCAAGAGCCCTTAAAATGAAAAATCTAAAATATCTGATCTGCCCAGTAACACTATATGGCTGTGAAGCCTGGACCTGCAGAAAAGTAAATGAAAACAAGATCAAAACAACAGAGATGTGGTTCTATGTGGTTCTATGGGCGTCATGATATGATAAAAGAACAAATGAAAGCATTTTGAATGAACTAACATCCAATGTCAACTGATGGTAGAAATCAATAAAAGAAAAATGAGATACATCGACAATGCAATTCGCAATACCAACACAACCTTAATGACAACAGGTAAAACAAAATATGACTGCTGGATCTTGAGGGTAAAAACAAAATATTAAAAAATACCTTATTTGTAAAAGATCATTTGGAGTATAAAACACGTTTCGAGCCCAGGCCCTTTGTCAGGTGAAAAAAAAGTTTTCACTTGACAAAGGGCCTGGGCTCGAAACGCTGTGTTTTTACAGGGTAAAATTGAGGCCAAAAGAAATCTTGGTGTCATCATCATCGACATCACCATCATCATTTTATCATTATAACTATTATATCCGCATCATACCAGTCGCCGTGGTCTAGTGGTCACCACAACGGACTACCAACTGGAAGGTTGTGGGTTCGAATTTCCATCAGTCCCTTCAAAATCATTTTGGGATTTTTCGACATAACCGGCTTCTACCCAGAGCTGGGCGTGTTATGGGCTCATTGGGAAGACTGGGACCGCACAGTCAGGTCTCATCCACTTCACGGATGCGTCATTGAGGGTGTTGCTCAAATCTTCTGACCCGCATCACAGGTGTCAGTATCTCTCGGGCCTGGTTAACGCCAGGATATATTATTATGGTAAGCGTAGAGTACAGTACAGCTCTGTCACGCAGTCTCAATCCTAGATGGAACTCCATGGCATCATGATTATCATCGAGGCATTGTAAAAACTGTGCCAGCTTCTGTGGCCATTAAGGTGGCGTAGAAAATGGGACGGGAAAAAAGGGTGAGCACAAAAGTAACCTCCCTGAGTACGATGATCCTGAAAAAATTGTATCATCACCATCATCTTCATCATCATTACCTCATCATCATAATGATCGTATTTATTATCATTATTATTATTATTATTATATTGTTATTATTATCATTATATTATTATTGTTGTTGTTGTTGTTGTCATCAGCATCAGCATCGTGATTCAGTTCTAGTTTTCTACTTTTTATAACTGTATTTATAGCAATTAAAATGTCTCCTCAACATGCAAAACGGGCAGCTGTTTAAAGTTTTGCACCACGGAAACTTTCTATAAACTTGGCCAGGAGCCCTTTCTATCTAACGTCCCAACAACTGACCTTAACATCGTTTGGATCAAAGCAGGCGTCTGTTTTTATTTTGTGGCGTGCAGAGTTCTTGTCCCTGTTTTGTTTTGTTTTTTGCTTGTTTTTGTTTTGTTTTGTGTTGGGGGTGTTTTTTTGTTGTTGTTGTTGTTTTTGTTGTTGTTGTTTTTGTTTGCTTGTTATTTCTGGGGGGAGGGGGTTGGTTTGCTTTGTTTTGTTTTGTTTTTTGTTGGTGGTGTTTTTTGTTGTTGTTTTTTGTTTTTGTTTGCTTTGTTATTTTTTGGGGGAGGGGGGTTGGTTTGCTTTGTTTTGTTTTGTTTTGTGTTGGGGTGTTTTTGTTGTTGTTGTTTTTGTTTTTGTTTGCTTGTTATTTTTTGGTGAAGGGGGTTTTTTGCTTTGTTTTGTTTTGTTTTTGTTTGTGGTTTTGTTGTTTTTTGTGTATTGGTTTTTAGGGGGGTGGTTGTCTGTTTTGTTTTGTTTTTGTTTTTGGTTGGTTGGTTGAGGATTTTTGTTCGTTTATTTGTTTTTATTTGTTTTGTTTTTTCCCCCAATGTAATATGATTTGTCTTAACGGCCGGGAGAAGGTGTTACTGCTGATGAAGCTGAATGTAATAACCAAGAATTTCTTTCTGCAGATTATGACCGTGCAAACTGAATGCTGATAAAGCAAATGTGCTTCTATTGGAACAAATGTCTTCTTCAGGAATGGGAGCTGCAGAACTATAAATTAAGTTAGACCATACGTTATTTGGTATGTGTAAAAAAAAAACTATGTCGGCCTCTGTCGGTAATATCCCTTACTTCAGCCATTTCCACATTCGTACAGTATTCATATTCACATTCACATTCACATTCATATTCATATTCACATTCATATTCACATTCATGTTCATATTCACATTAATATTCATATCCATATTCACATTCATATTCATACCCATATTCACATTCATATTCATATCCATATTCATATTCATACTCATTCATATTCATATTCACACTCATATTCATATTCACATTCATATTCATATTATATTCACATCATATCATATTCGTATTCATATTCAGGAAGCTGGTGGATAGGGTGAAGGAGTCACAGGGTTAAGTTTTTGCTTTGCTAGCACAGCTGACAATGAAGGATGCTCGTTGACGGGCTGTGGGAGTCAAACGGTTAAACCAGATCCCATTTTTAAATCGTCACTTTCCCTGCCTTAAAAATGCTTTAGATAATAGACAGAAAAGTCTAAACAGAGCCTGGGAATAACCAATCCATGCATTGTATTTTAGTAGAAAATTACGTTTTGCTTAATATTAATGTGACGGAGACGAAATTTCCTTCCTTTCCTTTCAAATGAATAAATCTCATCCTTGGATCGTTGGGTTCTGTTCAAATTCCCCACAGAAAAGCCGTTACGATAAGCGTTAATTTTCAAATAATAATGAAATAACGGTATGGAAATTTTAACAGCGTGATCAAGATGTAGTTATTGTAATTTTTCATTTTGAACTATGGCATGGTATAGTATTATGGTATGGTATAGTATTATGGTATGGTATGGTATAGTATTATGGTATGTATAGTATTATGGTATGGTATAGTATTATGGTATGGTATAGTATTATGGCATGGTATAGTATTATGGTATGGTATAGTATTATGGCATGGTATAGTATTATGGTATGATATAGTATTATGGCATGGTATAGTATTGTGGCATGGTATAGTATTATGGCATGGTATGCTATTAAACTATGACATGGTATAAAACTGTAGCGCGCCTTGGATAATTACATATTAAGCTTGCATCAACCCCATTGGGGATGCCGGGGGCTCTTTCGGTATAAATAGTATCCCCCCCCCCCCCCCCCCACCTTCTGGAAATTCTGTGGTAGAAATGTCCTCTTTTCTGTCACTTTCTTTGTTTCTATCTTCCTCGTTTGCTTTCTGTTACTTCTCTCTATCATTTTCTGCCTTTCTGGTCTATTTACCTGAACGTGTACTTTTTCTTAGGATCGATGATTGGGTACATGTGTTTAATGTATTTTTGGCCTTAGGGAAGTGAGATATTCGGAAGCAATTTTAAGTAATTTAGGCCCGTTTTTAAATATGTTTTAGTGTCATTAAATATGTTGAGATTTGTATTCAGACATTTTTTTTAAATCCCCGTGTGCGATAGATTGGACAGAGTGGTCAACGCCAGGGGCATCTCGTTAGATTATGTGCGCGAATGCATTGATATGTGCACTTAACTTTCTTTTTTTTTTTTTTTTTTTGTCTTGTTGCAGTATTGTGTATGTTTTGAAACGATTACAGCCCTGATATGGCTCTACCCAGTTGGCTGGGCTTTAAATAAAAATAGTATTTACAAGCTTGCATCGAAGCAAGGTTTAACTCTTTGAATTCCGTACCATGTCCACCAGCATTGCCAACCATGGGAGCAAAGCGAAAACTTAACCCTTTGGTTTCCTTACTTCAGCCACCATCTTCTTGAAGGAAGTTGGTGGATAGGGTAAGGAGTGAAAGGGTTAAGTTTTTGCAGTTGATGGATAGGGTGTGGGTTAAGTCATGGCAATCGCCACACACACATATACTCAGGAGTGAAGCTGATAGAATTCTAGGTCAAATGAGATCATACATCAGGTATGCCATACAAAAATAACCATACACCATACTAAGGAGTTCCCTCTTTACAACCATGTTACACTTTTTGATGTAATATCTATCTTATCAATCAATTAAGTTTATGTCAGTGAATTTCTCAGAGACGAGTTTCTCTATTAGCATCAAACATGACTCAAAATTCTTTTTAGATCATCGCACTAAGGGAGGTTACCTTTGTGCTCTCCTCACCCTCCCCCCGCCCCATTTTCTACGCCACCTTAATGGGTCACAGAAGCTGGCACAGTTTTTACAATGCGATGACGTCGATGAGGATGATAACCATGATGTTATAGATTTCCATCTAGGGTTGAGAATGCGTGTCTCTCATAATATATCCTGGCGTCAACCAGGCCCGAGAGATACAAACACCTGCGGTGCTGGTCAGAAGATTTGAGCAACACCCTCGATGTCGCATCCATGAAGTGGATGAGACTCGACAATGTGGTCCCAGTCTTCCCAATGAGCCCATAGCACGCCCAACTCTGGGTAGGAGCCGGTTAGAGCCGAAAAATCTCACGATGATTTTTGAAGGGACCGATGGGGATTCGAACTCACAACCTTACAGTCGGTAGTCCGTTGCTATAACCACAACACCACGGTGACTGGTATGTGACTCAAATTTGATGCAGATTGGTTTGCCTTTAAATTAAATTTAAATGTCAGTACCGTTTATATGTAAACTTTACAGTGGAAAAAAAATTATTATATGTAAACTTTACAATGGAAAAAAAATACTATATGTAAACTTTACAGTGGAAAAAAATACTATATGTAAACTTTACAGTGGAAAAAAATACTATATGTAAACTTTACAGTGGAAAAAAATACTATATGTAAACTTTACAGTGGAAAAAAAAATACTTATGTAAACTTTACAGTTGGAAAAAAAATACTATCAAATAATGTCTAAGCAAAACATAGACCCCTACACATCATTTTAAAACATTTTTTTTCAACCACAGTACAGAAATTGTAGGAGGGGAAAAGAGCACCAGGGAGAAGATATTGGACACATTCGCGAAATGGACGAAGACAGAGATGGTGGGAGATGTACTTGCAGCGACAAAAGATAAATTAGTATGGAGGGCCATGATGGCCAATGCCGTGCCGCAAGGCACGTGATGATGAGACATTTTTTTAACTTTCCAAAAATAAGTTTTTGTTTGTTGCTTGTTTTTGTTTCCGAAACAAGTCATTAATATATCTATAATTTTGGACGTGCTGTGAAATTATTAGATGAAAGGTATACGCGCGCGCGTGCGTGGTGTGTGTGTGTGTGTGGTGTGTGTGTGGTGTGTGGTGTGTGTGTGTGTGTGTGTGTGTGTGTGTGTGTGTGTGTGCATGTGTGTGTTGTATGTGTGTATAAGTACGAGTGTGTGTGTGTGTGTAGTGTGTGTGTGTGTGTGTGTGTGTGTGTGTGTGTGTGTGTGGGTGTGGTGTGTGTGTGTGTGGTGTGTTTGTGTTGTGTGTGTGTGTTGTGTGTGTTGTGTGTGTGTGTTTGTGTGTGTGTTGTGTGGGTCTGTGTGTCTGTGTGTGTAAGGGTGAGTGTGTGCATTTCTCAGTTTATTGTGTCAAGTTACATTCAAGTTTTAAATCACGACTGTTTATCAAAGCTTTTAATTCTTTTAATAATTTCTGATTCGATCTCTGCATTTTAACAAGTTTTAGTCACGCTTCTCAAGTTTTATTCATGATGTGTTGTTATTTCCACAGAAAGTTATACATATGCCTTTCCACGTGAGTTATACATATTCCACTGTCGGCAGAACTTTTATGTTAACCCCCTTCCATTCGGAACTATAAAATCTATCAATGAAAAGGCTGCATGTTATACATCAGTTGAAACCGCAAACATTTCTGAGTGTTATGGTGTTTAGTTTGATAATATAATTTGTTAATGTAAGTTAATATTTGACGAAATGGCATGCTTTCTGGTAAATGTACTGTCAGTTTCGTGAAAAATCATAACAAATCTCAGAACGGAAAAGAGTTAACCTGACAAGAAAACACCATAATTTATGATGACGATATGTCATTTCTACAGCGTCTGTTCACGAACCACTTAGATTTCTTTCCTGACACTTGAAAACAAGCAGACATGAAAGAAGAGAGAGAGGGGAGTGTTGTTGCTACATTTTCATTTTTATGACCATGTTGTTTATAGCCTTTAATTCTTTGAATCCTGCACCCTATGCACCGACTGGAAAAGCATTAACCTTTTGGCTCCCTCGCCCTATCCACCAGCTTCCTGCAGAAAGCTGGTGGATAGGGTGAGTGAGTCAAAGGGTCAAGTTTTTGCAAGCTGGTGGATAGGGTGAGGGAGTTAGAAGGTTAAGTTTTTACTTTGCTAGCATGGTTGACAATGCAGGATGCTGGTGGATAGGGTGAGGGGTCAAAGGTTTACGTGCAGGAAGCTGGTGGATAGGGTGAGGGAGTCAAAGGTTCACGTGCAGGAAGCTGGTGGATAGGGTGAGGGAGTCAAAGGTTTACGTGCAGGAAGCTGGTGGATAGGGTAGGGGGTCAAAGGTTACGTGCAGGAAGCTGGGGATGTGAGGTCAAGGTTTACGTGCAGGAAGCTGGTGGATAGGGTGAGGGAGTCAAAGGTTACTGCAGAAGTGGTGTGGTGAGGGAAAGTCACGTGAGGAGCTGTGGATAGGGTGCGGGAGTCAAAGGTTTACTTTAGAAAGCTGGTGGATAGGTGCGGGAGTCAAGGTTTACTTTAGAAAGCGGTGGATAGGGTCGGGAGTCAAAGAGTAATTTTTTTGCGGTGATAGCACGGTTAACAATGCAAGGTGCTGATGGATAGAGCGAGGGAGTCAAAGGGTTAAACATTCTGCTTATCTTACAAAACAAAACAAAAAAGACAACTGCTCACGAATGTTTGCGTCATGAAAGGTCTGTAAAAATTAGGCCAAGTGCCGTTTATATTTTACGTCCCCTGACCTGAACGTCGTTTTGATCAAAGCCTTTTTACTTTGTGACGTACAGAGTTCTTGTCCCTTTTTTCGTGTAATACGATTTGTCTTTACGGCTGGGAGGAGGTGTTACTGATCAAGTTGAATGCGAGAACCAAGACTTTCTGTCTGCACCCTATCGTTCCGCGAGCTATAGATGCTGCAGAAGTATAAACGAAATTGGATCATAAATAATTTAAAGCATCAATAAAAAATTTTATAAAAGAAAGCAGACATGTGAAGTCATAATACCAATCTGCATTTTTCGTTCGACCATAAGTGAGTTAAGGCATCAATAAAAAGAAAGCAGACTTGTGAAGCCATTCTCCCAGTCTGTATTTTTCGCTCTGTGATACTTTTCTCACAACATTCATACCGGCAAAAAGTTGATATCAGTGACTTTTTACTGACAAGGTTCCCGAATAGTATTAAATGCATTAAATGTATGACACAGATTTGGTGAGGCCAGTTTATAATAGCAGTTTTCAGATTTGGTGTAGATCAGTTCATAGTCACAGTTTCCCAAATAGTATCAACTATCATCATCATCATCATCAGGTGCCCTGCCGCATGGCGTTGGCGATCATGGACTTCCATCTGCCTCTATCTCTCGTTGCCCCTAGCATCTCCCCCACCCTCCTCGTCCCCAGCCACTCTGCAAGTCCGTCCGCATTTTCTCCCTGGGTCTACCCGGTGCTCTCTTTCCCTCCAGCTTTCCCGTTGTGACCAGGTGCTACAAATCCCCCGTCCTCATAAAATGGCCTATAAGTGTTGCCTGTCTTTTCCTAATCTTCCTTATGAGTGATCTACTTGTGTCTGCCCCCATCAAGACTGTCTCGTTTGTTTTCTTTGCTGTCCATGGAACTCTCAACATTCTTCTTAGAAACCACATCTCGGCTGCCTCAATCTTGTTCTGGCTTTGTTTGTTGACTGTCCACGCCTCGCATCCGTACAACAGTATTGGTTCTATATAACATTCAAGAACTCACTTCATGGTGTTAATTGATAGGCATTTGTTGGCAAGAATGCTTGTCATCTTCTTGAATGCTGTTTTGGCTTGGCCGATTCTGCCGGCTATTTCTGATGTGCATCTGCCGTCTGATGAAATGATCGTTCCCAGGTATTTGAATTTATCAACCTGTGTCAAGGTTGTGCCATTTGCTGCTATTTTGCATATCAACTATATGACTACGATTTTATGCAAGTCAGTTCATAATTACTTGATATATAAACAGTTTTTCATTCATGTGTTCAAAAAATGGGAAGCACGGTAGTCAGCTGTATGCATCTTCTGCCCAAAATCGTTAATAAGCATCTAAGAAATGTTTTTGAAGCTGTCAACACACTAGTTCATCATGATTATCATCCTCATCGACATCATCATCATCGCATTGTAAAAACTATGCCAGCTTCTCCGGCCATTAAGGCGGTGTAGAAAATGGGACGAAAAAAAAAAACGCGAGCACAAAGGTAAGCTCCCTGAGTGCGATGATCCTATAAAAACACATACACGCACACACACACACACACACACACACACACACACACACACACACACACACACATACATACATACATACATACATACATACATACATACATACATACATACATACACACACACACAAACATACACACACACTCACACACACACACACACACACATACACACACACACATACACACACACACACTCACGCACGCACGCACGCACGCACACACACTCACACACACACACACACACACACACAAAACACACACACACACACACACACACACACACACACACACACACACACAAGAAGGCCAAGAGCGATTTCACTGACTGTGACAGTTACCGACCTAAACTCTGTTTTGATCAAAGCAGATCCATGGATCTAAGATATGATGTCCTACAATGTAAAAAATGGTCTGTTGGCTACCCAGTAGCTCAGTTGGTTGAGCGTCGGATTCACATGCTAATGGTTGTGGGTTCGAATCCCGGGGGTGCGCTACATTAAAACTGGCCTTCTCACTGTCCCATCTTAACATCATTGTTGTTCTGGTGGTGTCAGTATAGGATTAGGTAAGTCCCCCTTCCCCCACTTCCCTGGGATGGTTATCCCCGTCGGCCGTATCACCTGAGGTGGGTGTCGACGTAAAAACTGAACCAAATCAATCAATCAATCAATCAGCCCATCTTAAGTGAAGCTGGTGGGTATGGTGAGGGAGTCAAAGGGTTAAGTTTTTTGTTTCGCTAGCATGGTTGACAATACAGGATGCTGGTGGGGAGGGTGTGGAAGTCAAAGGGTTAAGTTTTTGTTTCGCTAGCATGGTTGACAATACAGGATGCTGGTGGACAGGGTGTGGGAGTCAAAGGGTTAAGTTTTTGTTTCGCTAGCATGGTTGACAATACAGGATGCTGGTGGACAGGGTGTGGGGGGTCAAAGGGTTAAGTTTTTGTTTCGCTAGCATGGTTGACAACACAGGATGCTGGCGGACAGGGCGCAGGAGTCAAAGGGGTTAACGCCCCAGTCTCTCTGATGGTGCCAGCTTAATATTTCGTAGATCACTCCCCCTCTTCCCCCATTTCAAGAACTTGGGAGTTTGGAGTTTGTTCGGACGATTCCTTATGCGCTCCACCCAAATCTGCCAGCAGTTATTTGGCAGACTTCCTGAGCTTGCACAGAACCCTATGCGTTAGCAAGGTCTTGAACTGGGAAGGGAAGCGGAAAGGAATGGGGAGGGGGAGGGGAGACCTATGAAACACTAAGCTGACATCACCAGAATGATGGAAACATTAAGATGGGGCAGCCAACAGGCCAGTGGACCTATGAAACACTAAGCTGACACCACCAGAATGATGGAAACATAAAGATGGGCAGCCAACAGGCCAGTGGACCTATGAAACACTAAGCTGACACCCACCAGAATGATGGAAACATTAAGATGGGGCAGCAAACAGGCCAGTGGACCTATGAAACACTAAGCTGACACCACCAGAATGATGGAAATATTAAGATGGGCAGCAAACGGGCCAGTGGACCTATGAAACACTAAGCTGACACCCACCAGAATGATGGAAACATTAAGATGGGGCAGCCAACAGGCCAGTGGACCTATGAAACACTAAGCTGACACCACCAGAATGATGGAAACATAAAGATGGGCAGCCAACAGGCCAGTGGACCTATGAAACACTAAGCTGACACCACCAGAATGATGGAAACATAAAGATGGGCAGGTAACGGGCCAGTGAACCTATGAAACACTAAGCTGACACCACCAGAATGATGGAAATATTAAGATGGGCAGCAAACAGGCCAGTGGACCTATGAAACACTAAGCTGACACCACCAGAATGATGGAAACATTAAGATGGGGCAGCAAACAGGCCAGTGGACCTATGAAACACTAAGCTGACACCACCAGAATGATGGAAATATTAAGATGGGGCAGCCAACAGGCCAGTGGACCTATGAAACACTAAGCTGACACCCACCAGAATGATGGAAACATTAAGATGGGCAGCTAACGGGCCAGTGGACCTATGAAACACTAAGCTGACACCCACCAGAATGATGGAAATATTAAGATGGGGCAGCCAACAGGCCAGTGGACCTATGAAACACTAAGCTGACACCCACCAGAATGATGGAAACATTAAGATGGGCAGCTAACGGGCCAGTGGACCTATGAAACACTAAGCTGACACCCACCAGAATGATGGAAATATTAAGATGGGCAGCAAACAGGCCAGTGGACCTATGAAACACTAAGCTGACACCCACCAGAATGATGGAAACATTAAGATGGGCAGCTAACGGGCCAGTGGACCTATGAAACACTAAGCTGACACCCACCAGAATGATGGAAACATTAAGATGGGCAGCAAATGGGCCAATGTTTAACCCTTGGACTCCCACACCCTGTCTGTCACCATATTACATTGTCAACCATGCTAGCAAAGCAAAACCTTAACCCTTTGATTCCCTCACCCTATCCACCAGCTTCCTGCAGGAAGCTGGTGGATAGGGTGAGGGAATCAAAGGGTTAAGGTTTTGCAGTCGGTGGATAGGGTGCGGGGGTCAAAGGGTTAATGTTACGGGCTGGGACTGAACTCGAGGTGATGAGATCCTGAATCCCTATTTCTATCGGAAGAACCAACCACCCCGCAACACCATGGGCACGCATAGGGTTTTACCGCAGGCTCCAGGAATCTGCTAGATAATTGCTGGCAGATTTTGGGTGGAGCACATATGGAGTTGCCCGAGCACGACGAATTCCTTTTTGAAGAAACTTCAAAAGTCAAACTCAAAGTAGTCAAAACTTCAAAAGTCAAACTCCATCCTCTACAACGACTCACTCCATTCCCGCCTATCTTTCTCGCAGTCTCTGCCTTTCTCCCATCCTTCTTTCGAGCACGTTGAAGTATCCTTCCAATCCACCCCTCACCCCATCACCTTCTCCTGTGTCTATCGACCCCCACCTAGCTCTGCCAACAAACTCACCACATCCACGTTTCTCTCTGACTTTGACCAATTGCTTGACCACTACTGCCTCTTACCTGGAAATCTCATCATTCTAGGTGACATCAATGTCCACTATGACAACACTCACCGTTATGACACAAGACATATCATCAACTCTCTGTCCAATCACAATATGACTCAACACATTTCTGAACCAACCCATCAAAAAGGTCACATTCTTGACTGGATCATTTCTCGTGATCACCACAATTCCGCTACTGACAACTGCTTAGTTCTTTCTACCCGTCTAACTTCAGCCCTTCCATCTGACCACTCTGCAATTCTCTGTTCTCTCGACATTTCTCCTCCTTCCCGTACCATGCGCACAGTGACTCGACGCAATCTCAAATCTATCGACCTGTCCACATTTTCATCTGATGCCTCCCGTCTCCTTTCTGAAAAGTCACATAACCTTGCCGATGAATTCTATACTACTCTCCACCATCTTCTGGACACTCATGCTCCAGCCACAACCCGTCTTTTACCTGACCGCCCCCCTACCCCCTGGCTCACTCATGAGATCGCCTGTGCAAAACGTGCCCGCCGCAGAGCAGAGCGCCGCTGGCGCAAATCCAAACTCACTGTACACAGGCAACTTTTCTAAGCCTCTAAAATAAAAGTATCCACCCTCATTGCATCAGCAAAAACAAGCTATTTCCAAACCAAAATCCTGAACGCCGCTTCTTCAAAAGAACTCTTTACAACCATGAATCATCTCCTTGGCACACGAAAAGATTTATCTCTCCCAACAAAACATACAAATGAAGAACTCCCATCTGTATTCTCCAACTATTTCACCACCAAAATACAAACTCTTCGTGACAGGCTTGACAGGACACCCTGTCAACCATGCCCACCTGACCCTTCCTTCTCTGGCACACCTCTTACTACTTTTACCCCAGTCTCACAAGAAGAAATTCTCAACACAATCAGATCCATGTCGTTCAAAACCTGCGAACTGGATCCTCTTCCAGGTTCTCTCTACGCCGACTGTCTCCCTACTCTCCTCCCATTCATCACTGACATCATCAACACTTCTCTTCAAACTGGAACTGTCCCAGATTCTTTCAAGTCTGCTATTGTTCACCCTCTCCTCAAGAAACACAATTTAGACCCAAATGAACTGAAAAATTACCGGCCTATCTCTAATCTCTCTTTCTTGTCAAAACTCCTTGAAAAAGTCGTTCTCAACCAGCTGAACTCTCACCTGTCCTGCCAACAATCTCCTCAATCCTT
Source organism: Monoplex corrugatus (assembly GCA_030674185.1). Taxonomy (NCBI): domain Eukaryota; kingdom Metazoa; phylum Mollusca; class Gastropoda; order Littorinimorpha; family Ranellidae; genus Monoplex; species Monoplex corrugatus. Next base: position 44,441,755 of record JAPXFY010000027.1, read on the forward strand.
TCCAGTCAGCCTACCGCCAGTGCCATAGCACTGAAACTGCCCTACTACACATTCTCAACAATCTCCTCCTTGCAACTGATACTGGCAAAGTCTCTCTCCTCACACTCCTTGATCTGTCTGCAGCCTTTGATACCATTGATCATGGTATTCTCCTTTCTAGACTTCATCATACTTTTGGCATCTCTGACATTGCTCTTCTTGGTTCACTTCATACCTATCAAACTGAAAACAAACCGTTCTCATTAATGGCACTTACTCTCAACCTGCATACCTGACCTGTGGTGTTCCACAAGGATCTGTCCTTGGCCCTGTTCTTTTCACTCTTTACACCTCCCCCCTGTCCACCATCATCAACTCCCACTCTATAAAACACCACTTCTATGCTGATGACACCCAACTTCAAGACAGTGACTCACCTGATAATATACAGCGCCTGTTGATTCGCACCACTGAGTGTTACTCGGACATTAAGAACTGGATGACGTTCAACAAACTTCAGCTTAATGACGACAAGACAGAAGCTATCCTCATTGGCACCCGTCAGAAACTTTCTCAGCTGCCTCCTCTTTCTCTCCCATTATGTAACACATCAGTCCCAATTTCTGATTCAGCTAAAAACCTTGGTGTCTGCATTGACTCTACCCTCTCCATGAACAACTTTGTTTCTCAAACTGCCAGATCCTGCTGCTATCATCTCCATCGTATAAGGCTGATCAGGAAGTATCTCTCTGTCGAAACAACTGCAAAACTCGTTCTCTCCTTCATAATGTCTCGCATTGACTATTGCAATTCACTCCTGTCTGGTCTTCCTGCCTCCACCATTCACATCCTACAGCGCATTCAAAACAATGCTGCACGCCTTGTACTCAAAAAGAAAAAAGCTGACCACATATCTCCTCTCCTGGCACAACTTCACTGGCTCCCTGTATCAAAACGCATACAGTACAAACTAGACACCATGTGCTACAAAAGCCTCAATAACGCAGCCCCCGATTACCTGTCAAGCCTACTTGAGATCTATGTTCCCTCACGTACCCTCCGCTCTGCCTCCGATCCTCTGACTTTTCGCTTTCCACGCACTAAGCTCAATACCTATGGTCCACGAGCCTTCTCTGTTTCTGGTCCACTCTCCTGGAACAAACTTCCTCTCTCAGTCCGTCAGCAACCTACTTTTGTCTCCTTCAAGTCCGCTCTCAAAACTCACCTTTTCTCCTCCGCATAAAATCCTAACCTCACTCAACCCCCCTCCCCCCCCCCCCCCCCTCTGCAGCCTGTCTCCGCTCGGAGGGGAATCACATAGTTATAATATATAATTGTATATGCTATGCTCTCTATAATTTTCCATTGCTTTTATTCTTGCTTTTATTGCTTTTATTCTTTCTCCCCATTTATAGCCATGCGTGTGTGTGTGGGGGTGTGTGGGTGTGTGTGTGTGTGTGTGTGTGTGCGTGCGTGTGTGTGCGTGTGCGTGCGTGCTTGCGTGTGTGTCTGCTTCAGCGCTTAGATTTGATTTTATCAAGATTTTGCGCTATATAAATATTGTAATATTATTATTATTATTATTATTATAGATGCCTTTTCATTTTGTGGCGTATTGAAGGTTTTGTTTTGTTTTGTTTTGTTTTGTTTTTAGTTTGTTTCTCTTCTCTCTGTCTCTCTCTGTCTCTCTCTGTCTCTCTCTCTCTGTCTCTCTCTCTCTCTGTCTCTCTCTCTCTCTCTCCCTCTCTCTCTCTCTTCTCTCTCTCTCTCTCCCCCCTCTCTCTCTCTCTCTCTCTCTCTCTCTCTCTGTCTCTCTCCCTCCCCTCTCCTTCGTCTCTCTCTCTCCCTCCCTCTGTCTGTCTCTGTCTCTCAGTCTCCGCTCTCTCTCTGTCTCTCTCTCTGTCTCTCTCTCTCTCTCTCTCTCTCTGTTCTCTCTCACTCTGTCTCTCTCTCTGTCTCTCTCTCTATTTCTGTCTCTCTCTGTCTCTCTCTCTCTGTCTCTCTCTCTTTCTTCTCTCTCTCTCTCTCTCTGTCTCTCTCTGTCTCTCTCTCTCTCTCTCTTCTCTCTCTGTCTCTCTCTGTCTCTCTCTGTCTCTCTCCTCTGTCCTCTCTGTCTCTCTCTCTTCTCTCTCTCTCTGTCTCTCTTCTCTCTGTCTCTCTCTGCTCTCTCTCTTGTCTCTCTCTGTCTCTCCTCTCTGTCTCTCTCTTCTCTCTTCTCTCTCTCTGTCTCTCTTCTCTCTCTCTCTCTTTCCCCCCTCTCTCTCTTTCTCTCTCTCTCCTCTCCTCTCTGTCCCCTCTGTCCTCTCTCTTCACTCTCCCTCCTCTTCATTCTGTCTCTCTCCTCTCTCTCACCCACTCTCTCCTCTCTCTCTCTCTCTCTCTATCTCTCTTCCTCCCTCTGTCATCCTCCTCTCTTCTCTCTCTCCTCTCCCCTCTCTCTCTCTCTCTCTGTCCTCTCTCCCTCTCTGTCTCCTCCCTCTCTCTGTCTTCTCTCTCTCTCCCTCCCTCTCTTCTGTCTCTGTCTCTCATCTCCTCTCTCTCTTCCTCTCTCTCTCTCTGTCTCTCTTCTCTCTCTCTCTCTCTCTCGTTCTCTCTCTCTGTCCTCTCTCTCTGTCTCTCTCTCTCTGTCTCTCTCTCTATTTCTCTCTCTCTCTTTCTCTCTGTCTCTGTCTCTCACTCTTCTTTATCACTCTCTCACTCTCTTCTCACTCACTCTCTCTCACCCTCTCTCTCTCTCCTATCTCCTCCTTCTCTCTCTCTCTCTCTCTCTCTCTCTGTCTCTGTCTCTCCCTCTGTCTGTCTGTCTCTGTCTCTCACTCTCCTCTCTCTCTCTCCTCCTCTCTACTCCTTCTCTCTCTCTCCTCTCTTCTCTCTCTGTTTCCCTCTCTGATCTCTCTGTCCTCTCCTCCTCTGTCTTCTGTCTCTTCTCTCAATCTCCTCTCGTCTCTCTCTCCTCTGTCCTCTCTCTTCTCTGTCTCTCCCGTCCTCTGTCTCCGTCTCTCTCTCGTCTCTCTCAACCTCTCTTCTTCTTTTCTCGCCTCTTTTTCTCCTCTCTCACTCTCTCACTCTCTTCTCTCTCACTCTCTCTCTCACTTCTCTCTCCTATCTCCTCTCTCTCTGTGTCTCTGTCTCTCTTTCTGTGTCTCTCTCTCTGTGTCTCTCTCACTCTCTTTGTCTCTCACTCTCTCTCCCACCCTCTCTCCCTCTCTCTCTCTCTCTCTCTCTCTCTCACTCTCTCTTTCTCTCTCTTTACGTAACATGATTAGTTTGAACTGCCAGAAAAAGCCGTCATTGATCAGGTTTTATGTGAGAAGCAAGACATTCTGTCTGCTACCACAGTATTTTAGCTGAACGCGCGAGATGTGATGATGTCTACATTAAAGGAGAACAAAATGGCCTGTATTAAATACAGTTTCTGCCAGAGCACAGGCCTGCAACGCTTGCTCTCTCCACCCCCACCACCACCACCCCCTCCTACCTCCCACTCGCCCACTCAGACTCTCTCTCTCTCTCTATCTTATCTTTTTTTATAAATCAGGACACCGAGTACAACATGAAAGCGACGACAAGAATTAATATTTTCCCTTTTCTTCTTCTTCTTCTTCTTCTTTTTTTTTTTCTTCTTCTTCTTCTTCTTCTTCTTCTTCTTCTTTTTCTTCTTCTTCTTCTTCTTCTTCTTCTTCTTCTTCTCCTTTTTTTTTCTTCTTCTTCTTCTTCTTCTTTTTCTTTTTCTTCTTCTTCTTCTTCTTTTTCTTCTTCTTCTTCTTCTTTTCTCCTTCTTCTTCTTCTTCTTCTTCTTCTTTTCTCCTTCTTCTTCTTCTTCTTCATCTTCTTCTTCTCCTTTTTGTATGTGTGTTAGGATCATTGCACTTAGAGGGGGGGGGGGGGATCTTTTGTGCTCACCTTTTCTTTTCCCCCATTTTCTAAGCTGGCTCAGTTTTTTTTTTTACCATACGATGATGATGATGACGATGATAATCATGATGCTCTGGAGTTTTATGTAGGACTTTGAGACTGCGTGACAGAGCTGTAGTCCACAGCTTACTGTCATACTATATCCTGGCATGAACCGGGCCTGAGGAGTACAGACACCTGTAGTGTTGGTCAGAAAATTCTAGCAACACAGTCAATGACGCGTCCGTGAAGTGGATGAGTATCGACTGTGTGGTCCCAGTCTTCCTAATGAGCCCATAGCACGCCCAACTCTGGGTAGGAGCCGGTTAGAGCCGAAAAATCCCACAATGATTTTTGAAAGGATTGATGGGGATTCGAACCCACAATTTTCCAGAAGGTAATTCGGTGCATGAGAACATGATAAATGCACTGCTTTGGCAGCGATGTTTCTTGTGTGTAGTCGGTAATGGCCAAGATTTTTTGTCTGATTTTTTCTCATCCCAGCCCGTCTTTCATCAAAGATTCATAACAAAAGCAAAATTAAAACCACCACCTCACCACCACCACAGCAATATATTGTAATTGGTTCCCCACATTTCTCTTCACCATCCCTCCAAATGTCTTCTCCACTTCTTTACACTTCTTTGATCTCTGACTCAACAAAAGCCCAAACACTTCCCTTTCCCATGTTATAGGAGTTTACAGAAAATAATTGCCAGTGAGAGCAGCCTGAGTTTGACATGGAAACCCACTGTTTGATCGGTGATCATGGTTTTTTGTGTGTTCCTATCTTGGTGGATTTTCGGCCACTCTGTCCAACTGTACCTTTTGGGTAAAACCATTAAAGGTTTGATGATTCAGATTTTGCTCGCGAAGGTATGATTTTGAGTGTCTGAGGACTTTGGTTTTTCCCAGATGTAGAATTCTTGTTATAGTGGCTTTATTCTGCAAGTTTGTCGGCATATTCTTTCCTTTTATCTGAGGACTTTGGGTTTTCCAAGATGTAGAATTCTTGTTATAGTGGCTTTATTTAGCAAGTTTGTCGGCATGTTCATTCCTTTTATCTGAGGACTTTGGGTTTTCCAAGGCGCAGAATTCTTGTCATAGTGGCTTTATCTGTAAGTTTGTCGGCGCGTTTATTCCTTTTAAAACCAGCTTGTGCAGGACAGTACATCCACGTGAGCTTTTGTAGACTGGTACTGTGCAACGCTTTGTGTCAATGTGGGGTTCCTGCTCCATTTTCAGTTTTTTGGAAGCAGGTTCATCAAGTCAGTCAGGATGAAGATTCGTGTCTCCTTCATCTCGTCATCTAACGGGAGAGGAGTGGTAGAATGGTTCAGACGTTCGTCTGCCAATAACTAAACTGGAGGTTCCAGGTTCGCTCCCTGTAGAGGCCTCGACTTTTTTCCTCAGTTTGACAGGAAAATCGAACTGAACGTCTAGTCCTTCGGAAGAAGACGAAAAACGAGTCGGATCCGTGTTCCTTCTGGCTGCGCACGCTAAAGATCCCATGTCAGTTGAAAATCCTGAAGAGCAGGGCATTGCCCGGCTGCCTTGGTATAAAACATTGGGGAGATAGGTTGATTTCCCAGGTTCCCCCCTTGAAGACCAGTTAGCCTTCTTGCCTTTCTGAAGTCTATGAATTTGAAGCCTGGGAGAAGGGATGGGCTCCGCCCTCGTGGTTCTGGCCCCGGGAAAAGTTCAGCTGTCTGCCACCTCATTCCCCTACGATCCCAGGGTTATGGAACTATCTAGGTAGGACTTCAGGACCTGGCCAGCTCATGGGTTTATGTGCAGGCTTAGTGCTTGTGCTGTTATCATTCTGAATCTTCTCCATCACGTGGCACCTGTGATGCTAGTGCATATGGAATCCATTCCGAGCGCGGAAACGTCATCTTGAGAAATTGAAACTGGAACTAAAAACTTGTCATCTAAAGAAGCTAGCCATTTCAGAGCTGGCACGTGGTGTTTCAATAGCCAGTTTTTAGACCGGAGGGTATGAGATCATAATTATGTAGCATTTTCTTCGTGTATGCTGTTTCTGTTCTCTTTGACAGGGAAGCCCCATCCAGACTTGTGCTTGGTGACTAAGCCATCCGTGTATTGTATGATATCTTTGAGGCCGGACTTCATACCTTATACGGACCTCAGTAGGTCAGTTGCTTGAGCGTCAGATTCACATGCTAATGATTGTGGGTTTGACTCCCGGGTGCTGTACATTAAAACTGTCCTTCTCACTGTCCCATCTTAACATCATTATTGTTATTTTGGCTACCGGGCTAAACCTATCTCTCAGTAAAAGGGCTACTCACTTGCGTAGCTTTCATCTGCGATCCGGCCGACTTCTTCAGCGCAACTGCTGGGTTGAGATCTGGCTGCAGTGCGCACCGCCGTGAGCGAACTCACGACAGCGCGACTGAACGAGTGAGTACACCGAAGGCAGGATGTGTCGGCCCCGGTCACGGTTATTGTTCTGGTGGTGTCAGTATAGGATTAGATGGGTCCCCCTTCCCCCACTTCCCTGGGATGGTTATCCCCGTCGACCATATCACCTGAGGTGGGTGCTGACATAAAAACTGAACCAAATCAAATCAATCAATCAATCAATTCATACCTTACCTCTGCAAGACAGAAAGTTCTGCTTTTCCCCTTTTTTTAGGCTGGGAACGACTTTTCCTTCATTAACTGTTCTTGAAAATGCCAGGCCGTTTGGACGGTGAGGAGTTTGTTCAAAAGGGATTCATGGAACTCAGATTTCCCAGGTCCCACATCCTAAAGACCAGTTAGCCTTCTTGTCTTTCTGAAGTCTTTGTAAAAAAAAAGTGTGAATATGTATATGAATTTGAAGCAAGGGAGAGAGGATGGGGGCCGCCCTCGTGGTGCTGGCCCCGAGAAAAGTTGAGCTCTTTGCCACCTCACTCCCTTACGACCCCAGGGTTATGGAATTATCTAGGTAAGACCTCAGGACCTGGCCAGCTCATGGGTTTATGTGCAGGATTGAGGTTTGTGCCTTGATCATTCTGGGTCTTCTCCATCATATGGCACCTGTGACGTTAGTGCATATGGAATTCATTCCCAGCACGAAGACGTCATCTCGAGAATCTGAAACTGAAACGGTAATCATTTGTTTTCAAACGTGAGAGCACCAGCCATGAACAAACGTGTGTTTAAACCAGAGTAGATGGTCTGTAGCATCCTCGGCTCACGTGTTGTAAACGGGATCATCATGTACAATAAACAGATCTTTAATGAGGGTGAAAGCGAGGGATGCATAGAAGAAGGGATTGACAGTGATGTATACCAGAAACAACCACAAGGCGTGCTAATGCGTTGTTGATGGCTCTTGTGTTTCTCTCTCACATTCCTTCTCTGTCTTTGTCTCTGTCTCTCTCTGTCTCTATCTCTGTCTGTCTCTCTGTCTCTATCTGTCTGTCTGTCTCTCTCTCTCTCTCTCTTTCCTCTTATACACACACAAGCATTCATATGCAAAGACTTTCTGTCTGTCTGTCTGTCTGTCTGTCTGTCTCTGTCTGTCTGTCTCTCTCTCTCTCTCTCTCTCTCTCTCTCTCTCTCTTATAAACGCACACGCTCAAGCGTTCATATGCACAGACTCTCTGTCTGTCTGTCTGTCATTCTCTCTCTCTCTCTCTCTCTCTCTCTCTCTCTCTCTCTCTCTCTCTCTCTCCTCTTATAAACGCACACGCACAAGCATTCATATGCACAGACTCTCTGTCTGTCTGTCTGTCTGTCTGTCTGTCTGCTTTCTCTCTCTCTCTCTCTCTCTCTCTGTCTTTCTTTCTTTCTTCTCTCTCTCTCTCACTCTCTCTCTCTTTCTTTCTCTCTCCCTCTCTCTCTCTTTCCTCTTATACACACACAAGCATTCATATGCACAGACTCTTCTGTCTGTCTCTGTCTTCTGTCTGTCTGTCTGTCTTCTCTCTGTGTCTCTGTCTGCTCTGCTCTCTCTCTCACTCTCTCTCACTCTTTCTCTCTCTCTTTCTCTGTCTCTTTCTCTCTCTCTCTCTCTTTCTCTCTCTCTCCCCTTCCCCTCCCCCAACACGAGTGTGTGAGAACTGATACAAGTGGAGTTATTCGGTGCAAGATCAGATGTAACTTGCTTCTCATATCTACAGAGAGCCACATCATTTCTGGCTTTGAAAAGAGGTGGGTGTAAGACTGCCAAGCCGTATTAATTTTTCTTCCTTTATTGGGTTGTTTTTTGTGTTTATTTTCGTTCTCTTTAAAATTTTGTGTGCATTGCTTGGTTCCAAAATTAAACGATCACTGTGGATGTCAGGCCATACTGGTTTTTCTTTCTTTTTCTTTCTCTTTTAACACTTTTTGTATAATTATTGTTTGCGTTCAAAATTAAACGATCACTGTGGATGCCAAGCCATACTAATTTTTCTTCCTTTTTCGTTCTCCTTCATTTTTTTTTTTTTTTTTATTGTTTCCTTTCAAAATTAACCGATGACTGCGGATGTCAAGCCATACTGATATTTCTTCCTTTTTCATTCTCTTTTAACACTTTTTGTATATTGTTTGTTTGCTTTCAAAATTAAACGATCACTGTGGATACTAGGCCATACTGACTTTTTTTCCTTTTTCGTTGTCTTTTAACAATTTGTTGTATATTGTTTGCTTTCAAAATTAAACGATTAATGTGGATGCCAAGCCATACAGATATTTCTTTCTTTTTCGTTCTAACACTTTTTGTTTATTGTTTGTTTGTTTGTTTTCAAAATGAAACGATCACTGTGGATACCAAGGCATACTGATATTTTTTCCTTTTTCGTTTTTTTTTTAACACTTTTTGATATTGTGTGTTTACTTTCATAATTAAACGATTACTGTGGATGCCAACCATACTGATTTTTCTTCCTTTTTCGTTCTCCTTTTACATTTTTTTGTTTGTTTTTGTTTTGTTTAGTATACTGTTTGCTTTCAAAATTAAAGGATCACTGTGGATGCCAAGCCATACTAATTTTTCTTCCTCTTTCGTTCTTTTTTTAACACTTTTGGTACATTGTTTGTTTTCAAAATCAAATGAACACTGTGGATGCCAAGCCATTATTGATATTTCCTACTTTTCCGTTCTCTTTTAACACTTTTTGTACATTGTTTTCTTTCAAAATTAAACGATTACTGTGGATGCCAAGCATACTGTTATGTTTTGTTTTCTTTTTAACTTGTCCTTGAACACTTTTTGTACGCTATTTGCTTTCAAAGCCAATTGATTACTGTTGTGGATTTCTCGGCGAAACCGTTTCGGTTGTATCATCCTGGGTGGATTGGCCCACAGACGTTAAACATCAGTTCAGTAAGTTCAGCAGTAAACTGTCCTGTGTATAGACCACACTTATCACTTTGGTTTCTGACTGGTTCGTAAATAGCCTGAATATAAGCCTAAGTACTTATTTTTCTATGCTTTTTTCAATTGCAGCAGTCCAAATATTGCACTATGTTGAAAAAAAAACTGTGTTCATTGAGATCTATGGACTCTATGTTTACACACATACACGCACGCATACACGCGTGCGCATGCATGCACATACTCAGGCAAGCACACATACATACACACGCACACACACACGCGCGCGCAACCACTCACACACACACACACACACACACACACACACACACACACACACACGCAAGCGCTCTCTCCTCTCTCTCTCTCTCTCTCTCTCTCTCTCTCTCTCTCTCCCCTCTCACGCGTATTTAATACAAGACAAGACAGGCGCAAATTTTCGGCCAACTGGCCTTTGTCAAGCGTAAGATCACAAACAAACAAACACCAGGTACAAGAATTAGAAGGAAAAAACTGAAACTTTCCTGCTACTCCTTCTAGTGTGAGAAAATGACAACGCCTTTGTTGTCATGAGATATTTACCGTGCGCACGCTGGACTTCTATTTATCGTCTCATCCAAAAGACTGCCGAAATTAAGGGAATTTATTTGTCTGTGATTGTGTGTGTGTGTGTGTGTGTGTGTGTGTGTGTGTGTGTGTGTGTGTGTGTGTGTGTGTGTGTGTCTGTGTGTCTGTGTGTGTGAGGTGTGTGTCTGTCTGTCTGTCTGTCTGTGTGTGTGTGTGTTGTGTCTGTGTGTGTGTGTGTGTGTGTGCGTGTGTGTGTGTGGTGTGTGGTGTGTGTGTGTGTGTGTGTGTGTGTGTGTGTGTGTGTGTGTGTGTGTGTGTGTGATCTTACGCTTGGCAAAGGCCAGTTGGCCGAAAATCTGCGCCTGTCTTGTCTTCTTGTATCAAATACGCGTTCTTCTTCTTTTTTCGTGTTTTTTTTTTTTTTCTGGTTCATGAAAGTAACAGCTACAAAAACAAATTGTGTACAGTCAGACCGCCGCCGTCGATAACATTAAAGCAGCGTTTAACGCTTTTAACGATTTTATAGATGGTAAAGATTTCCTGCCTTTGATCAAAAAGATGCCAGTTCCCATCAAGGGCGCGACTCCATCAAAGAACTTTTGCGTGCTCTTTCTAGCATGGGATCTGCGTGCCTTCTAGCCTGCGCACGCTAAACATCCCACGGCAGTTGAAAATCGTGAAGAGCAGGGCATTCGCCCAGTTACCCTGAAATAGAAACATTGGAGAGATCGGTTGATTTCCCAGGTCTCTCACTTTAAAAGCCTTATTGCCTTTCTGAAGTCTTGGTTAAAAAAATGAGGGGGGGGTGGAGGGTAGGGTGGCGCCGCATTGTGGCGACGTGCTCTCAACGGTGAGAGCAGCCCGAATTTTATATGGAAACCTATTGTGACATAAATATACGAATTTAAATATGAATATGAATAACCATAAACACTTGCCAGTAATAGGCCAACTTTTTTTTTCTCAAATAACCCCCTTCACCCCACTGTTGTCACCGTCATTTTATACCCCTAGATAAGTTTTGTGGATGAAATAGAAAAAAAACAAAAAACACTATTTCAAAAAAGGGAAGTTACCCGTTTGTCGGATTTATCTTTTCCCCAGCCGTCGAATAAATATTATTTGTGTTTATTGCATTTATTTTATTTGATTTTTTCTTCTCTCTCTCTCTCTCTCTCTCTCCTCTCTCTCTCTCCTCTCTCTCTCTCTCTCTCTCTCTCTCTCTCTCTCTCTCTCTCTCTCTCTCTCTCTCTCTCTTTTCATGTCGCGGTGGATTTCCATATAAAATTTGGTCTACATGTACTTTTCTATAGGAGAGCGCGTCGCCGCAATGCATCGTCGTCCAATTCTCTCTCTCTCTCTCCTCTCTCCTCTCTCTCTCTCTCTCTCTCTCTCTCTCTCTCTCTCTCTCTCTCTCTCTCTCTCTCTCTCTCTCTCTCTCTCTCTTCTCTCTCTCTCTCTTTTCCTCTCTCTCTCTGTGTCTCTTTCTGTCTCTCTCTCTCTGTCTCTCTCTGTCTCTCTGTGTCTCTCTGTCTCTATCTCTATATATATCTATCTATCTATCTCTGTGTCTGTCTGTCTGTCTCTCTCTCTCTCTCTCTATCTATCTATCTATCTCTGTGTCTGTCTGTCTGTCTCTCTCTCTCTCTGTTGTGTGTTGTGTGTGTATGTCTGTGTGTCTGTGTGTGTGTTTGTGTCTGTATGTGTGTCTGTGTGTGTGGTGTGTGTGTGTGTGTGTGTGTGTGTGTGTGTTGTGTTCTGGTCTGTATGTGTGTCTGTGTGTGTGTGTGTGTGTTGTCTGTCTGTCTGTCTGTGTCTATGTGTTTCTGTCTGTGTGAGTATACGTGTATTGTTGTTGCCGAGATTTGGGAAATTAATTCGTCTGTGATTTTGTGTGTGTGCGCCCGCGTGTGTGTGCGTGCGGCGCGCGCGCGCGCGTGTGTGTGTGTGTGTGTGTGTGTGTGTGTGTGTGTGTGTGTGTGTGTGTGTGTGTGTGTTCACAGACAAACCCTTCCAGCGGGAGACGAAGATCCTCAACAAGACAGTGTCATGTGGAGGAGGGACATGGGGGGTGTTCGCGGCTCTCACATACACCTGTGATGATATCAAGTATGTATATATACTGCTGTCTGTCTGTCTGTCTGTCTGTCTGTCTGTATGTTCTTTGTGTGTATGTATGTGTGTGTGTACGTGTGGGTATGTATGTATGTGTGTATATATGTATGTATGTATGGATATATGTATGTATGTATGTGTGTATGTGTGTACGTGTGGGTATGTATGTATGTGTATGTACATATGTGTGTATGTATGTATGTATGTATGTATGTGTACATGTGTGTATGTATGTATGTAGTATGTGTGTAGTATGCATGTATGTGTGTATGTATGTATGTAGTATGTATATAATATGTATATATGTATGTATGTATGTATGTAGTATGTATGTAGTTTGTATGTAGTATGTATGTAGTATGTATGTCTCCCTGTCTATTTGTCTGTTCATCCGTCTGTCTGCCAGTCTGTTTTTCTGTCTGTCTGTCTGTTTGTCAGTCTGCCTGCTGTCTGCCAGTCTGTGTTTCTGTCTGTCTGTCCGTCCGTCAGTCTGGCTGTCGTCTGTCAGTATGCCAGTCTGTCTGTTCTTCTGTCTGTCTTTCTGTATGTCTCTCTGTCTGTCTGCCCGTCCGTTTGTTTGTCTGTATGTCTGTCTGTCTCTTCGTCAGTCTGTCTTTTAGTTAGAATGTACATCAATCAGTCTGCTTTGTCTGTCTAGTCTGTAGCGCACAGCAAACGGCACGAGACAGGTTGATAAGTTTATATATCTGGGAACGATCATCTGCCAGACGGCAGATGCACATCAGAAATATCCAGCAGAATCGGCCAAGCCAAAACAGTATTAAAAAAGATGAAAAGCATTCCAGCCAACAAATGCCTATCAATTAACATCAGGAAGAGAGTTCTCGAATATTATATAGAACCGATAATGTTATACGCTTGTGAGGCGTGGACAGTCATCAAGCAAAGCCAGAAAAAGATTGAGGCAGCCGAGATGTGGTGTCTAAGAAAAATGTTGAGAGTTCCATGGACAGCAGAGAAACCAAACGAGACAGTCTTGATGGAGGTAGACACAAGAAGATCATTGATAAGAAACATAAGGAAAAGCCAGGCAACATCTCTAGGCCATTTTATGAGGAAAGAGGAATTAGAGCACCTGGTCACAAAGGGGGAAATTGCTGGAGCGAAAGAGAACACTAGGTAGACCCAGGGAGAAAATATTGGACGGACTTGCAGAGCGGCAGAGGACAGAGAGGGTGGAAGATGTGCTTGCGGCGACAAGGGACAGATGCATATGGAGGGCCATGATGGCCAACGCCATGCGGCAGGCACTTAATCATGATGATGATGACCCCGAGATTCGAACCCACAACCATTAGCATGTGAGACTTCAATACTGTCGGTTCAACAGGATCCATCAGTAAACAGCACCCTCCACCATTGCTGTCTTATCCTTGGTAGGTGTCAGGCCTGGGCTGACGGGCGATTGACTGCTCCTTAACCCTTTGACTCCCGCACTCTATCCACCAACCGCAAAAAATTAACCCTTTGATTCCCTCACCCTATCAACCAGCTTCCTGGTCATTGTCATGGTCATTGTCGTGGTCATTGTCATGATCAGTGTCATTGTCATGCTCATTGTCATTGTCTTTTCATTGTCATCGTCCCTGTCATGGTCATTGTCATGGTCATTGTCAATGTCATGGTCATCGTCATGGTCATTGTCACTGTCATTGCCATGATCATTGTCATGGTAATTGTTATGGTCATTGTCATGGTCATTGCCATGATCATTGTCATGGTCATTGTCATGATCATTGTCATGGTCATTGTCATGGTCATTGTAACTGTCATTGTCATTGTCATGATCATTGTCATCATAATGGTCATTGTCATGGTCAGTGTCATCGTCATTGTCATTGTCATGATCATTGCCATTGTCATGGTCGTTACTGTCATGATCATTGTCATTTTCATTGTCATGGTCTTTTTCATGTCATGGTCATTGTCAATGTCATTGTCATGGCTATGACCCGAGGCATTGTGTGTGATCTGTCTATATCAGGGTGGACGGACTGCGGCTGGCTTACGGGTATTACCCGGGTATGGGGATGGACGAGAAATGCCAGGAGACAGGAGGAAGGCAAGAGCTGACCCGACTGTGTAAACACCTGTTGTCAAAAGTGGACAAGCGTCACAAGGGTTTTTATGGAGTTTTTGTGAGTAGTCCTTCTTCTTCTTCTTCTTCTTCTTCTTCTCCTTGTTGTTGTTGTTCTTCTTCTTCTTCTTCTTCTTCTGCTTCTTCTTCTTCTTCTTCTTCTTCTTCTTCTTCTTCTTCTTCTTCTTCTTCTTCTTCTGCTTCTTCTTCTTCTTCTTCTTCTTCTTCTTCTTCTGCTTCTTCTCCTCCTCCTCCTCCTCCTTTTTGTTCTTCTTCTTTTTTCTTTTCCCTCTTCCTCCTCCTTATTTTTTAGTTTCCATTTTTTTTCAAATGAGATAAATTCATATTACTTGAGAGGGGAGTGTGTGTCTTTCAGTGTGTCTTTTAGAAAAATGCGTTGTCAGGAATTTTTTTTCAATTGTTTCTGGATAGATCTTCACATTGAGTCAACGGCTAGGACCGTTAAGGTGTCGTGCATGTAAGACACACGAAACAAAACCAAAAAATTCCTAAAATCAGCAAATGTTGAGGAAAAGTATGTGAACAATGTTTTCACGTTTTCTTAGGAACTGTTTACGATAATGCAATTTTTATTTATTTATACATTTGTTTAGTGTTTCTTTACTCATTTATTTGTTTTTTTTATTTATTGATTCATTGATTTATTGATTCATTTATTTGTTTGTTTATTTATTTATTTATTTATGTATATTCATTTATTTTTGAGTGGCGGTCTTGTAGTGTCCTGGATGCCTTTTGTGTATTATTTCCGTCAAACTTTCCGTATTCACTGAAACCTTAAAAAGTACGCAGTTTGGATTTTTCACCAAAAAAATATCATTTTTATATTCAAAGGGAGATTGTAAAATGGATTGACAATCTTTGGGTTTCCCTTTTTTTAAATAATAATTTGTATATTCAATGGAAAAAATGATGGCTGCCAAGAAAAATGTAGAAAAATGATAAAGGATCAGACAACAGCCCCAAGGTAGATAACTGTGGTTATTCCTTCTTCTTGAGGGACTGGAATGTGGTTATCTTTCTTTATTTAAATAGTACAAAGTTGTACAATCATCATGAATCCTATGTTTTTATCCCAGTCGGAAAAATTTGTTGAGCTCGGTGCTCAGAAAAATATCTTCATCATTTTTGAAGGATTACTGCACTTAGAGAGATTTCTTTTGTGCTCATTTTTTCTTCTTTTCATTTTCCCCTCCATTTTCGACGCCACCGTAGTGGCTTCAGAAGCTGGCATACAGTTTTTACAATGCGGTGATGATGATGATGATGAAGATGATTATCATGATGTTATGGAATTCCATCTAGGATTGAGAGTGCGTGACAAGGCTGTACTCAACACTGACTATTGTAATATATCCTGGCGTTAACCAGTCCCGGGAGATACAGACACCTGCAGCATTGGTCAGACGATTTGACCAGCACCCTCAATGACGCATCCGTGAAGTGGTTGAGTCTTGACTATTTGGTCCCAGTCTTTACAGTGAGCCCACAGCATGCACAACTGTGAGTAGGAGCCGGTTGGAGCCGAAAAATCCCACAATGATTAAATAAAAAAAAGTTTTTTAAAAAATCCACTCTGTATCTACC
>JAPXFY010000027.1:44464826-44477326 GCA_030674185.1 Monoplex corrugatus
AATGACAAAAACGTAACGGTAAAAAGCACATGCATATTGGGAGAGGGGTGGGACAAAGGTATGGGCACGTAGAGGGAGAAATAATTCCTGAACAAAGAGGTATATCCTCAATTTAACCCTTTGACTCCCGTACCCTGTCCACCAACATCCTGCATTACCAACCCTGCTAGCAAAGCAAAAACTTTACCCTTTGACTTCTGTTCCCTGTCACCCGCAGGAAGCTGGTGGACAGGGTGAGGGAGTCAAAGGGTTCAGTTTTTGCAGTTGGTGGATAGGGTGCGGGAGTCAAAGGGTTAAACTTAAAATAAGCAGGGTATGTCACTGTTGAAGAGAAAAGGGAAGATAATCCCCGTTGTATGGACAAGACAGAAAAAAAAGCAGACGACCGACCGTGGAACACCTGTGTCCAGGAATATGTAAACAAGTAGAGTCAGAACGGAGACAGCGGCAGAGGTGTACATTCTTGGATGAGTTATCATAACTGATTGGAATCATCCAGTTAAACAACATATTGCTTAAATGTAACGATTGACTCTTTGAAGTCACAACTTGAAGGGCGTGTGTTTTTTGCGTGCGTGCGTTTTATTGTTTGTTGCTCGCTGTAGTCTGGGTATCTATTTTTGCCTGTATTAAAAACGTCATCATCAGCAGCAGCAGCAGCAGCAGCATTATGTGCCCTGCCGCATGGTGTTGGCAATCATGACCCTCTACACGAATCTATCCTTGTCGCTGCAAGTATTTTTCCCACCCTGTCTGTCTTCATCCACAACGCAAGTCCGTCCAATATTTTCTCCCCGGGTCTACCTGGCACAAAAACGTAATGACCAGAAATCTATAGCATTTTGTTAACTAATTGGTATAATTGACAACTGATGTCATGGATCAGTCTGTACGAAAGTCAACTGGGGACCGGGATGATGTAGTACGACTGGGCGTTTACATACATGCCCTTCTTTTTTTAACTTCACCATCAAGGCAGCCGAGATGTGGTTTCTAAGAAGAATGTTGAGAGTTCCATGGACAGCAAAGAAAACAAACGAGACAGTCTTGATGGAGGCAGACACAAGAAGATCATTCATAAGGATGATTAGGAAAAGATAGGCAACATTTATAGGCCGTTTTATGAGGAAAGGGGAATTGGAGCACCTGGTCACAACAGGAAAGCTGGAGGGAAAGAGAGCACCAGGTGGACCCAGGGAGAAGATACTAGACCGACTTGCAGAGTGGCTTAAGACAAAGAGGGTGAAAGAGATCCTTGAGGCAACAAGAGAAAGAAACAGATGGAAGTCCATGATCGCTAACGCCATGCGCCAAGGTACCTCCTGATGATGATGATGATGATGATGATGATGATGATGATGATGATGATGATGATGATGATGATGATGTGATCAAGGCGGTCATACTCCGGTTTTCGGAGAATGCATGCTGGGGATGTTTTCGTGTTTCCATAGAACACCGAACACTGACATGTCTTACAGGATCTTTAACGTGCGTGTATGTGATGTTATGTGTGTGTACACACACGAATGGGGGGTGTAGACATTAATAGGTCTGCGCCCTAGAGATGGGGTAAAATCTCCACCCTGTACCACCAGACGGTACCCATACCCAGTGAGGTTTAAACTCACACCTTCCAACTGGGAGACCAGGGTCTTTTTTTTCTTAAAGGATGATCACATCTCAGGGAGGTTACCTTTGCGCGCACCTTTTGTTTTGTTTTGATTTTTTTGTTGTTGTTTTTTTTGTTTGGTTGGTTTGGTTTCGTTTCGTTTCGTTTGGTTGGGTTTCGGTCGGTTGGTTTGGTTTGGTTTGGTTTGGTTTGGTTTGGTTTGGTTTTTGGTTGTGGTTTGGTTGGGTTTGGGTCCTTTGGTTGGGTATGGGTTGTTTGCTTGGGTTTGGTTTGCTTTGGTTTGGGTTGGTTTCGTTTGGTTGGGTTTCGGTCGGTTTGGTTGGGTTTGGATGGTTTGATTTGGTTTGGTTTGATTTGGTTTGGTTTGGTTTGGTTGCTTTGGTTGGGTTTGGTTGCTTTGTTTGGGTTTGGTTTGGTTGCTTTGGTTTGGTTTGGGTTGGTTGCTTTGGTTTGGTTTGGGTTGGTTGGTTTGGTTTGGTTTGGTTTGGTTTGGTTTGGTTCTTTGTTTGTTTCTTTGTTTTTGTTTGCTTGTTTGTTTCTTTGTTTTTTCGTCCCATTTTCTGCGCCACCTTAATGGCCACAGCAGCTGGCACACCTTTTTACAATGCGATGATGATGATGTCGATGAGGATGATAATCATGATACTATGGATTTCCATCTAGGATTGAGACTGCGTGACAGGGCTGTATTCTACACTTACTATCATAATATATCCTGGCGTCAACCAGGCCCGCGATATACAGACACCTGCGGTGCTGGTCAGAAGACTTAAGCAACACACTCAATGACGCATCCGTGTGAAGTGGGTGAGACTCGACTGTGTGGTTCCAGTCTTCCCAATGAATATGCACGCCCAACTCTGGGTAGGAGCCGGTTAGAGCCGAAAAATCCTACAATGATTTTTGAAGGGACTGACGGGATTCGAACCCACAACCTTCCAGTCAATAGTCCGTTGCGTTAACCACTACACCACGGCGACTGGTGAGACCATGGTCTGAACCACTCGACTATCGCGCCTGCAACTACGCGAAGTTATTCTTAATAATAATGTAGTTTTGCTTAGCGCTGTTCTCCAGACTAATCTTGACTCACTGTGCATTATACATCTACAACACATAACGCTGTTGTTGTTGTTCGTCCGTCGTGATCGACGATGACCAAGGATCATCACGATTCATGTGTCCGGCTGTGACTGATGAGGCCGATTAGTGCGCGGAAGGCTCGGCCGCAGATGAGACACATGTGTTCTGCTGGATTGTGGACTTGGGAGTTGGCTCGGGATTTACGCAGCTCTCGTTTCTTTTGTGCTCCACTGATCCTGCTTTGTTCGTAGGAGGCGGCACCTTCACCAACGCAGCTTCTCCATGATGAGCGGTCTTGTGTAAGGGCCTCCCATGTCTTGGTGTCGATGCCGAAGTTTTTTCAGGGACGCTTTAAGCGTATCCTTGAAGCGCAGCTTTGGCCTTCCTCGAGAGCGTATGCCGTGTGCTAGCTCACCATTGAGCAGTCTCTTCGGGAGACACGTGTCTTGCATACGCACGATGTGTCCGGCCCATCTGAGCTG
Source organism: Monoplex corrugatus (assembly GCA_030674185.1). NCBI lineage: Eukaryota > Metazoa > Mollusca > Gastropoda > Littorinimorpha > Ranellidae > Monoplex > Monoplex corrugatus. Next base: position 44,468,025 of record JAPXFY010000027.1, read on the forward strand.
GGCTCTTCTGAGCAGGGTGTGAATGCTAGTCATTCCGGCCTGATCGAGGACATCTGTGTCAGGTATTCTATCCTTCCAGGTGATCTTCAGGAGCTGTCTGAGGCAGTTGATGTGGAATCGGTTGAGTTTCTTGGCATGGCGCTCGTATACGGTCCATGTCTCACAGGCATACAGAAGGGTTGGCAGAAATACTATGATATTCAAAAAAAACAACGTATTCACACACGCACTCAGATGAATACGTAACATGTACATAACGTAATATGTACAGAAACACTGAGTTTAGAGTCTGGAGGTTTGTGCAAGAGGGATTCATCAGACTTGGACAATTCCATATGTGCGCCACCCTAGAAATACTATGATATTCAAAAAAACAACGTACTCACGCACGTACTCAGATGAATACATACAATGTTTAACAATACATACCCATACCCATGGCCATAAGACATATGGATACATGACTGTTCACACGATGCCGCATCATCATTACTACTTTTACCCCAGTCTAACAAGAAGAAATTCTCAACACAATCAGATCCATGTCGTTCAAAACCTGCGAACTGGATCCTCTTCCAGGTTCTCTCTACTCTGACTGTCTCCCTACTCTCCTCCCATTCATCACTGACATCATCAACACTTCTCTTCAAACTGGAACTGTCCCAGATTCTTTCAAGTCTGCTATTGTTTACCCTCTCCTCAAGAAATACAATTTAGACCCAAATGAACTGAAAAATTACCGGCCTATCTCTAATCTCTCTTTCTTGTCAAAACTCATCGAAAAAGTTGTCCTCAACCAGCTAAACTCTCACCTGTCTGCCAACAATCTCCTCAATCCTTTCCAGTCAGCCTACCGCCAGCGCCATAGCACTGAAACTGCCCTGCTACACATTCTCAACAATCTCCTCCTTGCAACTGATACTGACAAAGTCTCTCTCCTCGCACTCCTTGATCTGTCTGCAGCCTTTGACATCATTGATCATGGTATTCTCCTTTCTAGACTTCATCATACTTTTGGCATCTCTGACATTGCTCTCTCCTGGTTCACTTCATATCTATCAAACAGAAAACAAACTGTTCTCATTAATGGCACTTACTCTCAACCTGCATACCTGACCTGTGGTGTTCCACAAGGATCTGTCCTTGGCCCTGTTCTTGTCACTCTTTACACCTCCCCCCTGTCCACCATCATCAACTCCCACTCTATAAAACACCACTTCTATGCTGATGACACCCAACTTCTAGACAGTGACACACCAGACAATATACAGCGCCTGTTGACTCGCACCACTGAGTGTTACTCGGACATTAAGAACTGGATGACATACAACAAACTTCAGCTTAATGACGACAAGACAGAAGCTATCCTCATTGGCACCCGTCAGAAACTTTCTCAGCTGCCTCTTCTTTCTCTCCCATTATGAAACACATCAGTCCCAATTTCTGATTCAGCTAAAAACCTTGGTGTCTGCATTGACTCTACCCTCCCCATGAACAACTTTGTTTCTCAAACTGCCAGATCTTGCTACTATCACCTCCATCGTATAAGCCTGATCAGGAAGTATCTCTCTGTCGAAACAACTGCAAAACTCGTTCTCTCCTTCATAATGTCTCGCATTGACTATTGCAATTCACTCATGTCTGGTCTTCCTGCCTCCACCATTCACATCCTGCAGCGCATTCAAAACAATGCTGCACGCCTTGTACTAAAAAAGAAAAGCTGACCACATATCTCCTCTCCTGGCACAACTTCACTGGCTCCCTGTATCAAAGCGCATACAGTACAAACTAGACACCATGTGCTACAAAAGCCTCAATAACGCAGCCCCCGATTACCTGTCAAGCCTACTTGAGATCTATGTTCCCTCACGTACCCTCCGCTCTGCCTCCGATCCTCTGACTTTTCGCTTTCCACGCACTAAGCTCAATACCTATGGTCCACGAGCCTTCTCTGTTTCTGGTCCGCTCTCCTGGAACAAACTTACTTTCTCTGTCCGTCAGCAACCTACTTTTGTCTCCTTCAAGTCCGCTCTCAAAACTCACCTTTTCTCCTCTGCATAAAATCCTGACCTCACTCAATCCCCTCTGCAGCCTGTCTCCACTCGGAGGGGAATCACATTGTAATATATAATTGTATATAATATGCTCTCTATAATTTTCCATTGCTTTTATTCTTTCTCCCCATTTTAGCCATGTGCGCGCGCGCGGTGTGGTGTGTGTGTGTGTGTGTGTGTGTGTGTGTGTGTGTGTGTGTGTGTGTGTGTGTGTGTGTGTGCGTGCGTACGTGTGTGTCTGTTTTAGCGCTTAGATTTGATTTTATCAAGATTTTGCGCTATACAAATAAAATATTGTATTGTATTGTATTGTATTGTATTGTATTGTATCATTTATTTAGAACTGACAGCACACACATGGTGGAGGTGTAATGATAAATATCAACATTGGAAGGCCTGACTGAACAGGTGTTGTCTTCGGCTGTGACTTGAAGTGAGGAAGAGTGCTGAGATCAACCGGCAGCAAATTCCAAGGAGATGACACATTGAAACTCAGCAGCGGCAGCAGCAGCACCATCAGTATCGTCATCATCATCATCATCAGTATTATCATCATTATCATCGACATTAGTATCATCATCATCAGTATCATCATCATCATCATCGACATTAGTATCATCATCATCATCAGTATCATCGTCGTCGTCATCGTCATCGGTATCATCATCGGCGTAATCGTCGTCGCGTCGTCGTCGTCATCATCATCATCATCTCATCGACATTAGTATCATCATCATCAGTATCATCATCATCATCAACATCATCATCATTATCATCAGTATCATCATCATCATCATCATCATCATCAGTATCAGCAGCAGCATCTTCATGTGCCATGCGGCATAGCGTTGGTGATCGTGGCCCTCTACACGAATCTATGTTTTGTCGCTGCAAGTACATGTACATCTCCCACCCTGTCTGTCCCCACCCATTCTGCAAAACTATCTTATCTCGTAAACTGTATATCTGTCTGTCTGGCTGGCTGGCTGGCTGGCTGGCTGGCTGGCTGGCTGGCTGGCTGTCTGGCTGGCTGTCTCAAACTGAATGCCTGTCTGTCTCTGTTTTGTCTCATAATCTGTGTGTCTGTCTCTCTGCCGCATAAACTGTCTGTCCGTGTGTCTGTCCGTCCGTCCGTCTGTCTGTCTCAATCTGTCTTGTCTCGTCTTGTCTTGCCTTGTCTTGTCTTGTCTTGCCTTGTCTTGTCTTGCCTTGTTTTGCCTTGTCTTGCCTTGTCTTGCCTTGTCTTGTCTTGTCTTGTCTTGTCTCATAATCCGTATGTCTATCTTGTTTTATTATCTGTACGTCTGTCCCTCTTTCTGTCTCATTAACTGTCTAAATGTCTGTCTGTCTGTCTTTTCTGTTACAAGTGCCAAAGTACGAACGTGTAAGATTCTTTCCTCCCCCTCCCCCTCCCCCTCCCCCTCACCCCTCCCCCTCCCCCTTCCCCTTCCCCTTCCCTTCAGTCCTCCACTCACCCACCTTTCTCTTTCCATTTCCACAAACAAGGAAAGCATTTTATCCTATTCTCCTTTTAGACATGAAAGCGGTAAGTCTGTATGAATCACGAAGATGGATGGAAACGAAACACTTATAAGTATAGAGCATACTGTACACTGTGACAACGGCAACATCAACCAACAAACAGGAGAATTATGGAACTGTAATATAATAGAAATGGAAGTACAGTGTGTAAACCCTACGGCCAGAGAATACACATCGGTCTCAGACGTTGCTTTAAAATCAATAGAAGACCAGTTTATAAATAGACTGGAATTGTCGATGAAGTATTCTTGTGCATTTGCTCTGTGATTTGGCCTTGTGTTCTGGCTTTTTTTTTTTTTTTTTAATTTCTCACCGTCTCACCAATGAACTCAAATGCTTGTACATAGTGATTACAAATAAAAAAAATTATGCGTGTTTTAACCAGTCTCTGTGGTGTAATGGTTAGTGCAGCGGACTATACTATCGACTTGAAGGTTGTGGGTTCGAATCCACATCAGTCCCTTTAAAAAACTCATAGTGGGTTTTTGGCTCCTACGCAAAGCTCAGCGTGCTATGGGCTCATTGGGAAGACTGGGACCACACTGTCGAATTTCATCCACTTCACAGATGCGTCATTGAGGATGTTGTTCAAATCTTCTGACCAATTCTGCAGGTGTCTGTATCTCTCAGGCCTGGTTGATTCCAGGATATATTAAAACAGTAAGCGTAGAAAATACAGCCCTGTCAAGTAGTCTCAATCTTAGAGATGGAACTCCATAGGATCATGATAATTCTCCTCATCGCCATCATCATCATTGCAGTATAAAAACTGTGCCAGTTTCTGTGACCATTAAGGTGGCGTAGAAAATGGGACAAAACAGGTGAGCAGAAGGAAATTTCTCTAAGTGTTATGATACTAAAAACAAATTTAAAAAAAAAACAAGAAGAAGAAAAAAGAAAGAAAAAGAAAGATGTCAATGTACGAATATGACAAAATGTGGATCTGTTGATATTTTTTTCGTCTTTTGCTCTTCCATCGTTTGCCGTTCACACAGTCAGGCCACGTCAATTTTGTTAATGAATGTCTCACGACCGTCAGCCTGCAAAAGATTTCCGCTCTTCCTTCGATTAACGCCTACCCTATCTGTTTTTAAATCCAATTTAAAAACCCACCTCTTTTCCCAACAATGTTTCTTTGTTGTTATTGTATGTTTGTTTGTTTGTTTTGTTTGTTTGTTGTTTGTTTGTTTGTTTTTGTTTTGTTTGTTTGTTTGTTTTGTTTGTTTGTTGTTTGTTTGTTTGTTTGTTTGTTGTTTGTTTTGTTTGTTTGTTTGTTTTTCTTTCTTTCTTTCTTTCTTTCTTTCTTTGTTTGTTTGTTTGTTTTGTTTGTTTGTTTGTTTGTTTTGTTTGTTTGTTGTTTGTTTGTTTGTTTGTTTTGTTTGTTTGTTTGTTTGTTTGTTTGTTGTTTGTTTGTTTGTTTTTGTTTTGTTTGTTTGTTTGTTTCTTTCTTTCTTTGTTTCTTTGTTTCTTTCTTTGTTTCTTTTCTTTCTTTTTTCTTTCTTTTTTCTTTCTTTGTTTGGTTTGTTTCGTTTGTTTTTGGTTTTGCTTTTGTTTTTTTGTTTTGTTTTGTTTTGTTTTGTTTTTTGTTGTTGTTTTGTCCAGCAGTGATATTGTTCTCTCAACGTGCCCACCCTTTGGTCCCACTCCACTGCTGTCCTCCTCCTCTTCCCTATTTGTGTGTTTTGTACATTTGGGTTTTGGTCATTGTCAGTAAATGTTTTGGTGAATGATCAGAGTGTGCTGCGTGCTTTGGTTTGATTTTTGTATCAAGATTTGGTGCCTTACAAATGTTACCATCATCATTATTATTATTGTTATTGTTATTATTATATTATTATTATTATTAGAGTATTATTATTATTTATTGTTATTGTTATTATTATTGTTGTTGTTATATTATATATTATTATTGTTGTTGTTGTTGTATCACCACCGTCATCATCATCTTCATCATCATCATCATTATTATTATTATTATTATTATTATTATTATTATTATTATTATTATTATTATTATATTATCATTATTATCATTATCATTATTATTGTTATTATTATTATTATTGTTATTATTGTTATTATGATTATTATTATTATTATTATTATTGTTGTTGTTGTTGCTGTTATTATTGTTGTTATTGTGGGTTGTTGTTGTTTTCTTCTTCTTCTTGTTAATATCATCATCACCATCATCTTTGTACTATCATTAGTATCATCTTCATCATCATTGTTATGGTTGTAATCGTCATCATCATCATCATCATCAATGTTATCATTTTTGTCGCTGTTGTCGTTGTTTTTGCTGTTTTTGTTGTTGTCGTTATTGTTGTTGTTGTTGTTGTTGTTGTTACTGCTGCTGCTGCTGCTTCTGTTCTTGTGAGCAGAATGTGTATGTCATCACGTGGAAGATAATATCAAAACGTCAGAATCATTGCTCACTTTTGATTTCTTAATAAATGCTATATGCACTAACACCACTGACGCCATGTGATGGAGATCCAAAACGATCGTGGCATACACCTTCAGCCTGCGCGTAAGCCCTATGGTTCGGTAAGGTCTTGAAGTCTTGGGCTCATAATATTAGTAAGCCGCTAAATACTGGCAGCTTTTTAATACATTGTCATAAAACATTGTGAGATGTAGTGTCGTTCTAATTTCTAATGTCAACGAAGTGAGATGTAACGTGGTGCCAATGATTTATTTTAACAAAGTGAGATGTAACGTTGTGCTAATGATTTATCTAACAAAGTGAGATGTAGTGTCGTGCTAATGATTTATCTAACAAAGTAAGATGTAGTGTTGTGCTAATGATTTATCTAACAAAGTGAGATGTAGTGTCGTGCTAATGATTTATCTAACAAAGTGAGATGTAGTGTTGTGCTAATGATTTATCTAACAAAGTGAGATGTAGTGTCGTGCTAATGATTTATCTAACAAAGTGAGATGTAACGTCGTGCTAATGATTTATCTAACAAATAAACTGAAACTTAACTGTGACAAGACGGAGGCTATACGTTTCTCACATCATGATATCAACACACTTTCTTCTTCTCTCCCTATAGGTTCTAGTTCCATTGAATTTTCTGACTGTGTCCGGGATTTAGGAGTTCTTTTAGATCATGATCTTTCTATGCAAAAACATGTCACTAAGATATGCCAGCTTTCTTATATGGAACTAAGACGTATTGCTTCTATCCGCCCCTTTCTTACTGAGGAAGCCACTAAAACTCTTATTTCCTCTTATATTCTTTCACGCTTGGACTACTGTAATTCTATTCTAATCGGCTGCCCTTCAGTTGTCATTCAACCTCTCCAACGTGTTCAGAATTCAGCAGCTAGGCTTGTTTGTAAAGCCCCTAGATCCCAGTCATGTTCTCCTCTTCTGAAAAAGTTGCATTGGCTTCCAGTTGAACAAAGAATCAAATACAAATGTTGCTGTCTCTGTTACAAAATTCTTACTTGCTCCGCTCCCTCTTATCTGTCTGAACTTCTTCAAGTGTATGTACCATCCAGAACTCTCCGATCCTCTACCGACACAAGAACTTTCTGTGTTCCCCGTTTCAACCGGAAACTGCATGGTCAGAGAGCTTTCTCCCACTCTGCTGCCATGACCTGGAACTCCCTTCCCTATCATATTCGCCATAAGCAATGTCTTCCTTCTTTCAAGTCTAGTCTGAAGACCTATCTTTTCACTCAATACTTTCATTGATCTTCTCTTTCTCTTCTCTCTCAGCCCTGATCATCGTTCCTACATATATGTGTGTGTGTGTGTGTGTTTGTGTGTGTGTGTGTGTGTGTGTGTGTGTGTGTGTGTGTGTGTGTGTGTGTGTGTGTGTGTGTGTGTGTGTGTGTGTGTGTGTGTGTGAAGCATGTTTATGCGAGCAAGAGAGAGGGAGAGAGAGGGGAGAGAGGAAAAGAGAGAGAGAGGAGAGGCTGTGTGGGAGAGAGAGAGAGTGAGCAAGGAATATCGGGAGCACGGTAGAGAGCGAGAGTATGGTTGGGGTGGGGAAAGAGAGTGAGAGTATGAGTAAGAGTATGTGTAAGCGTGATAGAATTTGATAGTAGAGAAACTGAGTGGTTGAGAGAGGGAGTGTGTTTGGGTCTCTGTGTTGTGTGTGTGTGTGTGTGTGTGTGTGTGTGTGTGTGTGTGTGGTGTGTGTGTGTGTGTGTGTGTGTGTGTGTGTGTGTGTGTGTGTGTGTGTGTGTGTGTGTGTGTGTGTGTGTGAAGAGAAAGAGAGAGAAAATATTTTTGTATGATTGTCACTATTTTTAGTAATATTTGAATTTACTATGTTAATATGTCTTGTTGAACGTAAATTTTATGTTTTATGTTATATAGTGTTAGCAGCGGTATGTTTAAATTTTATGTTGGTGTATCTATTTGTATTTAGTTATATACTGATTTTATGTGAAGCGCTTTGTGCTCTGGAAAGCGCTATATAAATTGTCTTTATTATATTAACAAAGTGAGATGTAGTGTCGTGCTAATGATTTATCTAACAAAGTGAGATGTAACGTCGTGCTAACGATTAATATTAACAAAGTGAGATGTAACGTCGTGCTAATGATTTATCTAACAAAGTGAGATGTAGTGTCGTGCTAATGATTTATCTAACAAAGTGAGATGTAACGTCGTGCTAACGATTAATATTAACAAAGTGAGATGTAACGTCGTGCTAATGATTTATCTAACAAAGTGAGATGTAACGTCGTGCTAATGATTTATCTAACTAAGTGAGATGTAACGTCGTGCTAACGATTAATATTAACAAAGTGAGATGTAACGTCATGCTAATGATTTATGTCAACAAAGTGAGATGTAACGTCGTGTTAATGATTTATCTAACAAAGTGAGATGTAATGTCGTGCTAATGATTTATGTTAACAATGTGAGATGTAACGTCGTGCTAATGATTTATCTAACAAAGTGAGATGTAATGTCGTGCTAATGATTTATGTAACAATGTGAGATGTAACGTCGTGCTAATGATTTATGTCAACAAAGTGAGATGTAACGTCGTGCTAATGATTTATGTCAACAAAGTGAGATGTAACGTCGTGCTAATGATTTATGTCAACAAAGTGAGATGTAGTGTCGTGCTAATGATTTATGTTAACAATGTGTGATGTAACGTTGTGCTAATGATTTGTGTTAACAATGTGAGATGTAGTGTCGTGCTAATGATTTATGTCAACAAAGTGAGATGTAGTGTCGTGCTAATGATTTATGTTAACAATGTGTGATGTAACGTCGTGCTAATGATTTATGTCAACAAAGTGAGATGTAACGTCGTGCTAATGATTTATGTCAACAAAGTGAGATGTAACGTCGTGCTAATGATTTATGTCAACAAAGTGAGATGTAGTGTCGTGCTAATGATTTATGTTAACAATGTGTGATGTAACGTTGTGCTAATGATTTATGTTAACAATGTGAGATGTAGTGTCGTGCTAATGATTTATGTCAACAAAGTGAGATGTAGTGTCGTGCTAATGATTTATGTTAACAATGTGTGATGTAACGTCGTGCTAATGATTTATGTTAACAATGTGAGATGTAACGTCGTGCTAATGATTTATGTTAACAATGTCAGATGTAGCGTCGTGCTAATGACTTATGTCAACAAAGTGAGATGTAACGTCGTGCTAATGATTTATGTTAACAATGTGAGATGTAACGTCGTGCTAATGATTTATGTCAACAAA
>JAPXFY010000027.1:44487326-44489826 GCA_030674185.1 Monoplex corrugatus
CAGACAGACAGACAGGTAGACAGACTGACAGACAGACAGACACACAGACACACAGACAGACAGACAGACAGACAGGTAGACAGAGCAATGAGAGGCAGAAAGAGAAAGAGTCAGGGAAAGAGGGAGGGAGGAAGAGTGAGAGAAAGGGTGAGATTTGGAGAGAAAGAGACAGACAGACAGAGACAAACAGAGAGAGAGAAAGAGACAGACAGACGGAGAGACAGAAAGAGAGACCGAGGAAGAGTGAGAGAAAGGGTGAGATTTGGAGAGAAAGAGACAGACAGACAGAGACAAACAGAGAGAGAGAAAGAGACAGACAGACGGAGAGACAGAGAGAGAGAGAGGAGAGACAGACAGATAGACAGACAAACATACGGACAGAGAAATATGCGACAGAGAGGTAAATTGTTGATTAGTTATAGGTGTTTAACGGTGGAGGTAAATTGTTGATTAGTTATAGGAGTTTAACGGTGGAGGTAAATTATTGATTAGTTATAGGAGTTTAACGGGTAGAGGTAAATTATTGATTAGTTATAGGTGTTTAACGGTGGAGGTAAATTATTGATTAGTTATAGGTGTTTAACGGTGGAGGTAAATTATTGATTAGTTATAGGAGTTTGACGTCTACCACATCCCGTCACTAGTAGTATCCACGGTTACAGCTCTTGTGACCATCACAACCAGACAGATTATTAGCATCATTTATTTTAATGCCAGTAAAGACAACAGCACAGGGAAACCATCTCCAGAATCCTTACTATTGATTCTGTCCTTATAACGAAGCTGATTTCTCTGAGAGTTCAGTTATTAGCACCAAACAATGAGCTCTCTTGGCGGGATCGTTATACTGTAGAATACTGGTCATGTAGCAGTATTGAGAAAGAAAGACACAGACAGACAGACAGACAGACTAGACAGACAGATAGAGTGATGAGAAGCAGAAAGAGAGAGAGAGAGAGAAACAGACGGACAGAGACAGAGACAGACAGTCAGAGCAAAGAGAGGCGGAAAGAAAGAGAAAGAGACAGACAGACTGACAGACAGATAGACAGAGCGAAGAAAGGCAGAAAGAGAGAGCGAGAGAGAGAGAGAGGAAGAGATTCGAAGAGAAAGAGAAAGAGACAGACAGATAGACACAGACAGACCGACAGAGACAGACAAACAGAGAGAGAGAGAGGGGTAGAGAAAGAGAGGAGACAGACGGACAGACAGACCGACAGAGACGGACAGACAGACTGACAGCAGACAGACAGACTGACAGACAGATAGACAGAACGAAGAGAGGCAGAGAGAGAAAGAGAAAGACAGACAGACAAAGGATGAGATTCAGAGAGAAAGAAAAAGAGACAGACAGAGACAGACAAACAGAGAGAGAGAGACAGACAGATAGACACAGACAGACAGACAGAAAATAAGCGACAGAGAGGTAGACTATTGATCACTTATTGGAGTTTAACGTCCTACCACATCCTGTCACCAATAGTATCCACGGTCACAGCTCTTGTGACCGCCACAACCAGAACAGATTGTTAGCATCATTTATTTTAATGCCAGTAAAGGCAACAACAGCGCAAGGAAATCATCACCAGGACTATTACTATTGATTCTGTTCTTATAACGAAGCTGATTCCTCTGACTGAGAGTTCAGTTACTGGCACCAAACAATGGGCTGTCTTGTAGGGATCATTATACTGTAGAATACTGATCATGTAGCAGCATTCAGGAGAGAAAGAGAGGGAGAGAGAGAAAGAGACAGATAGACAAAGGAGAGACAGACAGAGCAAAGAAGACAGAAAGAGACAGACAGCAGAGACAGAGACAGACAGACAGAGCAAAGAGAGACAGAAAGAGACAGACAGACAGAGACAGAGACAGACACACAGACAGAGCAAAGAGAGGCGGAAAGAAAGAGAAAGAGACAGAGACAGACAGACAGACATAGACAGAGCGAAGAGAGGCAGAAAGAGAGAGAGAGGATGAAATTCGGAGAGAAAGAGAAAGAGACAGACAGACAGATAAACAGAGACAGATACAGACAAACAGAGACAGAGAGAGGAGAGAGACAGACAGACAAAAATACAGAAAAATATGCGACAGGTAGGTAAATATTTGATTATTTGTAAGAGTTTAACGTCCTAGCACATCCGTCACTAGTACATGTAGTATCAGCAACAGCACAGGTAAAACCATCACCAGTAAGAACCCTTACTGCTGATTCTGTTCTTATAACGAAATTCATTCCTCTGAGAGTTCAGTTACTGGCACCAAACAGTGCACTTTTATGTTGTTCTTGAATCATTTGCGTATATGTTGTTGCTATCTATCTATCTATCTATCTATCTATCTATCTATCTATCTATCTATCTATCTATCTATCTGTCTGTCATCTATCTATCTATCTATCTATCTATCTGTCTATCTATCTATCTATCTATCTGTCTATCTATCTATCTATCTATCTATCCATCTATCTGTCTGTCTGTCTATGTATTGATGCATG
>JAPXFY010000027.1:44492326-44502326 GCA_030674185.1 Monoplex corrugatus
TCATGGGAATAAATCACTAAGTAACACAACTCTTGAGATCACGGAGTAATCTCCCATGTGATTCTCAAACCCAACACAATTTGCGCTACCCACTCAGTAGCATAGACGCAGCCACAAAGCATAAAGTGTAAGCTCAGAACATTCCTTAAAAATGGAAGCCCAAGTTACCCATATACCCTGCAACACGTACACACAACCACATGGAGAGAGAAATTCTACAATTATTGTCTTTGTGCAAATTGACACAGTCTTTATTCTTGACGCCAACACAGCACAGACAAGACAGAACTGTACAGAGTTGTTCCAAGGCATATATATAATATGATATATAATAATGGTTGTGTGTAGCATAGTTGCAGGTTTATGGTGTTGAGGCATTCCTTTTAAGGAATGTTCTGAGCTTACCACTTTATGCTTTTGGCTGCGTCTATGTAGAGTGGGTAGCGCAAACTGTGTTGGGTTTGAGAAATTACATGGGAGATAACTCCGTGACTTTTAAGAGTTATTTTTACTTAGTTGATATTTAAAATTACTCCCTGCTTCCCTCTTATTTCCTTTGGCATGAAATACATGTCCCCAATCCTAATCCTAATCAATCCTAAGAGAAAGCACGTAAGACTTTATCAAACACATACAGTTCAATGGACCAGCAAGGACAGAAAATGTAGGGAAAAATTACAGAAAAGAAAGGAACAAGGCAGAAACAAAGAGAGTGACAGAAAAGAGGAAATTTCTAGCACAGAATTTCCAGAAGGTGGGGTGCTATTTATACTGAGAGAGCACTGGCATCCCCATGGAGGGAACCGGGTAAAGATCCATTTAGAAACAGCTGAGAGTTTGGAGTTTTTGTTGAGGGTACTATCACACTCATGACTGTATGAAGTCTGACTTTGCTGAACAGGGATCCATCGCATTCCGACAATTCCATATGGGCTCCACCCACACCTGTCAGCAATTACCTGGCAGACTCCCAGAGCCTGCGCAAAACCCTATGCGCTGGCAAGGTCTTGAACCGATGAGCTTAAAAGTTAGGGAGAGACTTTTAAAACACGTAGATGACACCACCAGAATGATGGAAACATTAAGACAGGGCAGTAAACAGACCAGGGCACTGCAGGCTACTATCAACACAGATTGCGTGTCTCACCATTATTTTTGACATCATCGGGCAGAACAGGTGAAAAAATACTGCAAACACATTTTTATCAGACACAGAGACGCCAGTCGATCAGAACCACTCTGTCTCTGTCTCTCTCTGTCTCTGTCTCTCTGTCTCTGTCTCTGTCTCTGTCTCTCTGTCTCTCTGTCTCTGTCTCTCTCTGTGCTCTCTGTCTCTGTCTCTCTCTCTCTCTCTCTCTCTCTCTCTGTCTCTCTGTCTCTCTGTCTGTCTCTCTCTCTCTCTCTCTCTTCTCTCTCTCTCTCTCCACACACACACACACACACACACTCTTAAAGAAACTGAAATATAGGAGTTAGCGGATGAACGACGATGAGACGACGACGACGACGACGACGATGTGATGATGTGAGATAACCATGACGATGTTGATGATGGACGATACGATGATGAACGATGAATGACGACGACGACGCGACGACGACAGGAGGATGACGAGAAGGTGATGAGATGATGACGAGACAAGATGACGATGATAATGTTGATGATGATGATGACGATGACGATGAACTTTCCCACCGGTCAGACCGAGGAATAGGAATACTGCTCCGTATCGCCTGCATGGGGAAGTAAGACCAATACTGGAAGCAAATGTTTTTTCCACAGGCGCTGCATAGTAAAGAGTCCTGTTTTTGGGTTCAGTTTCGGCTGGTCTCTCTTCTGTTGGACTCTAGATGTACTGCGCTGGGTGAATGTTTAATTCATACTACTGATTTTCCAGTTTTGTATTTAATAATAATAATAATTACAATATTTATATAGCGCAAAATCTTGATAAAATCAAATCTAAGCGCTGAAGCAGACACACACGCAGGCACGCACGCTCGCACACACACGCACGCACACATACAGACACACACACACACACACACACACACACACACACACACACACACACGCATGGCTATAAATGGGGAGAAAGAATAAAAGCAATAAAAGCAAGAATAAAAGCAATGGAAAATTATAGAGAGCATAGCATACAATTATATATTATAACCATGTGATTCCCTCCGAGCGGAGACAGGCTGCAGAGGGGAGGGTTGAGTGAGGTTAGGATTTTATGCAGGAGAGAAAAGGTGAGTTTTGAGAGCGGACTTGAAGGAGACAAAAGTAGGTTGCTGACGGACTGAGAGAGGAAGTTTGTTCCAGGAGAGTGGACCAGAAACAGAGAAGGCTAGTAATTGTTTTTCTAGTTTTATATTATGTTTAATTCATACTGCTAATTTATCCAGTTTAATAGTATGTTTAATTCTTACTACTGATTTATCCAGTTTTATATTATGTTTAATTCATACTACTGATTTTCCAGTTTTGTATCATTTTTAATTCTTACTACTGATTTTTCCAGTTTTATATTATGTTTAATTCATACTACTAATTTTTCCAGTTTTATATTATGTTTAATTCATACTACTGATTTTTCCAGTTTTATATTATGTTTAATTCTTACTACTGATTTTCCAGTTTTGTATCATTTTTAATTCTTACTACTGATTTTTCCAGTTTTATATTATGTTTAATTCATACTACTGATTTATCCATTTAATTCTTACTACTGATTTTTCCAGTTTTGTATCATGTTTAATTCTTACTACTGATTTTTCCAGTTTTGTTTTATGTTTAATTCATACTACAGATTTTTCAGTTTTGTATTATGTTTAATTCATACAAATGACTTTCTAGTTTTGTATCACTTCGATGTTTTTCATGTTCTTATAATACGGTTGTTTTTGTGTATACCCTCCATAGGCGAGAATTGGATTGTCACAACGCTGTTTTTGTGCTTGTGCCAATAGGTTCGTCAGTTTAATTTAAAGGAATGCTCTTGTCCATGTTCTTTCTCTTTCTCTGTCTCTCTGTCTCTCTGTCTCTCTGTCTCTCTATCTCTCTGTCTGTCTCTCTCTCTCTCTCTCTCTCTCTCTCTCTCTCTCTCTCTCTCTCTCTCTCTCTCTCTCTCCAAGCCCTGATACGGCTCTACGCAGTCGGCTGGGCTTTAAATAACAATAGCAATTAAAAATCTCTCTCTCTCCCTATCTGTCTGTCTATCTCTCTATATATATATCTGTCTCTCTGTCTCTGTCTCTGTCTCTGTCTCTCTGTCTGTCTGTCTGTCTGTCTTTTTCTCTCTTTATCTCTCTCTCTCTTTCCTTTTCTCCCCCTCTCTCTGTCTGTGTTTGTTTGTCTCTGTTGGTCTGTCAGTCTGTCTGTCCCTCTCTCTCTCTCTCTTTCTGTCTGTCCCTTTCTACATCTGTCTGTCTGTCTGTCCCTCTCTCTGTCTGTCTGTCTATCTGTTTCTCTCTCTCTCGTTCTCTCTCTCTCTCTCGCTCGCTCTTTCTTCCTTTCTCTCTCTCTCTCTCTCTCTGTCTCTCTCTCTCTCTGTCTCTCTCTCTCTGTCTCTTTCTCTGTCTCTCTCTCGCGCTCTTTCTTCCTTTCTCTGTCTCTCTTTGTCTCTCTCTCTCTCTCTCTGTCTCTCTCTCTCTCTGTCTCTCTCTCTCTCTCTCTTTCTCTGCTTTTACTCTGTCTCTGTTTCTCTCTGTCTCTCTCTTTGGCTGTCTCTCTTTCTCTCTCTCTCCTTTTCTCTCTCTCTTTCTCTCTCTCTCTCTCTTCTCTCTCTCTCTCTTTCTCTCTCTGTCTGTCCCCCTCTGTCTCTGTCTCTGTCTCTCTCTCTCTCCCTCTCTCTCTTTCTTTTTCTCTGCTTTTATTCTGTTTCTCTCTGACGCTCTTTTTGTTTGACCCTCTCTCTTTCTCTCTCTCTCTCTCTTTCTCTCTCTCTCTCTTTCTCTCTCTCTCTCTGGACATGTGAATCATGTCATCATCGTGGTGGGAGGTCACAAATGTTGACTATTGGTTTCTATTTAAGTATTGTATATTCTGAGTTGTTGTCGTAAAGTGCTGTACTCTAACCCCCCACTAAAATCGATAAGAATACCGATCGATCGTTCAGGATGGTCTTCAAAATGCTCGTCAACACGGTTTTCTTAAACGCTATGACTACATTCAACTAGTCCTTAATCCGACTATGAAATGAAGTTATACTGACCAGAGAAATGAATGGCGTCAGGTTATATACCTGGGTTGTTGTTCTGGCATTGATGACCATTTAGCGATTGACGTACATGTACACACACCACACATACACAAACATCATACACACCCACCCACCCACACACACACACACACACTAACACTAACACCCCACACGCATTTTTCCAGTTTTATATTATGTTAAATTCATACCACTGATTTTCCAGTTTTATTTTATGTTTAATTCATACAAATGACTTTCTAATTTTGTATCACTTCGATGCTTTTCATGTTCTTATAATACGGTTGTTTTTGTGTATACCCTCCATAGGCGAGAATTGGATTGTCACAACGCTATTTTTATGCTTGTGCCACTACCCTCGTCATTTTAATTTAAAGAAATGCTCTTGTCCATTTTCTTTCTCTTTCTCTGTCTGTCTGTCCGTCTGTCTCTCTCTCCTCTCTCTCTCTCTCTCTTTCTCTCTCTCTCTTTCTCTCTCTCTCTCTCTTCTCTCTCTAGGTTGGACAATCAATTTTTTTTCTTTTTAACCCTTTGTCTCCCGCATCCTATCCACCAACTGCAAAAACTTAACTCTTTGATTCCCTCACCGTATCCACCAGCATATGTCTCTGTAATGTTGACTGCCATCCTGTTATTGTATATTCTTAGCATGGGTCCGATTATGCGTCATTGACAGGTTTTTCTGACGTACACAAGCTGGGTCTCTGTGTGTGTATGTGCGTGTGTGCGTGTGATGTGATGTGATATGTGTGTGTGTGGGGGGTGGGGGTGTGTGCGTGCGTGTGGGGGTGTTAGTGTTAGTGTGTGTGTGTGTGTGTGGGTGGGTGGATATGATGTTTGTGTATGTGTGGTGTGTGTACGTCAATCGCTAAATGGTCATCAATGCCAGTTCTGAACAACAACCCAGGTATATAACCTGACGCCATTCACTTCTCTGGTCAGTATAACTTCATTTCATAGTCGGATCAAGGACTAGTTGAATGTAGTCATAGCGTTTAAGAAAACTGTGTTGACGAGCATTTTGAAGAACATCCTGAACGATCGATCGGTATTCTTATCGATTAAGTTGAGAGGAGAGAGTTTTAGCTTGCCTCCACGGTTTTCATCTGAGATTTTCATTTCTGACTCTCAGTTATAAACCAGGAAAAAAAAGTCGACCATTAACAGTTTTGTGTTTCTGAAACTAAAGAAAGACTGAAAATGGAGAAGTGAGTTTTTAGGAAGGAAGAAACCAGAACCAATCCACAAGCGTGCGTAAAAGAGAGATTCAGCCACTGGATTCAAACTGCAGGATTAAAACAGCAAGAACCAGAAAATAGGAAAAAGAAAGTTAGCGATATTTTATACCCGATTTCTTTTTCTTTTGAGCAACAAACAAAAATGAAACAAGTCTGAATCAGCTCAGAGTACCCACTAGTGCAGGCTTCACCACAGCTACCACAAGCGACGACTACGAAACAGCAGCTTATCAAAAGTTCCAGGCTGATACGAAGGCCAGGTGAAATCACAAGACAAAAAGCTTAGAAGCCAAAGACAACAGCCGCGACAATTGCAGCAGTAAGAAATATAGAAGCGAGCTGATCGACAGATTGTTGAAATCACGAAAGAAACAAAAGCAACAACGAAAACGAGAACCAGAAAAAAACACGAAAAAATATTAAGAACGCGTATTTAATACAAGACAAGACAAGGCAAAACAAAACAACAACAGCAACAACAACAACAAACAGCCGCAGTACCAGAAGCAGCAGTGACAACAACAGCAACAACTGCTGCAGAAATACCAGCAGCATCAGCAGTATCAACAACAACGGTTTCAACAACAACATCAATAACAATAACAACGGCAACAAAGAAACTCACCAAACTGAATCTGTTTATTCAGTCACCAACCCTGAGATTCAACATTTACAATTACAAGGCTAAAACGATCATCACATCGAGAATACAAAATTTAACCTCGAGGCCAAAACAAGTATAAAAAACAAGAGGCGAAAACAGAGAATTTCATAATTTCGCCATCAGCTCAAACGTTCATAGTACCAAGACTGAATGCTGGTAACACATACGCCAGACTAAGTACTCCGCACGTGCTAAAGAGTTCCAGTACAGACAAAACAAAACGCAAAATATTTTCAATTTACCAGACATAATGGAGTTTCAAGTGACGACGAAAGTGATGACAGCGTTAGAAAAACTGCATAACACTGTAAAAGTGGTCCGTACATTGTCACGGCGTGCTCTTCTTGATCTTGTAAACACGTTCAAAGAATTGGAACAGAACAAACATGATGGTAAGTTGGTCTGTTAGGATGTGTGTGTGTGGTGTGTGTGTGTGTGTGTGTGTGTTTGTGTGTGTGTGTGTGTGTTTGTGTGTGTGTGTGTGTGTGTGTGTTTGTGTTTGTGTTTGTGTTTGTGTGTGTGTGTTTGTGTGTGTGTGTGTATGTGTGTGTGTGTTTGTTTTGTTTTGTTTTTGTGTGTGAGTGTGGTGTGTGTGTGTGTGTATGAGTGTGTGTGTTTGTGCGCGTGTGTGTGTGTGTGTGTAAGTGTGTGTGTGTTTGTGTGTGTTTGTGTGTGTGTGTTTGTGTGTGTGTGTTTGTTTTGTTTTGTGTTTGTGTGTGTGTGTCTGTCTGTCTGTGTGTGTGTGTGTGTATGTGTGTGTGTTTGTGTGTGTTTTGTTTTGGTGTGTGTGTGTGTGTGTGGTGTGTCTGTGTGCGTGTGTGTGTTTGTTTTGTTTTGTGTGTATGTGTGTGTGTGTGTGTGTGTGTGTGTGTGTGTGTGTGTGTGTGTGTGTGTGTGTGTGTGGTGTGTGTGTGCGTGCGGTGTGTGTGTGTGTTTGTTTTGTTTGTGTGTGTGTGTGTGTGTGTGTGTGTGTGTGTGTGTGTGTGTGTGTGTGTGTGTGTGTGTGTGTGTGTGTTTTGGGCATTTTGAGATATACATATCACTGGAAAGTGTACATTCTGCTGATTATTTTGGTACTTGAATGAAACTTGTACTAAAAAAAAATGTAGAAGTTATGTATGTTTAAAGTCTTTAAGTTGTATGACGGCCATTTTGAGAAAACGGCCTCTAGGTTTTTGTGTGCTTTCCCACACATTTTCCTTAAATTTCTTTATTTGGTGGCTTTGACCCAGTTTGTTTTTAACTTTCGCTGTCATTATCTGAAAGGTACACAAAAGAGCTTTTCGTCAGTATATTACATGTGCGGGTACTGATTACGGTTTCTAATAAGATACAAAAATAAATAGTTTTGGTGGGAAATTGTGTTCTTTCTGCTGCCATCATGCATTAAAATACCATTTTAAATTGATTAATAATATTTTTTCAAGAAAAAAATTTCTGTGGGGGATAGATTATAGTCTACAGAAATCAATTTTGAGAAAAAGTCAAAACACCCCAGACACACCCTCAGTTACCTTTTCAGCTCCTAGTGCTGTTCGACTGACTGCGAGTTAAGACAGATTTCGTGGTGGGAGGTCACTTATAACTATTTTCGTATTTGTATGGTTCCTGTTTGCTTGAACGCGGGCAGTCGCAGTTGTTTTGGATTTAATCCTCATATGCTCCGAAAGTGGTAGGGACTTATAAACTCAACACAGCGATTCGAACTGACGTCTTGACCAGTCTGCCCTCTACACCCCCATCCCCAACCCCAAAACCCCACCCCCACCTTCCGGTCAAGAGGACCAGACAGTTGAACGCTTAATGGCTGTAGCGATGTCGCTCTTGTCAAGGATCGACCTGGCACTATGGCTGGGCTACAGCTTCCGCTGACCTACCAAGCTCCATGGCAACCGACAGCAGTGTGGAAGATAAACATAAAAACGGCCATATTCATTGCAAGGTCTAGTCTGACCATGTAGATGATACAACGGGAGAATTAGAAGGGGGAAGGGGAACTTATCTAATGGTATACTGACTCCACCAAACAACGATGATGTTAAAACTGGACATTGAGAAGGCAGTTATAACACAAAAACAACCAAGAAGAAAAAGAAGAGGCAAGGAAGAAGAGGAACCAAAGAGGAGGAGAAAGAAGATAGAAGAAGAAAGATGATGATGATGAGGGATGATGATGATGATGATGATGATGATGATGATGATGATGATGATGAGAGATGAAGAGATGAGAGATAAAGATGAGATGATGATGATGATGATGATGATGATGATGACGACGATGATGACGAGACGACGAAAGAAGATGAAAAGATGCAGAACGATAGAATGAAAGATGATGATGATGATGATGATGATGATGATGATGATGATGATGAGAAGAAGAAAAAGAAGAAGTAGAAGAAGAGAAGAAGAAGAAAAATAATGACAAAGATACAGAAGAAGAAGCAGAAGAAGAAGAAGGAGAAGAAGAAGAACAACAACTACAACAACAACAAAAACAGCAGAAGCAGCAGCAGCAACAACTACAACAATAACAATGCATTGTTCTCAGAATAGTGGCATAAAGTCCCATTGGACCTGCCTTAATACACTAGTCCTCTTCTTCTTAGGTCTTAAGAATGGTAACCCCCTCCTCCTTTCCACCATCACTGCAAGCTATTAGGGTTATTATAGATCAGGCTTCTAGCCAACAAATGCCTTCGATAACATCAGAAAAGAGTTCTTGAATGTTATATAGAACGCAATGTTCATGTGAGGTAGTCACAGTGAGCACGACAGTAGTGTGGGAAGATGAATATAGAAATGGCCATAGTCATTGCCAGGTCTAGTTTGACCACGTACATGGCGAACGGGAGAATTAGAAGGCGGGAAAAAATGGAAACTTTGGAAAATTAATGTTAATGTTTGAAAACAAAACACTGAAGGATCTCTCTCTCTCTTCTCTTTTCCTCTTTCTCTGTGTCTCTCTGTCTCTGTCTGTCTCTGTCTGTCTGTCTGTCTGTCTTTCTATCTCTCTCTCTTCCTCTTTCTCTTTCTCTCTCTCTCTCTTTCTCTCTCTCTTCAAAATTCTGCTCGCTCGATCTCGCTCTCTTTCGTTTTCACTCAGTGTATTTTTATCTTTCTCTCTGTCTCTTGTCTGTCTGTCTGTCTGTCTCTCTCTCTCTCTCTCTCTCTCTCTCTCTTTCTCTCTCTTTCTGTTCTTTCTCTCTCTCTCTGATCTTCTCTTCTCTCACCTCTCTTCTCTCTTCTTTGTCTCTGTCTCTATCTCTCTCTGTCTTTCTCTGTCTCTATTCTTTGTCTCCTTCAACTTCTCTTCTCTCTCTGTCTCTCTCTCATTTCTCTCTCTCTGTCTCTCTTTTCTACTTGTCGCTCTGTCTCTCTTTCTCTCTGTTCTGTTCTCTGTCTCTTCTCTCTGTTTGTTCTTCTCTCTGTCTCTCTGTCTCTCTGTCTCTCTGTCTCTCTCTCTCTCTTTCTATCTCTCTCTCTCTCAGAATTTTACGCTCGCTCTCTTCTGTCTCTCTGTCCTCTCTCTCTCTCTCTCTCTTCTCTCTGTCTCTCTGTCTCTCTCTTCTCTCTCTCTCTCTTTCTCTTTCTCTCAGAATTTTACGCTCTCTCTTCTTCTCTCTGTCTCTACTCTCTCTCTCTGTCCTCTCGTCTCTTTCTTCTCCCTCCCCCCCCTCCTGTCTCCCATCCGTCCCTCCTTTCCACCCCCGTCTCTCTCTCTCTCAAATTCTCAAATGACGACTGTTTTTGACGCAACCATCAACAAATGTAAGTTAAAACACACAAACATGATGCCTCCTACAACTAGCGCATACCTCCTGCTGAGAACAATAATTCCTTTCAGTTTGGAGCCAGACTGAACACACACAAAA
>JAPXFY010000027.1:44507326-44524826 GCA_030674185.1 Monoplex corrugatus
CCCTGTCATGCAGTCTCAATCCTAGATGGAACTCCATAGCATCAAGATTATCATCCTCATCGACATCATCATCATTTATTGTAAAAAAAATGTGCCAGCTTCTGTGGCCATTAAGGCGGCGCAGAAAATAGGACAAAACAAAAACCAAAAAAAAGGTGAGTGCAAAGGTAATCTCCCTGAGTGCGATGGTCGTAATTTTTTTGTTTGTTTGTTTTGTTTGTTTAAAAATGATAATTAAAAAGAACTACTCCTGTTTTTGGTCAAATATGGCAGCCGATTTGAAACTAGTTTTTGCAATTGTCTGATCTACAGTGGGCGTTTTAGCGTGCGATATAGTTCGGTCACTGGACAAGGCATGTGCTTGTAGAACTCGGAATTCGGAACTAACTTAGAACATGTTTCGTGTTGCTATGAGAACACAAGATATGACTGTAACAGACAGATTTGTTGTAATAAGTTGGCATAACAGTTGATTAATTCAACTGTTAATGATTTACATTTCACATTATCATCATCGTCATTTATCTCTTATCATCACATCATCATTATCATCATCGTCGCCGTCGTCATTATGGAGTATAAATGTCTGAGGGACTAAGAATTTTTCGGATAGTCAAGTACAGGCAGTCATAGACATATTTTTCAACATGTATTAGCTAATTGTCTCCCTTAGGTAAGTCACTTGGATGTGTCAGAGCAACCGATTGTCGAAGGTAAACTTACATATTTGTTCATGAATCTTTCACCAGTTTCAGTGTCGTTTTGTATCTAATACAGTTATGGAGGAAATGAAGATCAGTTTTAATCACACCACAGTTTGTACATTTTTATATCTTCTCTTGGAATGTTTGAATGTCATTTTCGTCTTCTCTTGAAGTGTTTGCGTATCGTCTTCTGTCTTTTTTAAGGTGTTTGTGTATTTGTCTTTTTCAATGTTAGCTTGTCTGTCTCTTTCATATTATAGATCAGGTGTCCTGCTTGAAGTCTACATAATGTGTTTAAGTTATGTACAGAGACATGTGGTTTCTAAGAAGAATGTTGAGAGTTCCATGGACAGGAAAGGAAACAAACGAGACAGTCTTGATGGAGGCAGACACAAGAACATAATTGATAAGGAAGATTAGGAAAAGACAAGCACCATTTATAGGCCATTCTATGAGGAAAGGGGAATCGGAGCACATGGTCACAACAGGAAAGCTGGAGGGAAAGAGAACACCAGGTAGACCAGTGAGAAAAATATTGCACGGACTTGCAGGGTGGCTGAGGACAGAGAGGGTGGAATACGTGCTTGCGGCGACAAGGGATTGATGCATATGGAGGGCCATGTCGCCAACGCCATGCGCAGGCACATGAAATGATGATGATGATGACAGAGAGATGAATGTGGAGTTGCAGATGTTTATCTATAGGCCGATGTACACTGGCAAAAATAGAACGGTTCCACAACGATTCCTAAGGGTACCGAGCTGTTTACATTCAGTTTTGTCTGGCTGAACCGTTACAGATCTGGAACCGTCCAGGACCACCTCGTGACGTGGTCTGGAACGGCTCGCATTCCAGTGGGTCTGCAGCGCTCAGAACCTTACAGCACCCTGGTGTTTATTTCACGGGTCAGCCGCTGGTAGTTTCCCTTTGGCGCTCTTTTTTTTTTTTTTTTTTTTTTTTTTTTTTCTTCCCGCTGTTTTGCCGCCTTTTTATTTATCGTAGCAATGGCTGTATACAGGAACGAAGATAGGACGAAATTATTGATTCAGTTTGGGCTGATGAATCAGTCCAAAAGAAATTGTCTGGCTGTGTGGGAAATCTTGGTGTGTGTGTGTGAATGTGTGGTGTGTGTGTGTGTGTGTGTGTGTGTGTGTGTGTGTGTGTGTGTGTGTGTGTGTGTGTGTGTGGTGTGTGTGTGTGTGTGTGTGTGTCTGTGTGTTGTTTGTGTGTCTGTGTGTGTGTGTGTTGTGTGTGTGTGTGTGCTGTGTGTGTTGTGTGTGTGTGCATGTGTGCGTGTGTGCATGTGTGTGGGTGGGTAGGTGTGTGTGGTGTATGTGTGTGTCTGTCTATGTATGTGTGTGTGCGCGCACATGCGTGTTTGTGTGTGGTGTGTGTGTGTGTGTGTACGTGTGTGTGTGTACGTGTGTGTGTAGATGGATGAATAGAGAGATACAGATATTTAAAGGGAGCTACTGAAATGGCTTGGATCAGTGTTTTCAGTTAGAATTAATTAAACATATGATACCAACTGCCTTTTACATGGAGTCAATGGCTGTATGTTTTTGGTGCATACATTTCATAAATACAATCATTTCTGCAGAAACATAGAACTAACATCATCGACAGATTTTCCATCAGAATTGGTTCTGAACAATGAAAACGCAATAAAGTTGTAAATGATACGATGAAAAGTGTTACATGGGCTGAAAAGGGGAGATTATTGTATTGTTTATTTTCACAATGACAATGGATCGTTCGTGACATACGATGAATATGAAATAAGACACGGAACGAATTAAGACATTCTGGCTTTCCAGCGACATGTTGGGAAAGAAGCACATGCAGCAGACACGACAACGCTGAAGGTACATACTGAAAGGATCAAGGATACATATGATATTTTTTTAACAACGGATGGTGCACTTTCGGATTCTTGTTTTAAGTGGTTGTAAAAAATAAACTGGTGAAAAACATTTCATTTAAAAAAGGTATTTATGAAATTTCACAGAACATAACAGACTAATTCATGAAAATTCATAAAATATACGAGATAACGTTAAACTGGGTATAAATGTGTATTGTACATATAATTCTGAGAACTAGTGTCATCTTAACAGAAATCATAATTTTCATCGTAACTTCTGTTCAAAAAAAAAAAAAAACGAAAGTTGTAAATAATCTTCATCATGTCTTCTATTTGGAGATGAAAAAATCCCACAAAACAAAGCAGCATTAATTTTTGCATAATATTTGGTAAGTGTCTGAAAGTTTCAGAAAAAAAATTCTGGGTAAAGATCAAAGAATTGTTGAAGACAAAATGCGGCTCTTGTTCAAATATCAGCTTAAATGAGACAATATTGGTTTTGAGTGAAAATAGTTATTTATACGGAACCAATATTTTATGTTATCATAAATTGTAGCAGAAGCGTACATTTATAATGCAAATTCAAAACAAACAGACAAATAGTTTCTTCTCAACGTAACCTTTTAGAAAATGTTTTATCTACAAAATGCCACATAGAAGAATGTAATGTGAAACTGTTATGACGCTTGCACACTTTTAGGGGAAAAAATGGCTGTTATGTGTTTACTGATAGCAGAAACTAAGGAGTTATTATTGCAACATCGAGAATCTTATTTTCCCTTTGGCTTATCCGTGTGTATTTATCATCACGTTGTTAAAATGATTGTATTCAAACTATGTGTGTGTGTATTATATATATATACATATGTATACACACACATACACACACACATACACACACATACACACATATATATATTATATATATATATAAATATCATATAATATATTATGTGTGTGTGTGTGTGTGTGTGTGTGTGTGTGTGTGTGTGTGTGTGTGTGTGTGTGTGTGTGTGTGTGTGGTGTGTGTGTGTGTGTTTGTGTGTGTAATGTATGTATACATACATGCATGTTTATGAATGATATATATATATTGTGTGTTTATATGTTTTTTTTATCATATATTTATATATATATAAGTTTTGCTCCAATGTTGAAACTTGCCACTTGTCATGCAATTGTAAATAAGCTTGCTAATAATGTATATCTTGTGTCTTTTTCTTTGAAATGAATAAAAAAAAATTAGAAAAAAAAATGTTTTTTTTTTTTTTTATTTTGCTTTGCTATATTTTGTTTTGTTTAGTTTTGTTTTTCGTCAGTCGTCTGTCTGTCTGACAAAGAATGTGTGGAAAGATTGTCAGCTTTTTATGAACGAATACTTACGAGTTTGACATCAATGGTACGACCTTTAAGGATTCACAGAAAGGAGAGTTAGACAGGTAGGTTACCAAGGTCGACGTCTCACGTACAAAAAAAAAAAACAAATCGTACCTTTCGGTCACTTTTATAGCTATGTAGACGTTTGTATTCAGGTTTGCTTGGGTTTTTTGTTTGCTTTGTTTTGTTCTGTTTTTGTTTTGTTTTGTTTTGTTTTTAATCCTTTCGTGATAAACTAGACCGAGTCGTCAACACCAATGACATATCCTTGGATTACATGGTGGATGCATTGACATGTGTAATCTTCTTTTCCAGGTGCTCTCTCTCTCTCTCTCTCTCTCTCTTTTGAAAACGAAACACCAATGGATCTCTCTCTCTCTCTCTTTCTTTCTCTTTGAAAACGAAACACCAATAGATCTCTCTCTCTCTCTCTCTCTCTCTCTCTCTCTCTCTCTCTCTCTCTCTCTCTCTCTCTTTGAAAACGAAACACCAATGGATCTCTCTCTCTCTCTCTCTTTCTCTTTCTCTCTTTGAAAACGAAACACCAATAGATCTCTCTCTCTCTCTCTCTCTCTCTCTCTCTCTCTCTCTCTCCTCTCTCTCTCTCTCAAGATTATTTCAGTGGTAGGCTGATAAAATACCAGTATAAAATATAGCATAGGTAAAACACAGTCAAGGTAGGGCATCAGGACCTGGCCAACTCATGGGTTGGTGTGCAGGCTTAAGACTTATGCCATGATCACCATACACATGGCACCTGTGACCTTAGTGCATATGGAATTCGTCTCGAACGCGGAGACGTCACGTCATCTTGAGAAACTGAAACTGAAAAAGCTGATGGTCATAGCCAAAACAGACCCTGTAACCACCTGAGCTGATGGCCATGTAAACAGCCCGAACAGGCCTGTAACCACCCTGTAACCACCTGAGCTGATGGCCACCAAAACAGGCCCTGTAATCACCTGAGCTGATGGCCATCCAAAACAGCCCTGTAACCACCTGAGCTGATGGCCATACCAAAACAGGCCCTGTAACCACCTGAGCTGATGGGTCATGCCAAAACAGCCCTGTAACCACCCGAGCTGATGGGCCATGCCAAAAAAGGGTCACCTGTAACCACCTGAGCTGATGGGCCATGCCAAAACAGGCCTGTAACCACCTGAGCTGAGGGCCATGCCAAAACAGGCCCTGTAACCACCTGAGCTGATGGGCCACCAAAACAGCCCTGTAACCACCTGAGCTGATGGCCCATGCCAAAACAGCCCTGTAACCACCTGAGCTGATGGGCCATGCCAAAACAGCCCTGTAACCACCTGAGCTGATGGGCATGCCAAAACAGGCCCTGTAACCACCTGAGCTGATGGGCAGCCAAAACAGGCCCTGTAACCACCTGAGCTGATGGGCCAATGCCAAAACAGGCCCTGTAACCCCTGAGCTGATGGCCATGCCAAAACAGGCCCTGTAACCACCTGAGCTGAGGCCATGCCAAAACAGGCCCTGTAACCACCTGAGCTGAGGGCCATCCAAAACAGGCCCTGTAACCACCCAACTGATGGGCCAACCAAAACAGGCCCTGTAACCACCTCAGCTGATGGGCCATGCCAAAACAGGCCCTGTAACCACCTAGCTGATGGGCCACACCAAAACAGGCCCTGTAACCACCTCAGCTGATGGGCCACACCAAAACAGGCCCTGTAACCACCTCAGCTGATGGGCCACACCAAACAGGCCCTGTAACCACCTAGCTGATGGCCATGCAAAACAACAAAATAAACCAACCTGTGGCACGCTTGTGGCTTGAACCCAAGACCTTGCAATACAGCACGGCGCTCAGACTGGTTTTGCTAATGGGGCCACACAAAGAAGTGACCTGTCCAAAGGTTAGAACCCACGATCCTTGTGTTATAAACATGGTGCTCTGACCACTGAGCCAATGGTACAATTCTTTGTTTGTGTGTGTGTGTGTGTTTGTTTTGTCTGTTTGTGTGTGTCTGTTTGTTGGTTGGTTTGGTTTGTTTGTGTGTGTGTGTGCTTGTACGGCGTTGTGACCACTGAGCCAATGGTACAATTCTTTCTTTGCATGTTTGTTTGTTTGTGTTTGTATGTTTGTGTTTTGTATGTTTGTTTGTGTGTGTGTATGTGTGTGTGTGTGTGTGTGGGGTGTGTGTGTACATGGCATTATGACCACTGAGCCATGGTACTAGTCTTTGTGTTTGTTTGTGTGTAGTGTTTTGGTGTGTGTGTTTGTTTTATCTTTGTGAGTGTTTGTTTGTTTGTGTATGTGTTTTGTTGGTGTTTGTGTGTTTGTATGTTGGGGTGTTTGTGTATTTGGGTATTTGTGTGTTTGGGTGTTTGCGTGTGTGTGTGTTTGTGTGCTCGTTAGTTTGTGTGTGTTTGTGTGTACGTTTGATTGTTTGTTTGTTTGTTGGTTGGTTTGTTTGTGTGTATAATTTGCGCTTGAATGTGTTTGTGTGTGTGTGTGTTTGTGTTTGTAAGTTTGTGTTTGTGTGTCTGTGTTTGTCTTTTTGTTTGTGTGCTTGTTTGCTTGTGTTCGTGTGCGCACGCACACACACACACTCACATACACTGAAACAGAAACACAGCAGAAGGTATAAAACATTTCTTTTCATAAGAAATAAAATGGACAAAGCAAAATCAAAATCTACACAAATCTGAATGGAAAACACTGATTTGATTCAAACATATATGTGTCTGTGTGTTGTGTGTTGTGTGTGTGTGTGTGTGTGTGTGTGTGTGTGTGTGTGTGCTCTGTGTGTCTCTGTGTGTGTGTGTGTGTGTGGCACGCGTGTGTGAGTGTATGCATGTGTGCATGTGTATAAATGTGGTACCAACGTTAATATGGGCTCATAATTTTCAAAAATAACAAAAAATAACTAAATTTTAAAATCATTATACCTGTACTACTTCAGCAGCTAAAATGAATTCTGTCTTGTCATCTTCCATGGACAGACCAAACATTGATTGCAAACAAGTCATGATATGGGTCTGAATAATAAAATAAAATGTACAAACACTATATCATTTGCTTTGTAATATACACGTACACCAGGAAATGATACAATCAGTTTCCCAATACAACAAAATTCACCTAGTTATGAATTTCCTGATAAAATCACTTTTCCAAAACAACTGGATTCACCTAGTTATGAATTTCCTGATAAAATCACTTTTCCAAAACAACTGGATTCACCTAGTTGTGAATTTCTAACACAAACACAACAATCATTGTAGTGAAGGACACAATCAAATCTACTGAACTGAAATGACAGAAAGGCGAATGATTGAAAAGTGTACGAACACCTGTTATTTCTCAAGAACCACATATGTATGCATCAAATCATCAGCATATTTTTCATGAACACAGCTGCTTTAAACTTTCAAGAAGCAATTAATAGTGAGGATGGCAGGCAGACAGATGGACAGACAGATATAGATGACAGACACAGAGAAAACAGACAGACACATCTCAGAGAGAAAACAGACAGAAAGATAGATGCAACAGTTATGGGATATGCTCATGACAAAAAATCTTTTGAAACTAAGGCCTAAGGGCATGCCCACACTGAAAATTTCTGTACCTAGCTCTAGTTTGAAATCTGCACAGTATGAGCGTTTCTGGGCATTAAGTTCATGCGAATTTCACATGTAAAATTGTCAACATTTTGTGATGTTCGAAGACAACAAAAACACAGAAAACTGTATGCAGAAACATTAAGATTGCAATTCTCAATTATAATTCATGAATACGACTTTTTCCCCTCTCTTCCAAGAATCTGAGGAACTCAAAAAGTATTTCCATCACACCGGTCAGTTTCCGCTGCAAACAGCGGAATTCAAGGAGAACTCCCACGTGTAATCCAAACAAAGAGCTGGATGAGTAGCAACTTGCCCATCTTCTGCACTGATCTACCCAACACAGCATATGATCACACCATCTGTACTTCTGACAATACATAAGGAAAAAAAATTTTTACTTGTCTGAAAAATCACTTCATTAACGCACTCTGCTATCCTGATTGAAAAATGAAAAAAATAAATAGAAAAAATATGGAAGTCTCATTTCTTGGAAAATAAATAAGTCTTATTTCTGCCAGTGTCTCACTACTTTGTTAACCACTGGCAATCATTCATTGCCAATGCAACACTTTAGATTGTCACACTGTCAAAAGCATATGAAAAATATCTGGTTGTTGGTAGTCTCAAAATCCCTATCCCTCCTAAACCCTCAGTAGTAGATCGCAATTTTCTACAATAACTTCTTTTCTCTCTCTCTCTCTCTCTCTCTCTCTCTCTCTCTCTCTCTCTCTCTCTCTCTCTCTCTTTGGATTTTCTCTCCCCCCTCCCTTTTTTTTATGAGAGGTTACTATCTCATTTAGCAGGATGCCTGGGAGATGATGTTTCAGTTTCTACTTCTAGCATCTGCCAAACCAACTTCTAATAACTCACGAGTCAGCAACTTCTTTTACAAAGGACGTCACAACAGGTGCCATGTTCAAGTGGGTAATATGTCATGGACTTCCAAATCGAAAGTCTGTGTTAGAATCTTGCCTGGGCATCTGGTGTGCCTAGCTGGTACACGGTGGAGATTTTTCCCATCTCCCACATCAACATGAACGCTGACCAGTTAGTGCCTAAACACCTTCCATACATACGTACTTACACACACAATGCCATACATATGCAATAAGGATCCTGTAAGTTATGTCAAGTGTCCGGTGGCTTGTGGAAACATGAGAACATGCACCATGCACACCCACCAAAGACAGAGATTGCAGACCGTGCAGCACCAAAGTACCAGCACTGTGTAGGCAAAAACAACATGCATACAAGTATCCAGAGAAAATGAGAAAATTTAAGTAAATATCCATACACACACACACACCACACACACACACACACACACACACACACACACACACACACAAAGAACATGGCAATGTTGGGCATTAGTCGACATTCTCAAATTATCTTATTTTCAATTGTTAATTTCCTTACAACAATTTAAAACCCTTTCCCAAACTGAACTAAAGTTCAGAGAGAAAAAAATTTCCCTCTTAAAACATCTACCTTTGTTCAATAAGTTTGTGCATTCAATACAATTTGCAGATAATATTAAATGCAATGTATGCAGACAGCACATCACACACACTTCTTGAGCAATTTGCTTATAAAGCTCACATAACGATGCATCTTAAATAATCTCTCAAAGTGGCAAGCTGTTTCCCTCTCTCAGAAACACACGTGAACATGCACATCCACACACAATATTCTGATATGATCGAACGCAGTAGACCAACATGGACCAACATTTAAATGAATAAAACTTAAAAACAGCTGATAAACATCACAAATTAGCCAAGCTTTCAAAAACAATCTCCTTTTTTTTTCTCAAGGATAAAAAATAAAATAAAAACCACAGTAGACATGTCTCTCTCAAAGAAAAGTCCAACACAAGAAAAGTAACTACGACACTTCCAAGACACAGAACCTAAACTGGGGTGATCTCCCTTATTACTTGCCGTCACTATTTCTCTTAGCCCTCTGACTCTCGCACCCTGTCCATCTACCAGCATCCTGGCATTGTCAACCATGCTATCAAAGCAAAAACCTAACCCTTTGACTCCCTCGCACTATCCACTGCAGGAAGCTGGTGGATAGGGTGAGGGAGTCAAAGGGTTAGGTTTTTGCACTTGGTGCATAGGGTGCGGACTCAAAGGGTTAACCCCATACCCTTCCACTTCTTCCCTCCCTTCCCCATTTACGCAATTTGTAAAGTGTCATGCTGATGACAGTATAGGTTCCATCCTCTAGTGGGCCACAGTCGTTTTTTAGCTTTGGCTTTCTTTTTTCTTTTTTTTTTTTTGGAGGGGGGGGGGGGGTGTTTCTTCTAATTTTTTTTCTTTTTAAGTGGCCCACTCGCTCACTCGGTTAAAGCGTCATGCTGCTAACACAGGGGTGGTGTGGGTTTGATTGTCTGGTGAGCCACAATTTTTGAGGACATTTGCCCATGTGCCAGCTACCAGGGAAAGACTGGACAAATGAGACCAAGCAGACAAGCTGTTATTTTGTGCTCTGATCACCTTGGTTCAGGACACACATCTCAATCTCAATGTGGTGGTCATGATTTAGATATGCTCTGTCACTTCATTCGTTCTGTCACTTCAAACACTGATTATGCATCTTCTCGGTTCAAGACACAGATCTCAGTCTCAGTGCTGAGATCATGCCTTTGATATGTTCTGTCAATTCAAACACTGACAGTGCAGATCTACACTAACGCATTTCTGAATTCATTTGGGTTATAGTGCATTACTCACAGCCCAAAGTCGGTACATACATCCATTCATAAAGAAACAGCAAATTCTTTCCAACACCACTTTATACACAGACATAGTAAAAATGCACACACAACACATATCTACCTAAACAATCTTTCTTCAAACAAAAATTAATAAAAATAGTTTTGTTCAAAATCTCAGATTAAAATGTCACAACTTTAGAGGTAGTTAGGAATGCTTTACATGGGAGGAATAAAGGGGACATCTTTATCGGAACAGCAATAGTTGTTAAAGACCACTGGCAATATTGAAAGCAAACAATGAACATGTACAAAGTTTGGCATAGTCTTAAAATCAAGTCATTGTGCGTGTATAATACAAGGTCACACGAATCTGTAAGTATTTGGTGTCGAGACCAACGATCCTTAACCTTGGTCAAACTAAGGCCATAGAGCATAAGCACAAACCTGAAGCAATATAAAAGGCGTGTCACAAAATAGCACAGGATATTTTCATGTTTATTTTTGATTTCAAAAAGTCACAGCAAAATGACAATCCAGATTTTTTGTCTTTTTCAGGAGGGAGGGGAGAGGAACAGTGTTCATTTACTCATGTGTTCTTGTTTGTTTTTCTATGCAGCGATTTGCTCAGTTTTTAACAAGGTATTTGGATAACAAAATTGAAAATTATTCATTTTTCTCATATCACTACTTAACGTGGTGAAGTGGTTAGTGGAATGGACTACTCACTGGGATGTTCTGAGCTCAAACCCACATCAGTCCAAACAAAAAAATTAACATAGGATTTTTCAGCCCCCGACTGACTCCTGAAAACACTATAGACACATTGGGAAGAATGGGACCACACAGCAAAGTCTCATGCTTTTTGCTGAATGCATCGGAATCAACCAGACAAATCACTCCGACAACTAAGAACAGTCATGCCATGCACCGCCACCCACCCATTCTAAAAAGAACTATCAATCTGTCAATCTTTACAGCGTTCAGACACACCAGGTGAGTTTTCCCTGTGTTGGGTTTATGTGTCATCTTAAGGCTTGTACCATGATCACCATCACATCATTCATAAACAAAGCAAGAGTTACTGGTCAGAATGGTGCATCTCATGAGCTGACCTTGCCAGCAAACATGGCTTCTACCTCAGGACCTGGCCAGCTCATGGGTTTATGTGCAGGCTTAAGGCTTGCGCCATGACCACCATACACATAGCACCTGTGACATTAAGGCATAATTATGGAATTCATTCCGAGCGCAGAGATGTCATCTTCAGAAACTGAAACTGAAACTGAAATGGTTTCTGTGGCTTATGCCAGGATCATCTTGGATTTTATCCTTCAATGCGGTCAGTGGCATCAGCGCATATGGATTTTATTCCAAGCGCAGAGACGCCATCTTCAGAAAAAACGCTGATACACCATTCTAGTCAAAAACCCTCGAAATCAAATAAATTACAAGCTGCAGTGTGTCCTGAAACATTTTGATTGGGGAATAAAAAAGAGAAAGATGGGCTGAGGTAAATCACTTTTAAAATCACATGATTCAGTCATGAATGTTATCAGTATGTTTATACTTATATACATATGTACACTTCGCAAATGATGTCAGTTTGTCTTCTTGTGAATAAAATTATCTCTTCTTCTCTCCTCTCTCTCTCTCTCTCTCTCTCTCTCTCTCTCTCTCCCTCTCATTTCTCTCCTCCTCTCTCATTTCTCTCCTCCTTTCTCTCCCTCTTCTCAAACACACACACACACACACACACACACACACACACACACACACACACACACACACACACACACACACACACACACAATGTACAGTGCATACACACAGCTACTCCCCTTCCAAAATTTATCAGTTTTGATTTTTTATTATTCTTTTTCTCATTTATGCATGTTAGTTTCCATCCACATTGTTCAATCACTATTCAAACTGACATCGCTACACTATTTTTCTCTCCGTGTAACATCAACTGCGGATTACAGTTCCTTGAACCCTTTTGACTCCAGCTCCCTGTCCACCAGCAGTCCTGCATCATCAACCATGCTAGAATAGCAAAAACTTAACCCTTTGACTCTCTCACCATATCTACCAGCTTCCTGCAGGAAGCTGATTCAGTTCAGTTCATATTGCTTTAGCCCAGCCGACTGCTAGAGCCATATCAGGGCTAACACCACGTCAAAAACGACAACCCAGTTAAGATAAAAGACAACAGTTAAAAACCATGCTCACCGTTAACCTTGCAAGTCTGAAATGCAATTAAAGAAAAACAGATGTAAAATCATATCAGATGAATTCTACGATTTCTAGTAAAAAAAAAAAAAAAGCTTGAAAACTGCATCAGGAGGGACGTCTGATGGATAGGGTGAGGGAGTCAAAGGGTTAAGTTTTTGCAGTTGGTGGACAGGGTGCGGGAATCAAAGGGTTAACTGTGGCAAGACATAGCAATCCCAGTCCCACCAAAAAGTGTTACTGCTGCTGTTCCAGAATACAGAATCCACCCAATGATGAAAACTAATTTTCAAAACACCATTTTATCAATATCAAAAGTTCAAAACATCACCTTTCTGTTGAATTTTGACCCGTATGCGTACAGGAGAACTTTCTTGACAAAACATATAGAAAAAAAAACATTTAAAAAATTCAAAGAGGCATTGGAATTCATGCAATGGAGCCCATTCTTGAACAGCTTAGTACTGAACTGAGCCCCTAAACAAATATGTGTGAGCAGTGCGCACACACACATACACACACACACACCAAAAACTGCTGTCAGTATATTCAAAACAGGAAACACAATTCCAGCAGCTTAACCTTTTGACTCCTGCACCCTATCTACCAACCACAAAAACTTAACCCTTTGACTCCCTCACCCAATCCACCAGCTTCCTGCAGGAAGCTGGTGGATAGTGTGAAGGAATCAAAGTGAATCAAGTTTTTGCTTTGCCAGCATGCTTGACAATGCAGGATGCTTGTGGACAGGGTGCGGGAGTTAAAGGGTTAACAATGCCAAGATGCCTTATAATTTATAACAAACTCTGAGGACAGCCACAGAGTCTGTGAGAGACCAACAACATGACTGCTGCAAGTGAGAAATAGATTCAGTTTAATACTACCGTGATTTTGGCCTACAAGGCTCTGCAACACAAAGGGTGCATACACCCCTGCCACCCACCCCAGTTTATATAAAATAAGAAATAAAAAGCAATCGTAATTCAGTTATGGAAAAGCCACAGAGGGCTAGTAAGACACACTTTGTAAAATGGTTGTAAAAAAAATGAAAAATTCGGAAAAGTGAAAAATTATACATGTATAAAAAATTGAAAATGTCCGTTATGTTGAAAAGTACCAACACTGACTTTAAGCAACACTGATTTACAAAGAAACGGTGAAGAATCATCATCATCATCATCATATGCCTACTGCTGGCGTTGGCCATCACAGTCCTCCATACAAATTTATCCCTTGTCACTCCAAGTACATCTCCCATCCTCTCTGTTTTCATCCACTGTGTAAACCCATTCCACATTTTCTCCCTAGGTCTAGTAGTACTTTTTTTCCCTCCAGCTTTCCTCTTGTGACCAGGTGCTCTAATTTCTCTTGCCTCACAAAATGTTCTATAAATGAAGGTATCACACAGTCAGAATGTAGCACAGGTCAGTATGACAAGACTTGGAGGAGGGGAGCTAGCAGAAAATGTAATTCTTCCACGGAAAAGGAGCAAGCACAGGGGTCAAAGTTGACGATAAAAGTCACAGCTTGTAGGCCAAAAATTCTGTAAAGTTGTCAAAATTCAGATTTGCAGAAACCTGCGACCAAAACATGGGGATCGTTACAAAAAGGTTCACATCTGTCTGCACTCATTTGTTGCCTATAGCAGTCAACGTCTCACGACAGGATCACGCAAACTTTGAGAATATTAATAAGTAATAAAATCCTCCCCAAAACCCAACACCTTCATTCTACTCAGCTTCAAAGCTCTGTACCTATCTACCTTAATCTGTATGCATTATTCTGAAAACACACAACACACACACACACACACACACACACACACACACACACACACACACACAACACACACACACCACCACACACACAAACACCAACAGAATCCTGAGCCTTCAAATCAGTATTGATTCGTTACAACTGTTTTTCAGCCAGTACAGCATGCACATCTCAGGAAATATTCAGAAGGGCACTTGCATCTTTATACGGATATGTAAACATCTGGGAGTAAAAACTGGATAGGAATGATACAAAATAAGCACACAATGTTGAAATCTCAATCATAATAAGAAAACGTAAATAAAAACATCAATGAATACCATGCATTTCATCCTTTTTTTTTTTTCATATTCATAAAAAATATGAACTAACATTCATACATACATGTGCATTTCAATTTTTTTCAATATACGATATAAAATCTTATTCATACGTTTATGTGTCTTCCAGGTTTGTTGTTGTTGTTTTTTCTGTCTCATCATTTATCATCAGCAATAAAAACAAACTTTATAACAAAAGCTGCACAAGTTTGAAAAAAAAATTACAGGATAAAAGGATCTGAATAAAATAAGTAATTTTTTTCTTCAACCATTCATGAGAGACAACCATCATATAAAACTGGCTGAGCTGTTTGGACTAATAATGGTATTAACATAAAATTGGCTAAGCCATTTCAACTAACAATGACACTTAACACATAAAATTGGCAAAGCCATTTGGACTAATAATGATATTAACACATAAAATTGGCTAAGCTGTTTCAACTAATAATGACATTAACACATAAATTGGCTAAGCTGTTTCAACTAATAATGACATTAACACATGAAATTGGCTAAGCTGTTCAGACTAATAATGATCTTAACTCATAAAAGTAGCTAAGCTATTGGTACTAATAATGATATACTAACCCTTTGACTCCCACACTCTATCCACCCACTGCAAAAACTTAACCCTTTGACTCCCTTACCCTATCCACCAAATTTTTGCTTTGCTAGCACGGTTGACAATGCATGATGCTGGTGGACAGGGCGCAAGAGTCAAAGGGTTAACATATTTATCAACAGTAAGTACATGTTGTTCTTAACTCAGTTCACCGAACACAACACCCCACAACTAACACTGCATACAAACTATCCATCAACCATCAAATGCAGAATAAAAAGCTGTTTTGTACTCAGCTTAATCCTTTGACTCCCGCATCCTGTCCACCAGCATCTTGCATTGCCAACCATGCTGGCAAAGCAAAAACTTAACCCTTTGATTCCATCACCCTATCCAACAACTTCCGCAGGAAGCTGGAAGGGTGAGGAAATTCAAAGAGTCAAGTGTTTTAGGTTGATGGATAGGGTGCGAGAGTCAGAGGGTTAATTAACGATGTAACATTACTTAGTTATGCTGATAAAATGTATTTCCACAAGGCGTATGAATCCTGACAGAATGCAAAGCAAGATGCATACACATGTATGTAGTATACACTCTTTCTGATTTCAAGTACATGATTCTGTTGTTTAACTCATCGATGAGATCTGAATGTCAATCAATTTTCATTCTCTCTTAAAGTTAAAAATAAATCTATTTAACCCTTTGAACACGGCTGGCCAATGCGGCGGCCAGCGCGATTAATACCTCTGTACCCGGCAGGCCGCAGGAGCGGCCTGACATGTCCGGTTGACCTGGCCTGGTATGGTGCTGGCGTGCGGTATGCGACCTACCGGCACCAACTCTCCTCTGCCACATCCTGTTTATATTACCGAATTCCAGACACCCTATTCTTTCTTCCTGGCAAATTTTTAAGCATTACAAGGATTTATTCTGAGACACCGGTTTTCGCTAGAATTTCTCTAAAAATACTCAGGGTTGAGGGTATCAGAGGTCTAAAAGTACTTAGGGCTGAAAGGGTTAAATAAAATCAAACAACAACAACAAAAGCAGGAGTGGAGATAAACACATACAGACACACACATACAAAGTATGCTCCTGCACCTGCAGTGATATCATACATCATTAGGCTCAGGACACAGTACTATTATAACTGAAAATGTCCAATGATACTACCCCCTGCCACATCAAACTGTCTGATTGAAGTGATGTGAGGGCAGATAGACAATCTATTAATTTTCTTCCATGTGGACAATCCTTTCCAATTTTATTAACTCAATCGCTTCGTGCCGGAAGAAAATCTCCGTCACTTCCGTTTACTGCTTGGTGACATGACGTTGATTTATCGACGGCAGACATTCGTGTTGTTTTTTTTACGTCAGAAGTGTCAGTTATAGGGAAAACTCACTGGGAACCAAAACTAGGTATGTTTACAGCAGTTATTTACCTTAGACCGTTTGTGGCAATGTGAAACAAAGACAACAATAGCCTTTTTCCAGTGCTACCCGGACATGCGAATTTCGCAAATGGCATCAAGGAAAGCAAGTTGAACCTCACAATTTTGTAAATACTTTGTGCTCTGGAGCAACTGTATGCAAAAAGTGACAACTACCAGTAATCTTGTGTTCCCAACATGTGAAATCAGTGATTTTAATCATCCATGGCATGGAAATTATGTTCTGGACTTCATCTAAAACTGTTTCACAGTGTGTGTTCATATCCATCAAAAAAAAGAAAAATTACCCCCCTTTGGATACCTATTTGGATACCTCATCATTTACAAGTACATGGAATACCATAAATAAAGTAAGATTATTTGTAAAGATCTAATCCTGGTCTTTCTGTATCACTTTACTTTGTTTGTCTACTTTATTTGGTTGTTTTTCTATAGTTTTTTAAAATGTGCTAAAAATCCTCCAAATTGAGGACTGCAACTGATTGAGTTAAGTTAAAAATTTGATATTTTCCTTAGTGGCATTTACACGACACACTGCCACCAACTCTGCAATACAGCACAACATCTCCATGCAAGAGGATGAGCTGGTCATTAGTTTTGTTCGTGGTGCATTGACAATATCATTAAGCCTCTGTCTAGGATTGTCACAAATTCTACCTCACTGCAATTTATCAAACTTAGAAAACAAAATACAGCCAAACAAGACAATGAAGTCTTTAGTGATTCTTATCGTTGAAAACAACTACCAATGGATCAGAAATGTAGCTTAACCCTTTGACTCCCGCAACCTGTCCACCACATCCTGCATTGCCAACCATGCTAACACAGCAAAAATTTCACCCTCTGATTGCCTTACACTATCCACCAGCTGCCTGAAGGAGGGAATCAG
>JAPXFY010000027.1:44527326-44539826 GCA_030674185.1 Monoplex corrugatus
GCTTCCTGCAGGAATCTGGCGGACAGGGTAAGGGAGTCAAAGGGTTAAGTTTTTGCCCTGCTAGCATGGTTGACAATGCAGGATGCTGGTGGACAAGGTAAGGGAGTCAAAGGGTTGAACTGGATGGCTTTCAGCCAGAACAGAATATCACAAAACGAACAGAGAAAGCATATACACCATTTAAATCATTTAAATCAAACACCCTTAAATCATTCAGGTTCTGTTCACATTTCTTTAAAAGACTATAAATTCAAATTTGATCGATTCACATCAATACATTGAAACTGTACACTTTGATTAGAAAAAATTATAAAATGAAATCAGACAAATAGAAGTACAGCACTTTTATCAGGCATGCAACTTTTTTTTGTCAGAAGAGTGCTAACAAATTTGAACTAGCTGAAGCAACCATTCTTTGCCATTCTGCTGATGTCACATTTGATTGACGATAAGGCAATATCACACAGGGACAGACAAACACAATATCAAAAGTGTATCATTAACGGCAGAGCTGTTGATTGCGATAAAGCTGTGAAGTTAAAATTTGTGAAAAAGTACTATTAAAAAAAAGAAGGAATCAGCATTGCATGAGAATTTCTTAGAAAATACACCAATATTTTCTAAATAGAGTACATGTCATGTAAAGAGTCAATGGTTTTCAATGGTGAAAAATGTCAAGTTTTGTCAGTCAAATAAAAATTGTCCATGCACACAATACACACACACACACACACACACACATACACACACACACACTCACACTCACACACACATACACACAAAGTGATTACAATTATTCAACACTTCTGTGTGTGCGCAAAAGATAAAAATTCTAAAAAAAAATCATTGGTAACAAGTGTCATGTCATATTTCAGTAAAACACAATACTGAGATTAACATGTACTCTGATTAAAACTATATCGACACGCATCAGATCTTTTGTTGGACAGAAGTGTCAAGTTTCAGTAAAACAAAACCTGCACACACACTCTGATCAAAATCATACCAATCATGGCAATGTCTCTTCGTCGGAGAATTAATGTGACAATAATTTTTGTCGAGAGTCAAGTTTACACATTTCACACAAACAACCACAAAAAGTACACAAAGGGAAACACTGGTGATGAATAATACCATCATTTCTTTAAAATCATAGGACACAAGAGGCAGACTTTCACTGCGAAATGTTTTCAAGGTTTCACTCAAAAAGCACTGAGGTCTTGTGAAAATAATTAATATCACCGTTTCCTCAAGTAATGTCACAAGGTTTCACCTTTAACGAGTGCCCCCCATTTTCACTGGCTGTGAATGTGAATATCAGCTGTCCTTCGAGATGACTGACCCAAGCTTTCCCTTGAAAGAGGGTGTCAAGAACATAAAACAACTGTCAAATCAAATTCACTGGTAGTGCACATGAGACAAACAGTGTTCAACGAGAGTAGTAAAATGCTGCATGCAAAAAAAAATGTGTAAGTATTAACCCGAGGCATGGCTCATGTCAATGCTACAAAACATGCTGCATTGTAAGCTCACTGGTAAAGCCTGCTGAGAGGTGTCATGAACACTGACCTGAAAAACATAAAAGTTGTGAATATTAACCTGAAATGTGTACATAAATGTTGTGAATATTAATCTGTAAAGTGAACATAAGTGTTGTGAATGTTAATCTGAAATGTGTACATAAATGTTGTGAATATTAATCTGTAAAGTGAACATAAGTGTTGTGAATGTTAATCTGAAATGTGTACCTAAATGTTGTGAATGTTAATCTGAAACACAAAGTGTTGTGAATATTAATCTGAAATGTGTACCTAAATGTTGTGAATGTTAACCTGAAACACAAAGTGTTGTGAATGTTAATCTGAAATGTATACATAAATGTTGTGAATATTAATCTGAAATGTATACATAAATGTTGTGAATATTAATCTGAGATGTATGTATACATAAATGTTGTGAATATTAATCTGAAATGTGTACATAAATGGAGTGAATGTTAACCTGAAATGTGTACCAAAGTGATGTGAATGTTAATCTAAAATGTGTATATAAATGTTGTGAATGTTAACCTGAAACACAAAGTGTTGTAAATGTTAATCTAAAACTTGTACGTAAGTGTTGTGACTGTTAATCTGAAACACAAAGTATTGTGACTGTTAATCTGAAACACAAAGTGTTGTGAATGTAAATCTGAAATGTGTATATAAGTCAGGGCTGTTAGTGGTAAAATCTGTTTTTTTCCCTGAAAATTGGCCGGGGTCCAGGGCCGCCCAGGCCCCGTTGGGGTCCAGGGGCAATTGAAAATATGACATTTTGAAGCCAATCAGAGGGCCTATCCTGGCAGCAAACTGGGTAATTTTTAGTTCACAAAAAATTAACAAATCAATGGATCAATTTGTGTTTAGAGTAACTTTCTGAAACCACATGACATATATAGCACTTGGTTTTAGAAAGTCATTCTAAACACAATTTTTTTGTATTCATGCAATAATTCTTAATGTCAAGGCGTACTGCAGGTTCAACTTAAGAGAGCTCTCTATACTATTCCCTTACAGAACTTGGTTTTTTTGTTTGTTTTTTTTTTTTGCTTTTTTTTTTCTTTCGCGGAAGCACTTTGACTTTCCCTGAAATGGGATCACTGTATTCGCGGATTTCCGCGAAATCGCTGAACTCTAACAGCCCTGATAAGTGTTGTGAATGTAAATCTGAAATGTGTATATAAGTGTTGTGAATGTTAATCTGAAATGTGTAGATAAATGTTGTGAATATTAATCTGAAATGTGTACATCAGTGTTGCGAATGTTAACCTTAAATGGGTACATAAGTGTTGTGAATATTAATCTGAAACGCTGAAGTGTTGTAAATGTTAATCTGAAACACAGGCAAGTCTCGTCAATACTATGAAATCTGATAAACTGACATGGAAGTGTTTTTTCTGATTAAAGGGTACACAATAATCTGCTGATTAGGAACACCGCCTGATGCCATCACAACAAAACGTCACACACTGACACCTCAAGGGTAATGTCTCAAGTGTCCACCGTCCGTCACACTCCCAGACGTGGACGGCGTGATCTGAACCCACGGCAAGTCCTGAGGACCAGAATCCTGGTTTCGGCCTCGCGACCTGGTGCTACACGCCGACTGCGACTCGACGCCTGGTTACCTCCCCTGTTATATCCAGACGCCGTGGTGGAACGCTTGGACCTGGTGCTAGCCTTGCTGCGCACGCTCTGTCGATCTGACGCGTAATACAAATTAGCGGCTCGAGTCTCTGCTTCTGTGCTGGTGTTTCTCATGGTGGTGTCGTAGCTCGGCGGCTGTTCGTATGGTCTGGGGCCTGGTGGGGGAAGGCGGTAAGCTCTGCGCAAACTGTCGTTGTCTTCGCTGTCGAAGGCTAGGTTGTCAAAGTTGGTGGTGGTAGCGTTGGTGGTGCTGCGGGTGTTGGTGTTGGTGTTGGCTGTTCGACTGCGGATTTTGACAAACTCCAGTTCATCGTTAGCGGGGCTGGCTGCAAAACCAAACACAGAACAACACTGGTCATCGCTAGGCAACAACATTATCAAAAACTTAAACACTTTTATTATTCAAAAGACATGACCACAGCCAATTTCTAGCAGGAGTTCATTTATGAAATATAAATCCGTACAAACAACAAATAAATGAGTCATCCCTCGAATTTATGAAGAAATTTCCAGAACAAATAGACATGGGTCATTCTTCAAATTTATGAAGAAAATTCCAATTCAAACAAAGAGACAAGACATTTAAGTTTTTGAGGAAAAGAATAACAAATGGTGACAGGTCTATTTCCTTCAGTTAGTGGGGTGTCTCACAATAGTAATTACTCTTTTGTGTAGTGATTCAGCTTTATCAGTTTATGTACAGTGACTGTTTCATCAACACTGTACTTTACATCTTTTGAGAAATATGTATAAAAAAATTCATAGCAGGATATCCATGAATTAGCTCTGCTTACTTACACGTTAATTTATTAATTACTTTCATCTCTCTGTACATCTAAAAAATCATCAATTTTACTTGCAATAGTTGCATTCTTTGAAGGTCTCAGAAATCATCAATTTTAGTTGTATTTTCATGTCTCTGGGTGTAAAACTAAAGTTATTAATTTTAATGGGTGCGAATGGACATTAACTGCAAGAAACACACACACGTGCACACACGCACACGCACACACAGCACACACACACACACACACACACTCACATGTGTACACACAAAAACATATGAGAATAATGAGAATATATATATATATATAAATATATATAAAACACACTGATAATAATAAAATTAAAATACTAGAATAAACACAACGGACATGAGAATATTTAGTGGGGTGGGAAAACAAAAACAAAAACAACGACCATCACAAAAGTCGCATGATACATAAAGACAGATCTGCACAGTATACATTCACTGTTGAGCCAATGTGTACACACACTCAAAATCATTCAACGTTTTTGCAGAATGTCACAATGCAGAGAAAAATCTTCATGCCAACAGTCAAAAATCACGTGTAAAGGATCGGCAAGGAGAGGTTTCAATCCTGAATTCAAGCCATGCCATGCCAAAGAAACCAG
Source organism: Monoplex corrugatus (assembly GCA_030674185.1). Classification (NCBI taxonomy): domain Eukaryota; kingdom Metazoa; phylum Mollusca; class Gastropoda; order Littorinimorpha; family Ranellidae; genus Monoplex; species Monoplex corrugatus. The sequence continues at coordinate 44,531,928 of JAPXFY010000027.1, forward strand.
TGACACAGAACTTTGTGAGCATGATGTATACATGTATACACATTTCACTTTACATCAACTGTCTTTCACTTCATTCCTTTATTTCAATTCCATCGTATTTTGAATTTCAGTGTATCGCTTTATTTGAATTCTATCTTTTTTTGTTTCATTTCCACTTTAGCTTTTGAACTTGTTAATTTTTTTTTTTAATTTTTTTTTACATACTTTAGCTTTTGAAGTTGTTTTTCTTAAACAAATAAGTTTCAGAAAAGGGATTTTCAGGACTGTTCTTAATCTCCTTCACGAAATATATATATAATACATTATTTTTATACATTTTTTTCAAATTTTAAAACAGGATGAAGGGTAAGTGGTCAGATTGACCAGAATGAGGCTTTAACTTTCAATTAAACTGAATTTGAGCCTAAAATCCCCAACCTCTACCGTTCCCCCTTTTTGTTTTACTGACTGAGTGACTGATTGATTGATTGATTGATTTATCTATCTACCTATCTACTAATTCATTTATTTAATTTTCATTTATTTATCTCTTTATTCAGTGAGTGAGTGAGAGAGAGAGAGAGAGAGAGAGTGTGTGTGTGTGTGTGTGTGTGTGTGTGTGTGTGTGTGTGTGTGTGTGTGTATGTGTGTGTATGTGTGTGTGTGTGTGTGTGTGTGTGTGTGTGTGTGTGTGTGTGTGTGTGTGTGTGTGTGTGTGTGTGTGTGTGTGTGTGTTTTCCTTTTTTCTATTTTGGCTTTTTTCAAGATTAATTCAGATTGACCAGTTGAGCTTTAATGATTGCCAATGCGTCGCTGACATACCATAATGTACAGACACTGCAGAAATGTTGACTGCTAAGTGAGACGATTAAATTCCTTGAAAGCTCTGTCTTTCCAGAGTACAGCAACCTCTGATACTTCTGTCATTATCAGTACTGTTTGAAAAACTTACAACATTCTTTTCTGAACTCAGCTGTGCAGTTTGGCAGTACTGGCAGAGCTAAAACAAACATTTAATTTATTGATTTACACTTGAGGAAGTATTAGAAGAAATTCTTCATGATGTCAACAATGGATGATCAAGATTTTGATCCTGATGAAGTTACACTTCATGAAAATGATACCAGATACCTAGACTGTGATTTGGAAGAAACACAGCTGGATGGCAATTCTGGTCAAGATCATCAGCCTATGCCAGTGCTTAAGTGAAATCCTGGTACAATACTGGCAAAAGTAAACAAATTAAACAATGAAACACCCGAGGGTGCTGGATGGGACCCAGAACACCAATGAGCCGCCACTCTCCACTTTTTTTATTAAAAAAAAAAAAGAACCTTGTTCATTTCTGTTTTATATGATACAAGCATATTTTTGTAATATTATCTACAGTATTTTTGGAGACCCGAGTGAACAGAAATTGCAGACCTGTTACTTTCTGGTTTTCATAGAAATTTTCTCACAATATGCTATAACCAAAAAGCATTAGCAGCAAAAGGATTTATATAATCTTGTACTGTTGTTAATTGCAGTGATGCTGGTTTTATTAGTTGTGTGTTTTTGTTTTTTTTTTTTGTTGTTGCTGGGGGTTTTTTCAGGGGAAGGGGAGTTACACTTTCGTGTTTCATTCAGATCTGTAAATATCCTTTTATTTAATTGCATTTTGCTGTTGTTGTTTTTTGAGGAGGGGAGGGAAGAGTTACACTTTCGTATTTTATTCAGATCTGCTAAATATTTTTTTTTCATTAAAAATTCAATAATGAAGGTGAAACAAGTACAACGACAACTGATAGTGGTAAGGAGCAGAACTGATATCTGTTTATTGTTAATCTGTTGTTGAACTTGACCGCTACTTGGATTGCGCTTAAACAATAATTTAATTTCAGGTTCAGGTGCTAAAAATACTGTTTGTTAGTGTAGTTGCCCAAAGCGTAATGAAGTGGGTTTTTTTCATTTTCAGTACGAACATTTTTCTATACAATCATTAAATCAATAAAAGACACACTTTCCTTTCAGTATGACCGCAGTCATTACAAGAAAGAATTTTGCCCTAAACGAACAACATGTTTAACAGCAGAATTAAAACCATTTTGAAACAATCAGCCTGATTGGTGGATGAATGTTCTGAACAGAAAAATAACATCAAAATCATGTCAAATTTATTTCCACTCATGTAATGGATTTTTTTTTTTTAATTTGTTTTACTTCTCTCTCGATTTTCTCTACTTTCTTAGCTAATCTGTCCATCAAGAAAACTAAACACAAACAGCAGAGAATATGCAGGATGAATAAATTCGTCCTGTATCATGTCAGTGCTATAGAGGACTTGAAAGTCTCACGAAAAATATATTTCCAGAAAACAGGACATCATAAAGAATAGTGAAATTCCCATGACAGTACAATACATGCCAAATATAGGATCAAAGTGACTTTATACAAATCTGATAATAAAAAGTAGAAGTGTTTTTCATGACATATAATGATATATGTACAGTTTATAAAATCTTAACGAGCAGTTGGGAAAACATTCAGCATAGTCGCAAACTGCATGCTGTGCCAGACAACACACACACACACACACACACACACACACACACACACACACACACACACACACACACACACACCACACGCACACGCACATACAGACAACCATTTCATAGAATGAGCAGCCAAAGGTGGAACAGGCAACACTGCAAAGAGAAAATGCTTTAGGTTCCGTTAGCAAGAGAGGGAAATACCAGAGACAGGTAGAGAGATTGGCAACTCGCTTTGCGGAACACTGCATCATGTGTCACACCAGAGACAGCCTGTGGCCCCAGCATACATAAAGATGCTGAAGTTCCAAGAGCACGCAAATCACCTGGAGGCATTTGTGGCCCTTCTTTTCTGACTTTTCTCAGAAGACTGTATGTATACTGTTTAGCCTACACTGTGCCTAAGTAGGCAGTATGCTGCTGCACAGTCTGCATACTCCATCTTTGGTGGGCATGCAAAATGAGTGTTTTCATGTTTCCATAAGTCACCAGACACTGACATGACTTACGTACACTTTGACTCCTGCACCCTATCCACCAACCGCAGAAACTTCACCTTTTGACTTCCTCATCCTATCCACCAGCTTCCTACAGGAAGCTGGTGGCTGGGATGAGACAGTCAAAGGGTTAATTTTTGCTTTGCTAGCAAGGCTGACAATGCAGGATGTGGTGGACAGAGCGTGGGAGCCAAAGGGTTATCAGACGAGTTGATGTTCTTGTATGGTGTACACATGAAGGGGGTTTAGGCATTGTCAGATCTGCACACATCCTGACATTGAACATTGGATAACCTCACAAGGCCATAGATACCCTAGGCAGGACCAAACCAGACCTTCGGACTGAATCTGTCTTCCACTTGACTATTGGTATTCTGTATAAAATACAAAACCCCATAGCTGCAGGTAGAACTTCAGGACCTGAACAGACTCATGAGTTTATGTGCAGGCTTAAGGCTTGTGCCATGATCATTTGAATCATTTCCATCATATGGCACTGATGGCAGTCTGTGCATATATGGAATTCATTCCAAGTGTGAGTGTCATCTTGAAAACTAAAACCGAAACTGTAGCTCTGAGATGCACTGCACACATGCAGACTGACTGCTGCATCAATTAAGCAAGCTCAGTCTCAGAGACAAACTCAGGTCAGTGCCATGTTTAAATTAATGTTCATTTGACTCCAACCTTTCTATCATTCTGCAAAAACTTTCACAAATTGACTCCCTCTTATCCACCAGTTTCCTGCAGGAGTCAAAGGTGTGAGTGACCAGTGCTCACAAACAAGCTGACCACAAGTCATTGCCAATCTCTCTACCCAGGTCTCTGAAAAGAGTGAGGTTGAACATTCAAGACAGGCAGCAGGTACAAAAGACCTGAAGTCTCTCCATCTATTAGTGTCAGAGTTAACGCCTATGTTGGAATCGTCAATCCTCTCCAGCTGCATGTAAGATGCTCGCAGGGCACCAAAGTCATCCGGATTTGTGTTGCTGGTAGTGTAAAAATCATCTGAAAGAACATATCGCAGAACACCTGTACTCAACCTGCAGACAAATTATACATATAACTTGCTAGGCATGGTATGAGCTGTGGTTATTTCCATTCCAAACCTGTTAAAACATATAAACTGGAGAAGAAATAAACAAACAATAGCATACCTGCTGAATTTTTATTACAAAGAAGAAAAATGACAGACTAAATCTGCTAAAACTTTCTAATTGTCGGTGACTAATTAAAATTTTGAAGAATGGAAAATAAGGATGCCAAATCTGCTTAAAATCTACAACTGCAAGGGGGAAAAAGAAATTCAGTCAGATGAGAACTCCATGTATTTCACTTCCATTTCCTTTTTTTTTTTTCTAACGTTGCATATATCAATGACTACACACACACACACACACACACACACACACACACACACCTCTCTCTCTCTCTCTCTCTTCTCTCTCTCTCTCTCTCTCTCTCTCTCTCTCTTATCTACCCTCACACCACACACACACACAAACACACACACACACATACATGCACTAACACAGACACAAACACAAACACACACACACTTATACTATAGCTCTGTTTTTTCAAAAAAATACTAAATATGGCAACTACCATACACACCAGATCTGTAATACAACTGGTCATTATGTTAGATTGCTCTAAAGCAACAGCACAGAATCATATCAAGGAATCTGGGGAAAAAGAAAACTTAGGGCAAATTTTATTCATCACACTCTGTCCTCAAACCCACAAAAGATAACACAAATATTAAGTAGTAACAGCACCTTCCAAAAAGGAAAAAAAGAGACAGACAATTTTTGCTGCTCCACTATTATACCAGGGGGCATAAAAAGGCAAGCACTAAGTTCCAAAGCGTAAATTCATAAAGAAGTCAAAACCGATCGATACAAAATCAACATTAAAAAACACTTACAAGCATCTTCCTCATCCAAATAAGTATGAAGAATGACAGAAGCCACAACCAAGCCCATGATCTGAATCCAGAATTGAACGAGATATGGCGATCGTATCACCCCAGCAGGCAACAGGTACACAAGTTGGTATAATTGCAGCGGCAGCGGCAGTAAGGAGAACAATCGATGAGTTGTTGGTCGACGAAAGAATTGGGGATCGAATATATCCAATATCATTGCAGGTACATGTCAGGTGGCAGCACAGTCGAGGATGTAGAGATCCCAACCAGAATTATCGTAGAGGCCAACAAAGACGGATGAACAGTGAGTAACATTATGGACCATGTCATCAAAGCGATCACCAGCATTGCAGTTGCATCAGATATTCATCCGTCAGCGCAATACAGGTACATGAAAAAGCAAGAAGGGAAAAACATGATTATATTCATAAACTAAAACTCAGATATCGATAGTAAAGAAGACAGTTATTTCATACAAAAAATAAGAGATTTCAGCAGTACTGGTGTTAAGAAGTTGTACATCTGAGAGTCCAGCAAAGATTTCATGAAAAATATTTTTGTTGTTGTTGTTGGTTTCTTTGGGGGGGGGGGGGGGGGGAGTTGTTGTTTTTTTTAGGATCATCGCATTAGGGAGATTACCTTTGTGCTCACCTTTTTTTTTTTCCTTTTCATCTCATTCTCTACACCACCTTAATGGCCACAGAAGCTGGCACAATTTGTTTACAATACGATGATGATGATGTCAATGAGGATGATAATCATGAAGCTATGGAGATCCATCTAGGATTGAGACCGCGTGACAGGGCTGTACTCTACACTTACTATCATAAACATCCTGCTGTCAACCAGGCCTGAGAGATACAGACACCTGCAGTGCTGGTCAGAGGATTTGAGCAACACCCTCAATGACGCATCGTGAATTGGACAAGACTTGACTGTGTGCAACCAGTCTTCCCAATGAGCCCATAGCATGCCCAACTCTGGGTAGGAGCCGTTAGAGCTGAAAAATCCCACAATGATTTTTGAAAAGACTGATGGGGATTCGAATCCACAACCTTCCAGTTGGTAGTCCGTTGCATTAACCACTACATCGCAGCGACTGGTTCATGAAAAATACTTACCTCAGTATTAATGGGTTTAGAAAATGCACATCTGACTACAAATCAAACTGTTATAAAGAGACAATGTCAATCAATTCTTTCAACAAATTATACAAAACAACAGTCCCTTGAAAAGTTACAAGCACTTTCAGAGCATAAAAATTATCTCAATTTTTTTATGCTTATGATTTCTGTGTAGAGTAGTAAGGACAAGCTGTAAGACAAGTCCAGTGTGACTAATGCTAATAATATATTATCTGAGCAATAAAGAGTACTGAAATCTGAACTCTCTCTCTCTCTCTCTCTCTCTCTCTCTCTCTCTCTCTCTCTCTCTCTCTCTCTCTCTCTCTCTCTCTCTTTCTGTATTTTTTTAAACCAGCCTAATATAATTCTTAGACAAACAGAACACAGAAATGATGTGCAGTTAAATAAACAGAACAAAATCTACCCAAAACAGAATGTTGAGGGCCCCTCTCTCTCTCTCTCCTCCCCAAACCTCATACCAATGACACACACACACACACACACACACACACACACACACACACACACACACACACACACACACACACACACACACACACACACACACACACACACATACAACATAATGTGTGATACATATTGTGACCTCTCAGCACAAATCAGTTTAACTAGCATTTTGGGTGTTTTGAGATACTACGTATCACTGGAAAGTGTACATCTGTGGATTATTTTGGTATTTGAATGAAGCTTGTACAGAAAAAAAAAATGAGACATTATGTATTTTAAAATCATTAACTGGAAGACGGCCATTTTGAGAAAACGCCTCTAAAGTTTTTAGTCACTCTGCTACACATATTCCTTAAATTTCTTTATTTGGTGGCTTTGACCCGTTTGTTTCTAAAATTTATTAGCTGTCATTATCCAAAAGGGCACCAAAGAGCTTTCTGTCAATATTACATGTGGGGGTCTGTACAGGTTATGGTTTGCAATAAGAGACAAAAACAGGTATTTTGGTAAGAAATTGTGTTCTTTCTGCTACAATCATCATTAAAATACCATTTGGATTGATTAATGGTATTTTTTCAAGAAAAAAATTCTATGGGGATAGATTATAGTCCACAGATATCAATTTGAGAAAAAGTTAAAAACACCCCTAGACCCTCAATCACCTTTTCAGCTCCTAGTGCTGTTCGACTGACTCGAGTTAAGACTGAATTGGTGGTGGGAGGTCACATATATGTTATAAAGTCAAAAACAGAACTGATAACAGCCCTCCCCCCCTCTCTCTCTCTCCTTCCTCCTCTCTCTCTCTCTCTCTCTCTCTCTCTCTCTCTCTTCTCTCTCTCCTCCTCTCTTTCTCACCAGAATGAAATTATTCGAAGACAAACAGAACAAAGTTGTACGGCTAAATGAAACAGAAAAAATCTAGCAAAAACAGAACTGCCATCATCATCGGCTCTCTCTCTCTCTCTCTCTCTCTCTCTCTCTCTCTCTCTCTCTCAGTAAACTCCCATACACTCATCCCCACCTCAGACAAACACACACACACACACACACACACACACACACACACACACACACACACACACAATGTGTGATACATATACACACTAATGCAAACTTACCGCTAACAACACCTGCACTGCAGCATGAATAACCTCCACATAGTAATACTGGAGAATACAGCCTTCCACAAACTCTTCAGGGGGAATAGGTCGGCTGGACTCGGCGTACTGTTGAGGACTTACCACCCATGAGGAGTTGGTGATTATACAGCCGATGCCATGTTCCAGCCACCATGACTTGCTCTCAGTGCCGATTGTCAGAATGTAGCGTTCACGATTCTGAAACAAGTTTAACACCTTCACTGCCCC
>JAPXFY010000027.1:44547326-44552326 GCA_030674185.1 Monoplex corrugatus
CAGTGTATGACTGTGTGTGTTACTATAAAGACTGAAACATCAGTTAAACACATCTGGCTAATTCACTGCCTGCATTACAAGATCACAACGCTGTAAAACTAAATGACTCAAACTGTTTACATTGTTACATAGTTCGGCGGGGGCGCGGCCAACCGCATTCCATCCCTTTCCCAGTTTCGATCCATTTCCTGAAACTTTTAGCCAAGAAAATGCTAGCGTATAAAGAAAACAAGGAAACCAATCAATCTACCCTTAAAAAGTTAAAGAAATTATTAGTCCACTAAACCATTTCCTCAAAAATCAACGCGACCACAGCACCGATTGAGGCCTAGTATGAACACATAAAGGCAAAAGTCTTACTTAGAACTTAAAAGCGCTTCATTGAAGAATGATTCACGCTGGCATTTCACTTCAGAATTCACACAAACAACCTGAACTTACCAACTGACAAATGAAGACCACGACCAATATCGTGTTGATCGTACGCGTGAGGTATTTCCCAGCCATTCTGCCTCTCTACTGCTCATCTGGATCTATCACATTTACTTCAGTTGCCAAGCATGATTGTATCGAATTCCACAACAGGTCACATCTCAGCCTATGTAAAGCGAATAGGTCTCTGTGTGCATGTGTGTGGTTAACACAGCTGCAGGAAATTACTACGCTCCAAAATATAAATCGCAGGTTTTCACCACAACATGATCAAACCTGAAGCATGCATCGATCAAACTAAAGCCACCGATTTCAAGAAGAATTAAAGTAAAAGTAAATGTATGCTTTTGTTCTTTTTATATAATTTTTGGACGTCTTTTCTTGCGTAGCTATAATCTATATATAAATTGGAGCAGATTAAAGTAGTTCGCCTACACAGGTATTCGAAGAGCAAACTATGTAAGACGTGTGTTTATTATATTCAGGGTTTGAATCAGACTGCAAGGAAAAGCATACCGTAGCCTTAGATTTTTCCTCGACAAAACAAAAGAGTTGAAATTAGAGAACACAGAAACAAAGTTATTATTCCAGAACTGATTACTATGATTATAATTACTATCTGTCCGATCCAATTCCAGAAAGCACTGAAGCGGTACATGCGTAGGCAACTCGTAGGAACTAGGCCTATTCTAATTCTCACGCACAGACATCCTATTTATAGACTGAGCACCCCCTTCCCCACTTCCCTGGGATGGTTATCCCCGTCGGCCATATCACCTGAGGTGGGTGTCGACGTAAAAACTAAACCAAATCAATCAAAAGCCTGTGAGCACTGAGGTGAAACGATTTCACCATCGAGCTCCAAGTGGCCGCCATGTTGGAGACCTTCCTGCACAAAGCTGCCTGTTGTTTACACTGTGTAAGTGATTGTAGGACAGAGGGAAAAGCCAGACTGTAGGCCTACCATTAAAATATTTTCTTAAAAGAAATATCGTTGACCCATTATTACCGTGCGTGGTGTGTGTGTGCGCGCGCGCGTGCGAGCGCGTGGTGGTCTTCGATTTAATGTCTATTCACTAAAGTGATTTTAGACCCAAAAAAAAAAAGGGGGGGGGGAGAGGGGAATACAGGAGGAGTGAAGAGGGTATATGAAAATTATCAATTTTGATCTTTAAAAAAAAATGATCCAGAAAACAATTATTTCTGAGGAGAGGAAGGTAAATCTAGCAAATAGTGTTATCACAATTAAAGATTTAAACAAACAATCTAATAAGCAAAATTAATAAACATCTAGAATAAATGAATAAAAGTCAAAACTAAGAATCGACTAACCACAACAGTGAACAAGTGAAATAACATGTTAAAGGTAATTCGTTATAGGACTTTTTGACAGGCTAACAAAAAATTCATATATTAATGATGGTGAGGCAAATATGTCAGAAATTGTCTTTGTAGAGAGTATAGGAATATGTCGTGTTACCCGAACACATGAAAGTATATGACTATGCGTTATCTTCTTTCCACACAAACACACTATATTCCTGGAGTGTTTTGTTTTGAATGCATCAAGTTTCCACTTATATATAAGGGATTGCATAACTCTGCCGGCAGGGAACGGCTTAGGTGATTTGCTAATTTCAAAGTTCATGTAACATTTTTTATACTTTTTCTGTTTATCTTGGAACTGCTTCCATACATAGGTGTCCACTAAGAACGCGTCCAACTATACATGTGTGCGTAAAGTTTGGCTCTCTATTCTTTACACACACACACACACACACACACACACACACACACACACACACACACACACACACACACACACACACACACACACACACACACACACCACACACACACACACACACACACACACACACACACACAAACAAACAAACAAACACGCACGCACGCAAGCGAATGGATTCACGAAAGTCTTACGTTTGGTGTTACTTGTAATAATGACAACAATAATGATGATAATAATAATGATTAATTGCACACTGCCTCATCTCATAAGAGCCTTAAGTGCTTCACAAAAATGTAGGTGCCGATGACAGACATATGTAAAGCAAATACATGTCAACCCTGACGTCCACTACAAGGTACACAATGCCTATCAATTAACATCAGGAAGAGAGTTCTTGTGTGTTATATAGAACTAATACTGTTGTACGGATGTGAGGCGTGGACAGTCAACAAGCAAAGCCAGAACAATATTGAGGCAGCCGAGATGTGGTTTCTAAGAAGAATGTTGAGAGTTCCATGGACAGCAAAGAAAACAAATGAGACAGTCTTGATGGAGACAGACACAAATAGATCACTCATAAGGAAGATTAGGAAAAGACAGGCAACATTTATAGGCCATTTTATGAGGAAGGGGGATTTGGAGCACCTGGTCACAACGGGAAAGCTGGACAGAAAGAGAGCACCAGGTAGACCCAGGGAGAAAATGCTGGACGGACTTGCAGAGTGGCTGGGGACGAGGGGGGTGGGAAAGATGCTAGGGGCAACGAGAGATAGAGACAGATGGAAGTCCATGATCGCCAACGCCATGCGGCAGGGCACCTGATGATGATGATGACATACGCAACTGAAATTTTATGAATGACTGAGCATGGGTCTATTTTTCTTGTGTCTTCTCAAACATAAAAACTGAAAGGGGATTCATCACACTGAACAGTTCTCTGTGCATTCCACCCAAATCTGCCAGCATTCATGTTGAGTCAGTACAAAATCTGTTAGTACTCACTCACTTACTTACTTACATACCTGTCTATGATTAAGAAAATATTGTCTTCACTTACCTGATAGCTGAACATTTGTGCATTGACTGGGGTGGTGGTGGTGGTGGTGGTCTTTCTGTCATGTGAGACGAGTTTATACAGAATAGCTAGTCGTGTTGTGATTCAGACCTTTAATTATGTATTTATTTACTTTATATATAAGAAAGATTAGGAAAAGACAGGCAACATTTATATGCCATTTTATGAGGAAAGGGGAATTGGAGTACCTGGTCACAACAGGAAATCTGGAAGGAAAGAGAGCACCAGGTAGACCCAGGGAGAAGATATTGGACAGACTTGCAGAGTGGTTGAAGACAAAGAGAGTGGAGGAGGTGCTTGAGGCAACAAGGGACAAAAAGAGATGGAAGGCCATGATCGCCAACGCCATGTGGCAAGGCACCTGATCATGATGATCACGTCGACTATTTCGAGCAAGCGTTGAGAGACAACTTCAAAATGAAAACACCTCAACTAAAAGTCTGGCGACAAGAGTGGCGACGTAGCGCTTTTGTTTGGCACTCTGTGTGTGTGTGTGTGTGTGTGTGTGTGTGTGTGTGTGTGTGTGTGTGTGTGTGCGTGCGTGCGTGCGTGCGTGCGTGGCGTGTGTGTGTGTGTCCAGTATGCGTGTGTTTATGTGATATATGAAGAATTGACCAACCAACTAGAAAGACCCAATATTGATGGAAAAGATCTACGAATAATCGAAATATATATTGGGAACAAACAGCAGCAATATCAAAACAGGAGTCAGGCAAGGTTCTGTTCTGTCACCAGATTTGTTTTCACTTTACAGCGAAACCATCATGAGAAACCTAGAAGAATACCCTGGATTAAAAGTTGGAGGGAAAATGATAAACAACATCCGTTACGCAGATGATACCGTGCTAATTGCAGAAAATGAAAGGGACCTACAAAACCTTGTGGATATAATAGAAATAGAAAGCAAATATAAAGGGCTGGAGCTAAATAGCAAGAAGACTGAAGTCATGGTAATCAGTCAAAAAATAAAATAAAAACATGAAATCCCGTCATGCAAAATAACAGCAAACGGCACAACTTTGAGACAGGTTGTTAAGTTTAAATATCTGGGAACGGTCATCTCACCAGACGGCAGATGCACATCAGAAATAGCCAGCAGAATCGGTTAAGCCAAAACAGCATTCAAAAGAATGAAAAGCGTTCTTACCAACAAATGCCTATCAATTAACATCAGGAAGAGAGTTCTTGAATGTTACATAAAACCGATAATGCTATACGGTTGTGAGGCGTGGACAGTCAACACGCAAAACCAGAACAAGATTGAGGCAGCCGAGATGTGGTTTCTAAGAAGAATGTTCCATGGACAGCAATGAAAACAAACGAGAGTCTTGATGGAGGCAGACACAAGAAGATCATTGATAAGGAATATTACGAAAAGACAGGCACATTTATAGGCCATTTTATGAGGAAAGGGGAATCAGAGTACCTGGTCACAACAGGAAAGCTGTAGTAAAAAAGAGCACCAGGTAGACCTGAGAGAAAATATTGGACGGACCTGCAGGATGGCTGGGGACAGAGAGGGTGGAAGATGTGTTTGCAGCGACAAGGGATAGATACATATGGAGGGCCATGATCGCTAACACCATGTGGCATGGCACAAGATGATGATGTTGTAGTGTGGTGCGGTGTACTTGCAGCGACAAAAGATATATTCGTATGGAGGGCCATGATCGCCAACGCTATGCGACATGGCACATGATGATGATGAGTGTGAAGTGGTGTTTATGGTGGTGATGTACGTGA
>JAPXFY010000027.1:44557326-44657326 GCA_030674185.1 Monoplex corrugatus
GAACAAAACTCGTTTACAGAACACCATAAGTCAAACAATAATCATGTTTATACAGCTGATCAAATCTTTTATGTAATATTGTCATCATCTGCCCACAATACAGAAAACACTACGTTCATATGCTTTGTGAGAATGCTGCAAAATTTTATTACACTCCGAATGAATACCAGCGTATGTAACACCTTGAAAAAGGAAAACGTTTTTCCCTTTCCCTGGCATTTTACACAAAGGATAACATAAAAAAAATTCAATATTTTCTTGAGAGGGAGAGAGAGAGAGAGAGAGAAGAGAGAGGAGAGAGAGAGAGAAGAGAGAGAGAGAAGAGAGAGAGAGAGAGAGGAGAGACAGATAGACAACAGACAGAAGACAAACAAGAGGCAGAAGACAGACAGGAGTAGACAGAGACAGAGAGGAGAAGACAGAACGGGGGAAGCAGAGAAGAGAGAAGAGAGAGAGAGAGAAGACAGACAGACAGACGAGCACAGAAGACGAGAAGAGAGACAGAGAGAGACAAGACAGAAGACAGAGAGAGAGAGAAGGAGAGGCACACGAAAGACACAGAGAAGAAGAGACAGAGAAGAGAGAGACGAGACAGAAGAGAGAGAGAGAGAGAGACAGACAGACAAAGAAACAGAGACAAACAGATAAAAGGAGAGAGTGACAGAGAGAGGGAGAGACAGAGAGAGAGAGACAGAGAGACAAAGACAGACAGCCAGACAGAGACAGAGAGACAGCCAGACATACAGATAGAGAGAGGGGAGGGGGAGATAGGGACAGAGAGAGAGAGAGAGAGAGAGATACAGACAGACAGACAGAGAGATCCAGACAGAGATAGAGACAGACAGACAGAGCGCTCACTCACCGCCACATCAACACACTCAGCAGACTCAGTAAAACTCAGACAGGGGTTCCATGAGTACAGATTGGCGCCCTGTGTGTCTAGGATATCCTTGAACCTTCACACACACAAACAAGTGAACAATCACACGAAATAATCAACTTTATTTAGTTATTGTTATTATGTTTAAAGCCCAACCGACTGCGTAGAGCCACATCAGGGCTATAACCGTTTCAAAACGTACACAATACTTCAACAAGAAAGAAAAGAAAAAAAATTAAGTACACATATCAATGCATTCGTGCACATAATCTAAAGAGATGCCCCTGGCGTTGACCGCTCCGTCTAATCACACAAGGGATTTAAAAAAAAACATACCTGAACACAAATTTAAACAAATAACTAAAGACACTAAAGCATATATAAAAACGGGCGTGAACTACCTAAAATTGCTTCCGCATATCTCACCCCCCTAGAGCCAAAAATGCACCTAATACAAGTGCCCAATTATCAATCTTAATAGAAATCATTCAAGACTTTATCGAACACATACAGGTGAATGGACCAGCTAGGCAGAAAATGATAAGAAGAAATGACAGAAAGTAGAGGAGCAAGGCAGAGACAAAGAGAGTGATAGAAAAGAGGAAGTTTCTAGCACAGAATTTCCAGAAGGTGGGGATCCTATTTATACTGAAAGACACCCCCCCTCCAGCAACCTCACAGGAGGAAACCTGCCTACCTGGCGGTGAAATTGTCCGCTAAAGGTGATAAATCGATCACCCCTTTAGAGGTGCGGCAGGAACAAGGCCCGGTCTGCACACATTTCTCCGACGTTTGGGCCCCTTCTGACGTCACCCCTTCCCTAGCTGACGTCACTCTTGACGTCACCGTAAACATGACACACACCACCAGCGTGAGCAACGAACAACTAATTCGCAGCATTTTGTGAAAGGCTTAGAATTTGTCGTCTGTGTTAAAACAGTTCTAGAACTTTCGCTGGGTTGTTTCTTCGATGAAAAATAGTTATAGATTTCGTTGAGAATGTCCACAGCCGGGTGAATTTTGACGAGGTAAAAACTTTGTGAACAATGAGGAGCGGTGTGAAGGCTACTGAAGCCTTGACTGACCAAAGCTTCGAAGATTCTTATCAGTTCCGACAAAGACGATTCTGGCCAGGTCTTATCAGAATCATGATTGGCCTTGAACTGTTGGTCAGGTCACCGTTTGAAAAACGATGTGACATTGTAGAAAGTTCAAGGACATTTATGTTAAAAGATAGTCACGTCCGTTTGATGCCATTGCGTGTTTGTGAGTTAAAGTTATATATGTGGGCTAACTTATCTATCTCTCTCTCTATATATATATACACATATATACATATATGTATACATATATATCTATACAATGTATATATATCTGTGTGTGTGTTGTGTGTACGTGTGTATTATGTGTGGGTGTTTGTGTATTGTGTTAAGTGTGGTGTGCGTTGAGTGGTCTGTGTGTGTGTGTGTGCGTGTGTGTGTGTGTGTGTGTGTGTGTGTGTGTGCATTATATGGTGTGAGTGTCTGTAATAAAAAAAACCCTGTGTGCATTGGTATATGAAAGACTTGTATTGTTCATGTGTGTGTCCGTCAGCAACCTACTTTTGTCTCCAAGTCCGCTCTCAAAACTCACCTTTTCTCCTCTGCATAAAATCCTGACCTCACTCAATCCCCTCTGCAGCCTGTCTCCACTCGGAGGGGAATCACATTGTAATATATAATTGTATATAATATGCTCTCTATAATTTTCCATTGCTTTTATTCTTTCTCCCCATTTATAGCCGTGTGCGTGTGCGTGTGTGTGTGCGTGCGTGTGTGTGCGTGCGTGCGTGTCTGTTTTAGCGCTTAGATTTGATTTTATCAAGATTTTGCGCTATATAAATAAAATATTGTTGTTGTTGTTGTTGTTGTTGTTGTGTGTGTGTGTGTGTGTGTGTGTGTGTGAGAGAGAGAGAGAGAGAGAGAGAGACAGAGAGAGAGAGAGAGAGAGACGTCATATCAAAGCGTTTGTACAATAAACGAGTACCCTTATTTGCATTTTAAGATTAACACTTCAGCGTGTCTCATATTACTTCTTAACCCTTTGACTCCTGCAGCCTATCCACCAAATGCAAAAACTTAACCCTTTGACTCCCACACCCTGTCCACCAACTGCAAAAAAACCCCACCCCTTTGACTCCCTCACCCTGTCCTTCAGGACTGGGATCGAGAGAGCATGGAAGGAGAGTTAGATGGCTAATACTGTTATGATGTGTAGGGTAAGGGAATCAGAGGGTTAAGTTTTTGCTTTGCTAGCACGGTTGACAATGTAGGATACTAACAGACAGGGTGCGGGGGTCAAAGGGTTAAATTAACATGCATTGCTGAATGAGATAATGCGGGTATTGTGTAAACAACGAACGTGATTTGAATCTACTTCCTGGACACATGCAGATAGACACAAAGGGAACAGAATTTTGCCACAGACGATGGCAAGCAATGTAAAGAAACTTGATAATGAAAGAAATATAAAATAATAGAAAAAAAAAAAGCCGATGTTCCATGCACCTGCATGCAACTGAAGTCCATGAAAGGGAAACTCGATACGCATCATGTGCGTGCGTGCGTGTGAGTGTGTGTGTGCGTGCGTGTGTGTGTGTGTGCGTGCGTGTGTGTATGTGTGTGTGAAGTGTATGTGTTCGTATTTGTATACGAAAGACCTGTCTTTTTCATGTGAGAGGAGAGGAGGGTGGGGAAAGTGTGGGGGGGAAAGTGTGGGGGTGAAAAACAAGACACTATTGTTGTCCATGAAATTATGGATGGTATAAAATGGATGTCATCTCATGCGTATGTGTCGTTTATTTATCTCACTCCCTGTTTCTCCTCGTTTCTTAACCCTTTGACTCCCATATCCTATCCACTATATGCAAAAACTTAACCCTTTGACTCCCTCACCCTATCCACCAGCTTCCAGCAGGAAGCTGGTGAATAGGGTAAGGGGTCAAAGGGTTATGTTTTTGCTTTGCTAGCATGGTTGACAATGCAGGATGCTGGTGGACATGGTACGGGAGTCGAAGGGTTACATCCCTTTATGTGCTTTGTATCATGCTTGTAATATTATCCCCACCTTGTGGAAATTCTGTGCCAGAAATTTCCTCTTTTCTGTCACACAGTTTTTCCTTGCTCCTTGCTTTCTGCCATCACTTCATGTCATTTTCTGCCTTGCTGGTCCATTCACCTATATGATTCTATACAGCTTTACGTTTCCTCTTAGGATTGATAATTTTGTTTATATATTGACTGCATTTTTGGCTCTAAGAAAATTTGATATGCAAATGCAGTTTAAGGTAAGTATGGCCAGTTTATATATATACACACACACACATATATATATGTATACATGTATATGTACATATATGCATACACACACACGTTATATATATATATAATATATATATATATATATAATATATATATATATATATATATATAGAGAGAGAGAGAGGAGAGATACATACATATATATACACATATATATCTCTACATATACATATATACTTGTTTTAGTGTCCATAGGTTTACATTTGTACTTAATTTTGTGTGTGTGTGTGTAAATCCTCTGGTGATAAAGTAGATGGACTGGTTAACGCAAGGGGCATATGCTTAGATTATGTGTGCGAATGCATCAATATGTCTACTAAATTTTTTCCAGCTGTTCTTTTTTAATTTTGTGTGCAAATGCATTGATATGTGTACTTAATTTTTTTCCCAAGTGATTGTTGTTTCTTTCAACTGGAGTTGTATACGTTTTTGAAATGGTTTAAAACCCTGATATGGCTCTGTGCAGTCAGCTCGGCTTCAAATAGTGATAAAAAATAAATGCTGGTGGGCAGAATCTGCAGACAGCAGGATAGACACAGTGCAACTGTGCATTAATTTTCTTCTTAAAATGTTTGAAAATAAAAGATGCATTATGTGGTACCATTGTTATTGTTGTTTAAAGCCCAGCTGATAGCGTAGAGCCATATCATGGCTATAGCCGCTTCAAAGCACACAAAACTTCAACAGGAAAAAAAAAGAAAAGAAAATTAAGTACACATATCAATGCATTCACACACATAATCTAAGGTCATGCCCCCGGTCTTGACCACTCCGTCCAATTTATTGCAAGTGAATTTAAAAAACACACATGAATATGAATTTAAGCATACCTAAGGACACCAACAAATATGTATATATGATGGGCATAAATAACTTGAAATTGCTTCCGCATATCTCACCACCCTAGAGCCAAAAATGCACTTAATACATGTACCCAATTATCAATCCTAAGAAAAAGTTGTAAGATTTTATCAAATACATACAGGTGAATGGACCAGCAAGGCAGAAAATGGTAGGAAGAAATGACAGAAAGCAAAGGAAGAAGACAGAAACAAAGAAAATGACAGAAAAGAGGAAATTTCTAGCACACAGTTTCCACAAAGTGGGGATACTACTTATACTGAAAGAGCCCCCGGCATCCCCATGGGGGGAATGTGGTAACATTAGACACAGACAAACAAGCAATAAATGCAGACAATGCAAGTTCACAAGATACAAGACACTTTATTGCCAAGTTCAGAGAACAGGAATTTTTGGAGACATCATGCTTGCTCCATTCACATTCACTCACATTTACTGTGGTGTTGTTAACAGGAACCATCGTCACTCATGGGCACAAAATATTTAACTGTGCAAATCTGATGTCAGATTAATTAGCAATTGTTTTAGACGCTAGTAGCACATCTTTTTTCTACATCAAAACTGATACAAACTCAACAAAACAGGCATAAATAGCAAAGTTTATAAAATAAAAGCTCAGTCGAGACCTCCAACATAAAATGAGGACTCCCTGGTTTTATCGGGAGACAAGACCTCTGCTCTCCAGGCACCACGAGGCACTAAGCTACGCCCCTTAGGGGATTCTAACAAGCATGGTACATAAAGTACCACCTCCCTTCATGCTATGCGGGTCACTCGTTATTTCTGAACACACGTTTTGGTTTATTACCCATTTCCGACAGGAACCCATTAACGACACAACATGCTCATTCACATCCACACACATATGGCAACTCTCCCCACCCAGTCCACCCCCCCCCCCACAATCCCCACCACAAGATGCTCATTTAATCAATAAAACAAAATTATACATACACATTCGTACATGTATGTATACATGCATAAAGGTAAAGAATGTGTAAGATTAGCACGTTGCAATCATAAGCAAACAGCATACTTTGAATCAGTCAGCCACTATAAATAGTAAGATTATACGCTAGGGTAAATCTTACATGAGCATTACCTTAAGAACCAGTTCGATAATGATGAAATGAATTTTGGCAGGAATACCATGCTGACATTTGATAAAGAATTATTCACACAGACACACACACGCATATGTACACACACACACATACATGACATTTGATAAAGAATCAATTACACACATATACACAAACACATACATACTCATGCACACACACAGGTCATTTGATAAAGAATCAATTACACACACACACTTCTCTGAAAGCACATATGTGAATAGACATTAGAAGAAATAACGAACACACACACAAACACACACACTCAAGCACACACACAGAGGACATTTGATAAAGAACCAATCACACACACACACATTCTCTCTCTCTCAAGCACACACACACACACACACACACACACACAACGAAACTGAAGAAACACTTGGCTTTACTTCTGTCCAAGATATTTTTCTGTGAAATATTATCATCATCATCACAACACACCAGCATGATCCAGATATACATGCAATAAATTACAAAATCAATAACAAAATCATTCAGATTAACAGCGAACATAGTTCTGCACTTTTCTGTGCTGAGTCTGCACAAGACTTCACACTTGCAACAGTTCCCACTCCATTATTAACCGATTTACCAGTCGCAATGTTGCAGTGATTAGTGTAATGACTGTAAGGTTGTGGGTCAATCCCATCAGCCCTTCACAACTCACTGTGGATTTTGGCTCCAACTAGCTCTCACCAGAACTGAAAGTGTCATAGTCTCATCCACTTCACGGCTGCATCATAGAAGGTGCTGCTGAAATTTTCTAAACAACACCGCAGGTGTTTGCATCTCTCTGGCCTAATTGATGCCACGATATATCATGATAGTAAACGTACCGCCCTGTTACGCAGTCTCAGACCTAGATTGAACTCCACAGCATCATGATTATCATCCTAAACATCATCAACACCATCGCATTATAAAAACTGCACCAGCTTCTGTGGCCACTGAGGTGGCACAGAAAATGGTACACTGGGAAAAAAAAGCTGAGCACAAAGATAATCTCCCTAGCTGCGACGATCCTGAAAAAAACCAAACAATACAAAACGATCTAACTTCACAGCATTCCGATTTTTCTTCTATTTTCATGTTGTTTGTCCACACTGTGCAGGCGTTATGTTGCTGCACAGTCTGCGTACTCGGGTGTTTTCCTGTCTCCATAAGTCACTAGACACAGACATGATTTACAAGGCCTTTATGTGCATATATGATGTTCTGCCTGGAGAGGGTTTTAGGCACAAACAGGTCGGCACACATGCTGACCTGAGAGATTGGAAAAATCTCCACCTTTTACCTACCAGGCTGGAGGTACCCAGGCAGGATCGAACCCAGATTTTCCGATCAGAAGTTTGACATCTTGTCCATTTCACTATCACACCCACCAATAATATTTGATAACAGATGGAAACATTCTTTTTTTTTTTTTTTATTAACAATATGAAGCACATTGGAAGACTCGTTTTCCCCACTCCCCAATGACTAGTACCGTGGCAAAATCATAGAACCATCCTGAAGAACAATGGGTGGAAGACTTTTTCTTTCATGTTCGTGATTATTTCTTTATTACTGCCTACGAATGATTGCTTTGTAAACTGAATATACAAACATGTATTTTATGCCCACAGATTCGTGCCATGGCTTTATCACACCAACCAGCACTGGTGGAAGACTTGGTTCTTCTCCCAGTGACTCTCATGGCGAAGTTGTGGAACCATTCCTCAAAACAATGAGCAACTTCCCAAATCACTGATCCTAGGAGAAATTATTCTTGAAAAACAATGAACAACTCCCGAGACAGCTGGAAACATTCTTGAAAACAATGAACACCCCAAACTAATGATCTTTGGAGGAAACATTCTTGAAAACAATAAACAGTTCCCCAAACTGTTGATCTAGGGAACCGTTCCTGAAAACATTGAACAATTCCCCAAACCGCTTAGAGGAACCATTCTTGAAAACAATGATCACTCCCCAAACTGCTGATCATGAGAGGAAACATTCTTGAAAATAATGAACTCCCCAAACCGTTATCTTAGGAAACATTCTATAAAACGATGAACAATTCCCCAAATCACAGATCTTAGAAGGGGAGTTCTACCCTGAGGAACTGGTCTGCATTGGTGGTGGAGCTGATGGAAACGGACACAACATATTGTTCCTTCATCTTGGTCGTTAAGGTTCATGTCAGGACCTAAGGATACTGGACGCAAAAGCCGCCAGGATCCTTCTCTGTCTCTGCCTCTGGGATGTGGCATTAAGCAGGTCAGGCACACTGAGGATTTCCCTTCTCTGACTGCCACCAAGGTCTCTGTCTTTCAGCCTTGATGATGGTCTCCATCCAGGGCACTCTCCTGAAAGATGGTATTGGTGTGTCGTCTTGGGTAGTGTCACCAAAGCAAGCAAGTTTGTCTCACTTCACCATTGCCAGAGCTGAAAAGCGTTGATCTTGTTCCATACTTAACTGTTGGTCTCTGGCGTGAGACAACATAGAGCAGCCCCCTGAAGAAAATGGTATCAAAGCCATAACCCTTTCATAAGCACCAATGCGTACCATCTAAGCAAACACAGCACACCTCATGAAAGCGACCTCACAGCTTTAGTGGATGGCCAGAAAGCAGCCATCCAAACAGCTGACAGAATCAAAATGCTCCTCTCTGTTGTGTGTGTGTGTGTGTGTGTGTGTGTGTGTGTGTGTGTGTGTGTGTGTGTGTGTGTGTGTGTGTGTGTGTGTGTGTGTGTGTGTTTGTGTTTGTGAGCATGCATGCACATGTGTGCATGCGTGTGTGTGTATGTGTCTGCTGTAAGGCAGTTTCAGTAATCTGCTTACAGATCACTGATTGGTGTCCACAGTGTTCTCCTTACAGGTCTCTAATGGGTGGCTGCAGTACTCTGCTTAAGATCACTGATTGTTGGTTATAGTGTTCCCCTTACAGGTCTCTGATGGGTGGCTGCAGTACTCTGCTTATAAGTCACTGATTGTTGGCCATAACTTTCTTCTTACAGGTCTCCGATGGGTGGCTGCAGTACTCTGTTTACAGATGGCCGTTCAGCAGCTGAACTAGTGAAAGGGTTTTGAATATTCTCTTCTCTGAGTCAGCAAAGCAGAGTCCAAGGCTTTGAGTGACATGCAATCTGTGCTTGGTAATGAAGAATGAAGCTTCATCACTAAGACCTAACAGGCCCCCCAAAATTGCTGCTGGCTCTTGACGGGAATATACCGATAATTAGTGGGAATGAACTATAAGAGAAATTAGAGCACCTGGTCACAACAAGAAAGCTGGAGGGAAGGAGAGCACCAGGTAGACCCAGGAAGAAAATATCGGACTGGACTTGCAGAGTGGCTGAGGACAGAGAGGGTGGGAGATGTACTTGCAGCGACAAGGATATTCATATGGAGGGCCATGATCACCAAATTCGTATGGAGGGCCATGATCGCCAACACCCTGTGGCAGGGCACATGATGATGAGCTGGCCCACAAGTTTGATGTCTGAATGCACGTTGTCCTTGTTCTCCTCCAGGTCGGGAACAGAAGCAGGTCAATATCTGTTGCTGCTGCCTGTCGGTAAAGATGTCACCAGAGCAAACGCCAGAGGCTCCACTGAAACAGAGAGAAAAAGAGAAGGTAGCTTAGTATGTGGTTAACCTTGGACTTAAGGCTTTGTTTTAAGATACAGAGCAATGGTTCATTCTCATTATAATGATGATCAGGTAATTTTTCAAACCACAATAGAAAAAAGAACTTTTGATGATGTTACTATTTTAGTCATTCAGGATGATGATGCTGATGACGACGTTTACATGCCACAGCTGAACAATGTACAACATCCAGAATAAGTACATGAACTCTTATGATCACAGGTTCAATTCAGTGGACAGAACATTACCAGAGCTGTTTTTTAATTACATTGCCACATGGCAAGTGCACTCTTCCTTCAGTGATTCATTCTTTTACTTATTGTTGCTGAAAGCCCAGCCCATGCAGCGAGCCATATCAGGGCTATAACCATTTCAATACATACACAATACTTCAACAGGAAAGAGAAAATTAAGTACACATAATAATGCATTCGCGCACACAGTCTAAGGAGACGCCCCTGGTGCTGACCACTCCGTCCAATTTTTTCACACAGGGATTTAAGAAACATACCTGAATACAAATTTAAAAATACCTCAGGACACTAAAACATACATAAAAACAGGCCTAAATTACCTAAAATTCCTTCCGCATATCCCATTTCCCCACAGCCAAAACTGCACTTAATATATGTACCCAATTATCAATCCTAAGAGAAAGTATGAAAGACTTTATTGAACACAAACAGGTGAATGGACCAGCGAGACAGAAAATGATAGGAAGAAATGACAGAGATGACAGAAAGCAAAGGACCAAGGCAGAAACAGTGACAGAAAAGAGGGAATGTCTAGCACAGAATTTCCAGAAGGTGGGGATTCTATGTATACCAAAAGAACCCCCGGCATCCCAACCGGGGGTTCTTCAGTTATATTTTTCTTCTCTCCTTATTATGGTCACAGAGAGCTGTCAACGTACCATGTGGAAAAGAACCTCTCTTGATGATGTTGTTGAGGAAGGAAGCCAGGAACTGAATACAACGTGAGAACTCCACTTCCATGTCTGTCAGGGCCTGACCACTGAAATAAACACATACAGTTACCCCTCAACCTGGCCAAGTGGCTAGCACAACAGACCACTGACTGGGAGCGCGTGTGTTCAAACCCCCATCAGTCCATAAAATCAAGGTGCGATTTTTCGGTCCCGACCACCTCCTACTCAAGAGTTCAGGACCACAGTCAAGTCTACATAAAAGTTCAGCATGTAATAGGCTTGTTGAGAAGACTGCGACCAGAGTAAAGTCTAATCCAGATTTCAGACTGTATCACTGACAGTATTGCTCAAATTTCTTGACCAACTCCACAGGTATCTGCATCTTTCAGGCCTGATTGACACCAGGATATTATCATGAAAGTATGTGAATAGTACAGCTGTGTCATGCGGTCTTGATTCTAGATGGAACTCCACAGCTTCATCACGATCATCCCCATTTTCATCATCATAGAATTGTGAAAACTGTCCCAGATTCTGTGGCCCTTATGCCCTGCTGTCTTGGTGACCTTTCTTTTGGTATTTTTGGAGGTGTGTTTGAGAGCCACACTGAGCGGAGCAGAGGTCACGACCCTGGACTGGTGCAGCAGAAGGGGAAATAAGAAACATAGCAAAACAACAACAAAACCACATGATAGTTATAAATGTTACTGTTCATTCTTCAATTAATACACAAACTTGAAACACAATTTAATATAGTGATAAATGTTGCATTAACTGTTCATTTGTAAATTAATACACAAACTTGAAACACAATTTAATATAGTTATAAATGTTACATTAACTGTTCATTCTTCAATTAATACACAAACTTGAAACACAATTTAATATAGTTATAAATGTTACATTAACTGTTCATTCGTCAATTAATACACAAACTTGAAACACAATTTAATATAGTTATAAATGTTACATTAACTGTTCATTCGTCAATTAATACACAAACTTGAAACACAATTTAATATAGTTATAAATGTTACATTAACTGTTCATTCGTCAATTAATACACAAACTTGAAACACAATTTAATATAGTTATAAATGTTACATTAACTGTTCATTCGTCAATTAATACACAAACTTGAAACACAATTTAATATAGTTATAAATGTTACATTAACTGTTCATTCGTCAATTAATACACAAACTTGAAACACAATTTAATATAGTTATAATGTTACATTAACTATTCATTCGTCAATTAATATGTAAACTTGAAACAAACTTTAATACAGTTATAACTGTTATATCAACAAGCTTATTCGTGAATTAATATGAAAACTTGAAACACAATTTAATACAGTTATACATGTTACATTAACTGTTCGTTCGTGAATTAATACGTAAACTTGAAACACAATTTAACAATTTAATGTTACATTACTCTTCATATACAAATTAATATGTAAAGTTGAAACACAATTTAATCTAAAGCGGATGCTTCACCTATTAAATAAAGCAACATGGATACAACATTACGCACAAAGGCTTTCCCTGAAAACAAAGACTTCAAATGTTACAATTCACAGGCAGACAAACCAACCTACTTATGGGATAAACAGTCCATAGCCACGCGGTACACTCAAGTCTTAGCCCCTCTGCTGCTAATGCTTTAAGCTACAACATATCCTGGCCATGAAAACTAGGAGACCTCAAGGCCCTAAGACATACTGGGCTAGTATACAGAGACTGGCCCCTGACTGAAGAACCTTCATTCCCACTTAAAAGCCAATGACATTATAATAATAAATAATAATAATTACAATATTTATATAGCGCAAAATCTTGATAAAATCAAATCTAAGCGCTGAAGCAGACACATACGCAAGCACGCAAGCACGCACGCACACAACACGCACGCACACACACACACACACTCACACACACGCATGGCTATAAATGGGGAGAAAGAATAAAAGCAATAAAAGCAAGAATAAAAGCAATGGAAAATTATAGAGAGCATAGCATATACAATTATATATTATAACCATGTGATTCCCCTCCGAGCGGAGACAGGCTGCAGAGAGGGGGGGGGTTGAGTGAGGTTAGGATTTTATGCGGAGGAGAAAAGGTGAGTTTTGAGAGCGGACTTGAAGGAGACAAAAGTAGGTTGCTGACGGACTGAGAGAGGAAGTTTGTTCCAGGAGAGTGGACCAGAAACAGAGAAGGCTCGTGGACCATAGGTATTGAGCTTAGTGCGTGGAAAGCGAAAAGTCAGAGGATCGGAGGCAGAGCGGAGGGTACATGAGGGAACATAGATCTCAAGTAGGCTTGACAGGTAATCGGGGGCTGCGTTATTGAGGCTTTTGTAGCACTTGGTGTCTAGTTTGTACTGTATGCGCTTTGATACAGGGAGCCAGTGAAGTTGTGCCAGGAGAGGAGATATGTGGTCAGCTTTTTTCTTTTTGAGTACAAGGCGTACAGCATTGTTTTGAATGCGCTGTAGGATGTGAATGGTGGAGGCAGGAAGACCAGACAGGAGTGAATTGCAATAGTCAATGCGAGACATGAAGGAGAGAACGAGTTTTGCAGTTGTTTCGACAGAGAGATACTTCCTGATCAGCCTTATACGATGGAGATGATAGTAGCAAGATCTGGCAGTTTGAGAAACAAACTTGTTCATGGAGAGGGTAGAGTCAATGCAGACACCAAGGTTTTTAGCTGAATCAGAAATTGGGACTGATGTGTTACATAATGGGAGAGAAAGAGGAGGCAGCTGAGAAAGTTTCTGACGGGTGCCAATGAGGATAGCTTCTGTCTTGTCGTCATTAAGCTGAAGTTTGTTGAACGTCATCCAGTTCTTAATGTCTGAGTAACACTCAGTGGTGCGAGTCAACAGGCGCTGTATATTATCAGGTGAGTCACTGTCTTGAAGTTGGGTGTCATCAGCATAGAAGTGGTGTTTTATAGAGTGGGAGTTGATGATGGTGGACAGGGGGGAGGTGTAAAGAGTGAAAAGAACAGGGCCAAGGACAGATCCTTGTGGAACACCACAGGTCAGGTATGCAGTTGAGAGTAAGTGCCATTGATGAGAACAGTTTGTTTTCTGTTTGATAAATACGAAGTGAAAAAGGAGAGAGCAATGTCAGAGATGCCAAAAGTATGATGAAGTCTAGAAAGGAGAATACCATGGTCAATGGTATCGAAGGCTGCAGACAGATCAAGGAGTGTGAGGAGAGAGACTTTGCCAGTATCAGTTGCAAGGAGGAGATTGTTGAGAATGTGTAGTAGGGCAGTTTCAGTGCTATGGCACTGGCGGTAGGCTGACTGGAAAGGATTGAGGAGATTGTTGGCAGACAGGTGAGAGTTCAGCTGGTTGAGGACGACTTTTTCAAGGAGTTTTGACAAGAAAGAGAGATTAGAGATAGGCCGGTAATTTTTCAGTTCATTTGGGTCTAAATTGTGTTTCTTGAGGAGAGGGTGAACAATAGCAGACTTGAAAGAATCTGGGACAGTTCCAGTTTGAAGAGAAGTGTTGATAATGTCAGTGATGAATGGGAGGAGAGTAGAGAGACAGTCGGCGTAGAGAGAACCTGGAAGAGGATCCAGTTCGCAGGTTTTGAATGACATGGATCTGATTGTGTTGAGAATTTCTTCTTGTGAGACTGGGGTAAAAGTAGTAAGAGGTGTGCCAGAGAAGGAAGGGTCAGGTGGGCATGGTTGACAGGGTGTCCTGTCAAGCCTGTCAAGAAGAGTTTGTATTTTGGTGGTGAAATACTTGGAGAATACAGATTGGAGTTCTTCATTTGTATGTTTTGTTGGGAGAGGTAAATCTTTTCGTGTGCCAAGGAGATGATTCATGGTTGTAAAGAGTTCTTTTGAAGAAGAGGCATTCAGGATTTTGGTTTGGAAATAGCTTGTTTTTGCTGATGCAATGAGGGTGGATACTTTTGTTTTAGAGGCTTGGAAAAGTTGCCTGTGTATAGTGAGTTTGGATTTGCGCCAGCGGCGCTCTGCTCTGCGGCGGGCACGTTTTGCACAGGCGATCTCATGAGTGAGCCAGGGGGTAGGGGGGCGGTCAGGTAAAAGACGGGTTGTGGCTGGAGCATGAGTGTCCAGAAGATGGTGGAGAGTAGTATAGAATTCATCGGCAAGGTTATGTGACTTTTCAGAAAGGAGACGGGAGGCATCAGATGAAAATGTGGAGAGGTCGATAGGTTTGAGATTGCGTCGAGTCACTGTGCGCATGGTACGGGAAGGAGGAGAAATGTCGAGAGAACAGAGAATTGCAGAGTGGTCAGATGGAAGGGCTGAAGTTAGACGGGTAGAAAGAACTAAGCAGTTGTCAGTAGCGGAATTGTGGTGATCACGAGAAATGATCCAGTCAAGAATGTGACCTTTTTGATGGGTTGGTTCAGAAATGTGTTGAGTCATATTGTGATTGGACAGAGAGGAAATGATTTCTTGTGTCATAACGGCGAGTGTTGTCATAGTGGACATTGATGTCACCTAGAATGATGAGATTTCCAGGTAAGAGGCAGTAGTGGTCAAGCAATTGGTCAAAGTCAGAGAGAAACGTGGATGTGGTGAGTTTGTTGGCAGAGCTAGGTGGGGGTCGATAGACACAGGAGAAGGTGATGGGGTGAGGGGTGGATTGGAAGGATACTTCAACGTGCTCGAAAGAAGGATGGGAGAAAGGCAGAGACTGCGAGAAAGATAGGCGGGAATGGAGTGAGTCGTTGTAGAGGACGGCGATACCGCCACCTCGGGATGAGCGATGGAAAGAAGCAAGCCTGTAACCACTCGGAGTGAGGCTAGCATGTATAGGTTCGTGACCAAGGGGGTTAAGCCATGTCTCTGTGATAAAGCAATGTCAACATGCTCATCTGCGATAAAATCAGCAATGACTTCGGCTTTGCCATCAGTGCATGTTAACTGAGCATTAAAAAGGCATAGTTTCAGCCTATCACAGTCATATGGTGGCGGCCGAGGTGGCGATGAAGGCGGCACCGACAGGACAGAAGGCGAAAGCGGCACCGGCGGGACAGAAGGCGAAGGCGGCACCATCAGGACAGAAGGCGAAGGCGAAGACGGCAGAGGAGGAGACGAAGCTTGCAGCAGCGAGGTCGAGGGCAGGGGCAGTGGAGGAGAAGAAGAAGCAGGAGACGAAAAGTGGCGTCGGGCAGGAGGCAGGTTGTGCCAAAGACGGTGGAGACGTCCACCATGACAGGATCGCGCAGTGCGGGGCTTATGGACAGTAGGTAAGTAAATATGCTGAGTTATTGTTGCTTAAAGCCCAGCTGACTGTGCAGAGCCATATCAGGGCTATAACCATCTCAAAATGTACACCATACCTCACTGAGAAAAATACAACACCTGGGAAAGAAAGTGAAGCACACATATCAATCCATTCATGCATGCAATCCAAGGACGCACCCCTGGCACTGATCACTCCATCCATGGAATCCACCACCAAATGATGTAAAAAAACAAACCAGAGTGAGGCACCACACCACTGCGCTTGCTGTACTCAGGAAACTAAGAGCTGTCAGGGGAGGGGACTTAAATCTTGTAACTGAAGGATCAACATTTTTCAATGCTTGATGAAACACTATCCTACTTCATCTGACTCAGACCTACGTCAACAACGCGTTGGCGATCGCGATATCACAATGTACAGTGTAACCAAGAGGTTTTTTTGTGATGTGCATATGAGGCTATACCCCAACAACACTCCCCCAATTTTTGTTTTTGTTCTTTCCCCCGTCACGATTTTCCCACTCCTCAACACCCCACCGCTTACCTGATGTTATGTACGCCTTGATCCCATCGCATGGAGAAGGCCAGGGTCAGGTTGAGGACCTTGGTCACAGCGTCCTTGAGGAAGGCAAGCTTCTTGTGCAGGAGGCATCGCTCGTGGATGGTGCGCACGTACCGAGCGTGCACCTCGATTACCTGCTCCAGGTCAGCTGCACCCTTGATCTCGTCAGCAAATTCCAGACCTGTGCTGTGCAAGATCTGGGAATACACACAGTTTAAGGGGGAGAGTTTGGGAGGTGTTAACAAGTACACATCTGTAACAAGCACACATGTGTAAATGACAGCATATATGCCAGAAAGAGACTCGCATGACAAGAGTGTGAAATAGTTCCAATACAAAAAGAAAATCATTAACCCACAATTTGTGCTGTGACACCACAAACAGAAGTAAATAAATGACAAAAGAAAAATTGTGCAAATGTATACTTATCTATAAGTTATCCTTCACCCCTCCCCCCCCCACCTATCTATCTGTCTATTTATTTGTCTATCTATCTATGTCTGTTTGTCTATCTATCTATCTATCTGTATGTCTATCTATATATTAACATATCTCTCCATCAATCATTTATTTCTAACACAGTACACATGTATATATTGCGTATAAGAGAGCGAATTAATCAATATTTTACCTCTTAAACCTGGGACACAGATTCAAAGGGAGATGGGTTGAAATCAACAAGCACATGTACATTTGCAAAACACAGACATATAAAATGAAGAAACAAAGCATATTTTTGGGGGAGGGGAGTGTTTTCTATAAAGTAAGGAAAACTTATATGCAAAAACAAACAAACAAAAACCTGCAAATATTTCAGAGGACTTACATTCTGAGCTCATTTTCTTTCTTCTGGCTGCACTTGTGCTTATGCACTCGTAAGGTATGGTTAAGTTACATGTTACTGAAATAGCATGAAAGGTTGTAATCTACATGTTTCTCTGTCTGAATGCGACTCTTGAAGCAGGAATGAAATCTGATTATCTCATGTTCAGTTAAAATGGTATGCCATATCTGTTTTTATCAATCAATAAACCTATGCTGAAGTTCTCCTAAAAATGTCCTTTCAGATCCTACACTCTCTTGCATCCACATGTCCAAATTAATTTCTCATCACCATCATCATCATGTGCCATGTTGCAAGGTGTAAGTGATCATGGCCCTCTATACGGATCCATCTTTCATCACTGCAAGCCCATCAGCCACCCTTTTCACCCCCATCCACTCTGTAAAACTAGTATTTTCTCTCTGATTTTACCTGGTACTCTTTTCCCCTCTTGCTTTCCTGTAAATTCATTTCTATCTCAGCTTTCTTTGGTAGTCATCTCCCTGGGAATCTTACAATTCTCAGCCAGTTCTTGATACATCTTATATAAGATACAATAAAAAACAAAATCACCTGAGAGTGTGTGCATGTATGTATGTATGTGTGCGTGTGTGTGTATTGTATTGTGTTGTGTTGTGTTGTGTTGTGTGTGTGTGTGTGCGCATATGTGTGTGTGCATGTGTGTCTGTCTCTGTGTGTGTGTGCAAGAGAAAGTGTGTGTGTGTGTGTGTGGTGTGTGTGTGTGTGTGTGTGTGCGTGCGTGCGTGCTTGCGCCAAAAGTGCACTTAATACATGTAACCAATTATCAATCCTAATGTATGTTAACTAGGTATGGCTTTACAGAACACATACCGGTGAATGGTACAGCAAGGCAGAAAATGATAGGCAAAAATGACTAAAAGCAAAGGAACAAGGCAGAAACAAAGAGGCAATGTCTAGTACAGAATTTCCAGAAGGTGGGGACTGCTGGTAGACTGATAGGAAGAAATGACGAAAAGTAAAGAAGCTAGGCAGAAATAAACAGAGTGACACAAAAGAAGACATTTCCAGCACAGAATTTCCAGAAGGTGGGGATAACTATTTACACTGAAAGAGCCTCCACCATTCCTCATGGGATTTATCTTTGCCTTCCCAATACTTAGCTAGAGCAGATGCAGGTCCAGCAAATCAACTCACTCGGGTCATGATGTAGTTGTGCAGGCTGTTGACAAAGTACGCCAAACGGAAACGCAGAATGTGCAACCTGTGCAGTCGCTCTGACCTTGACATCGTCTCTTCCGACCCTGACCCCAACACCGTGTCCTTGACAGGCGACACTGTTTGCAGTTCCGATTTGTCTAAACCTAAAGAGAAAAAAGGTTAATGACATATACAGAAGACATCTCTTGCCAAGTGGTTAGCCTCAGATATACAATAGTAACAGTAGAAAAAGTACTGATGATGATGAGTAAATAGATCAACAAATACTAACAGGTGTTCATATACCAACTCATAACTTACACCAACACTCAAGCTCTCACATACACTGACAATATTTTTCTGTTTTGTTTTCATTTTTATTTTCCTCTATTGCATATGATGTTTTGACAATCATCAGTGATGGGATAATTATTACATTATTTCATTTTCATTTCGACTTCCTATGATACATTTTACTCAATGACACAATATTTCGAAACAAAGTCACACCTAAACTGTAAGAAATGCTAGAAAATACTTGCACAGAAAACAAAATAAAAATTCCTTCTAACACACCTAAAAACCTGAGAATTACAAGAAAATGCTTGCATAAAAATTAAAATGAAAATTCCTTTTAAATTCATACCTGAAAATCGCAGCTGGTCTAGTCCATATTTTGCCCGTTTGATTTGCAGCAAAAATCGGAACACCTGGTTATACAGGTTCTGGCACTTGCTGTTGACGACCACATCGACAGGCCACGGAACCTGAATTTTCAAAAAGAAGTTTATCAATGGGCTGACACAGAACACATGTATCAGGAAACAGAAAACAAAAACCAGCATTCAGAAACAGAATCTGAATTGTGAATTAGAAACAGGCCACATATGTACTGGTATAATGAAGGCCACAGAAACTGAATACCTAATGGAGACAGAATTTATACATATACCATTCATACATATACCTGCACACTGCCTGAGTCTATACTCGAGCTGGTACTTACATATCATGGTGGAGGGTCTGAAATGTTGAGAAAACTTCACAAATATTCAATGTGATTTGTCTTTTAAAGATAATAATGCAACTGAGAGATAATGAAACAAGAAAACTTCACAAATATTCAGTTTGTCTTTTAGGGATAACACAATAAGCAAAGTTCACAAATATTCATTTTTGTGTGTGTTTTTTTGAGATAATTAAAGAAAAGTTCACAGAGACACAATTTGATTTCAGAGATAAGAAAACAAGAAAAGTTCTCAAATGTTGATATGATTTCTGTTTCACAGAATATCAAACACAAAATGTCCACAAATATTCAATTCGATTTATCTTTCACAGGTGAAAAAATGAGAAAAGTTCGCAAATATCCACCCTGGTTTATCTTTTAGAGATAACAACATATTCTTTATTCATTCTGATTTTTCTTGCAAGCATGTATGCAGGTTATTTTGTCCACATTGTGCAGGCAAATGTTTCGCACAGTCTGCACGCTCCACCTTTGGTGGGCATGCATGCAAGGGGATTAGGTACTTACAGGTCTGCACATATTTATTAGCCTGGGAAATGGAGTAAAAGCTTCATCCTTTACCCACCAGG
This sequence comes from Monoplex corrugatus, assembly GCA_030674185.1. Lineage (NCBI taxonomy): Eukaryota > Metazoa > Mollusca > Gastropoda > Littorinimorpha > Ranellidae > Monoplex > Monoplex corrugatus. The sequence goes on from JAPXFY010000027.1 coordinate 44,577,534, forward strand.
CAGGATCAAACCCCAGACCTTATGACTGGAAGTCTGGGTCTTGACCACTTGACTACTGGGCCTGTCTAAAATGTTCTGACTCTGTACCTGAAGGTATGTAGATCCTGGAATTAGTACGAGGGGTGGGGTGGGGTGGGGTGGGGGTGGGGGGCATCAATAAACCAGACTGTGCAACAACATAGTGGAGTGTGGTCTGCTTGCCTAACAAGCTTGATTCTCTGTGCTCCGCTTCAAAGTCTGATTACGTGTAATGCACATAGAGTCCAAATGAGTTCAAAGAATAGTGTTATGTAAGAAAGATTTATAGTAATAACAACAACAACAATAATAATAATAATAATAATTACAATAATGATAATAATACTAATGATAACAAAGAAGAAGAAGAAGAAGAAGAAGAAAAGAAGAAGAAATCACAGTCTTCCAGTGTTTTCTTTTTCTTTCCTTCCATTAACCCCTTTCTCTACTACATCTACATTCAAGATCTCAACGGACATGCCCATCCCTGCACACACACACACATACAAATCCAAAAGCGTAACCATACAATGATCCACACACACACACACACACACACCACACACACACACACACACACATACATACATAATTATATTCAGCAGACCACTTACAGCAAAATGAAGTCGGATGCAGTCAGTCACACTGACAGCGCTTCGTTCCCGACTCTTGGGCAGCGTTTCTATGGTGAAGGATAACCTGAGAACCAAGCAACTATCCTGAGAACCAAGTATATAACGTGAGAACCCAGAATACAACTTGATAACTCAGAATATAACTTGAGAAGCCACAATAAACCTGAGAACCAGAATATAAAGAACCCAGAATATAACCTGAGAACCCAGAATACGACAGAGAACCCAGAATATAACTTGAGAAGCCACAATACAACCTGAGAACCCAGAATATAAAGAACCCAGAATATAACCTGAGAACCCAAATATAAAGAACCAGAATACAACCTGAGAACCCAGAATACGACCTGAGAACCCAGAATACAACTTGAGAACCCAGAATACAACCTGGAACCCAGAATATAACCTGAGAACCCAGAATACGACCTGAGAACCAGAATACAACTTGAGAACCCAGAATACAACCTGGGAACCCAGAATACAACTGAGAACCCAGAATACAACCTGGGAACCTAGAATATAACCTGAGAACCCAGAATACAACTCGAGAACCCAGAATACAACTTGAGAACCCAGAATACAACTTGAGAACCCAGAATATAACCTGGGAATCCAGAATATAACTTGAGAACCCAGAATACAACTTGAGAACCCAGAATATAACCTGGGAACCCAGAATATAACCTGAGAACCCAGAATATGACCTGAGAACCAAGAATATAACTTGAGAACCCAGAATACAACCTGAGAACCCAGAATATAACTTGAGAACCCAGAATACAACCTGAGAACCCAGAATATAACTTGAGAACCCAGAATACAACCTGAGAACCCAGAATATAACTTGTAACCCAGAATACAACCTGAGAACCCAGAATATAACTTGAGAACCCAGAATATAACCTGAGAACCCAGAATATAAGGAATCCAGAATATAACCTGAGAACCCAGAAATATAAAGAACCCAGAATATAACCTGAGAACCCAGAATATAAAGAACCCAGAATATAACTTGAGAACCCAGAATACAACCTGAGAACCAGATACGACCTGAGAACACAGAATACAACTTGAGAACCAGAATACAACCTGGGAACCCAGATATAACCTGGTAACCCAGAATATAAACCTGGTAACTCACAATATAACTTGGTAACCCAGAATATAACCTGGTAACCCAGAATAAACCTGGTAACTCAGAATAGAACCTGGTAACCAGAATATAACCTGGTAACCCAGATAGAACCTGGTAACCCAGAATACAACCTGGTAACCAGAATATAACCTGGGAACCAGAATATAACCTGGTAACTCAGAATATAACCTAGTAACCCAGATATAAACCTGGGAACCCAGAATATAACCTGTAACTCAGAATATAACCTGGAACTCAGAATATAACCTGGGAACCCAGAATATAACCTGGTAACCAGAATATAACCTGGTAACCCAGAATATAACCTGGTAACTCAGAATATAACCTGGTAACCAGAATATAACCTGGTAACTCAGAATATAACCTGGTAACCCTAATATTAACCTGGTAACCCAGAATACACTGGTAACCAGAATACAACTGGTAACCCAGATATAACTGGTAACCAGAATATAACTGGTACCAGAATACAACCTGGTAACCCAGAATATAACCTGGTAACTCAGAATATAACTGGTAACCCAGAATATAACCTGGTAATCAGAATATAATCTGGTAACCCAGAATATAACCTGGTAACCCAGAATACAACCTGGGAACCAGAATACAACCTGGGAACTCAGATATAAACCTGGTAACTCAGAATATAACCTGTAACTCAGAATATAACCTGGTAACCAGAATATAACCTGGGAACCCAGAATACAACCTGGGAATCCAGATATAGCCTGGTAACTCAGAATATAACCTGGTAACTCAGATATAACCTGGTAACCAGAATATAACCTGGTAACCCAGAATATAACCTGGTAACTCAGAATATAACCTGGTAACTCAGAATATAACCTGGGAACCTAGAATATAACCTGGGAACCCAGAATATAACCTGGGAACCCAGAATATAACCTGGCAACTCAGAATATAACCTGGTAACCCAGAATACAACCTGGTAACTCAGAATATAACCTGGTAACCCATAATATAACCTGATAACCCAGAATATAACCTGGTAACCCAGAATACAACCTGGTAACCCAGAATATAACCTCAGAACCAAGTATACACTAGAACCAAGTACACTCAGAACCCAAGTATACAACTCAGACCCAAGAATACAACCTCAGAACCCAAGTATACAAACCTCAGAACCAAGTATACAACCTCAGAACCAAGTATACAACCTCAGAACCCAAGTATACAACCTCAGAACCAAGTATACAAACCTCAGAACCAAGTTAAACTCGAACATACAACCTCAGAACCAAGTATACAACCTCAGAACCAAATATACAAACCTCAGAACCAAGTATACAACCTCAGAACCAAGTATACAACCTCAGAACCAAGTATACAACCTCAGAACCAAGTATACAAACCTCAGAACCAAGTATACAACCTCAGAACCAAGTATACAACCTCAGAACCAAAGTATACAACCTCAGAACCAAGTATACAACCTCAGAACCAAATATACAACCTCAGAAACCAAATATACAACCTCAGAACCAAATTTTTTTATCTAATTTTTTGTATCTAGTGTTTGTTTGTTTGTAATATTATGCATTGACAAAGGCCAGTTGGCCGAAATAATTTGCGCCTTCTTGTTTTGTTGTATTAAATTACGCGTCATATTCTTCTTTCATGTTTTTTCTGGTTTCCAAAGTATACAACTCTCTAGATACCAAGTATACAACCTCAGAACCAAGTATACAACCTCAGAATCAAGTATACAACCTCAGAACCAAGTATACAACCTCAGAACCAAGTATACAAACCTCAGAACCAAATATACAACCTCAGAACCAAGTAGACAGCCTCAGAACCAAGTATAACACCTCAGAACCAAGTATACAAACCTCAGAACCAAGTATACAACCTCAGAACCAAGTATACAACCTCAGAACCAAGTATACAAACCTCAGAACCAAGTATACAAACCTCAGAACCAAGTATACAAACCTCAGAACCAAGTATACAAACCTCAGAAACCAGTATACAACCTCAGAACCAAGTATACAAACCTCAGAACCAAGTACACAAACCTCAGAACCAAGTATACAACCTCAGAACCAAGTATACAAACCTCAGAACCAAGTATACAACATCAGAACCAAATATACAACCTCAGAACCAAGTATACAACCTCAGAACCAAGTATACAAACCTCAGAACCAAATATACAACCTCAGAACCAAGTATACAACCTCAGAACCAAGTATACAACATCAGAACCAACCAAGTATACAACCTCAGAATCAAGTATACAACCTCAGAACCAAGTATACAACCTCAGAACCAAATTTTTTGTATCTAATTTTTGTATCTAGTGTTTGTTATTTTGTAATCTTATGCTTGACAAAGGCCAGTTGGCCGAAAATTTGCGCCTGTCTTGTTTTGTTGTATTAAATAAGCGTTCATATTCTTCTTTCGTGTTTTTTCTGGTTCCAAGTATACAACCTCAGAACCAAGTATACAACCTCAGAACCAAGTATACAACCTCAGAACCAAGTATACAACCTCAGAACCAAGTGTACAACCTCAGAACCAAGTATACAACCTCAGAACCAAGTGTACAACCTCAGAACCAAGTATACAACCTCAGAACCAAGTATACAGCCTCAGAACCAAGTATACAATCTCAGAACCAAGTATACAACCTCAGAATAATAATAATAATAATAATTACAATATTTATATAGCGCAAAATCTTGATAAAATCAAATCTAAGCGCTGAACCAAGTATAAAGCTACAACCTTTGAAAGACATGTCTGGCAGAATTCACTGGCCGTCTTAATGAATACTTCCATCATCAGCTTAGTATTTCCTATGTCCCTTCCCCCTCCACTTCCATATCGCTAGTATTTCATGTCCTTCCTACTTCCATCTCAGCTTAGTATTTCCTATGTCCCTTCCCCCTCCACTTCCATCATCAGCTTAGTATTTCCTATGTCCCTTCCCCCTCCACTTCCATCATCAGCTTAGTATTTTCTATGTCCCTTCCCCCTCCACTTCCATCATCAGCTTAGTATTTTCTATGTCCCTTCCCCCTCCACTTCCATCATCAGCTTAGTATTTTCTATGTCCCTTCCCCCTCCACTTCCATCATCAGCTTAGTATTTCCTATGTCCCTTCCCCTCCACTTCCATCATCAGCTTAGTATTTCCTATGTCCCTTCCCCCTCCACTCTTCCATCATCAGCTTAGTATTTCCTATGTCCCTTCCCCCCTCCACTTCCATCATCAGCTTAGTATTTCCTATGTCCCTTCCCCCCTCCACTTCCATCATCAGCTTATTATTTCCTATGTCCCTTCCCCCCTCCACTTCCATCATCAGCTTATTATTTCCTATGTCCCTTCCCCCCTCCACTTCCATCATCAGCTTATTATTTCCTATGTCCCTTCCCCCTCCACTTCCATCATCAGCTTATTATTTCCTATGTCCCTTCCCCCTCCACTTCCATCATCAGCTTATTATTTCCTATGTCCCTTCCCCCTCCACTTCCATCATCAGCTTATTATTTCCTATGTCCCTTCCCCCTCCACTTCCATCATCAGCTTATTATTTCCTATGTCCCTTCCCCCTCCACTTCCATCATCAGCTTATTATTTCCTATGTCCCTTCCCCTCTCCACTTCCATCATCAGCTTATTATTTCCTATGTCCCTTCCCCCTCCACTTCATCATCAGCTTATTATTTCCTATGTCCCTTCCCCCCTCCACTTCCATCATCAGCTTATTATTTCCTATGTCCCTTCCCCCTCCACTTCCATCATCAGCTTATTATTTCCTATGTCCCTTCCCCCTCCACTTCCATCATCAGCTTATATTTCCTATGTCCCTTCCCCCTCCACTTCCATCATCAGCTTAGTATTTCCTATGTCCCTTCCCCCTCCACTTCCATCATCAGCTTATTATTTCCTATGTCCCTTCCCCCTCCACTTCCATCATCAGCTTATTATTTCCTATGTCCCTTCCCCCTCCACTTCCATCATCAGCTTATATTTCCTATGTCCCTTCCCCCTCCACTTCCATCATCAGCTTATTATTTCCTATGTCCCTTCCCCCTCCACTTCTTCATCAGCTTATTATTTCCTATGTCCCTTCCCCCTCCACTTCATCATCAGCTTATTATTTCCTATGTCCCTTCCCCCTCCACTTTCCTATCATCTAGCTTTATTTTAATTTCTATGTCCCTTCCCCCCTCCACTTCCATCATCAGCTTAGTATTTCCTATGTCCCTTCCCCCTCCACTTCCATCATCAGCTTATATTTCCCATGTCCCTTCCCCCTCCACTTCCATCATCAGCTTATTATTTCCTATGTCCCTTCCCCCTCCACTTCCATCATCAGCTTATTATTTCCTATGTCCCTTCCCCCTCCACTTCCATCATCAGCTTATATTTCCTATGTCCCTTCCCCCTCCACTTCATCATCAGCTTAGTATTTCTTATGCCCCCCACTTCCCCCCTCCCATTTCAAGATCCTGGTACTGTCAAGCGCAATGAACCCCTCTTGAACAAACTTCACACTGACAAGCCAAACTGGCTTAATTCATAACTTGTCAAAGACCAAAGTGATGTGCAAGTATAACCCTTTGACTCCCTCATCCTGTCCACCAGCATTTTGCACTGCCAACCATGCTAGCCAAGCATCAACCCTTTGACATCCTTCACCCTACTGCACCAGCTTCTTGCATGAAGCTGGTAGATAGGGTGAGAGATGTCAAAGGTTTTTTTTGTTGGGTGGAGTCAATGGGATATATGATGAACATAGTTTTTTTTGGTTGGTTTTCGTTGTTTTTTTTTTCGTTGCTGTCGCCACTTCCATGCCAAATCAATGGCATAACTATCCTACATTGCTTCATTTGGACTCCACAACACACCATCCAGCTTCCAAGTTCATTCAGACAAAGTCCCAATGCCAGAAAAGTCTAAAAAAAAAATGATGTCACAGGTGCCTCCCAACAGAGGAGACCCTTTACTGCTGCTGGTTCATTTCTGTGGCATTCAACAGAGCTTGTTCTGATCCAACTGAAGAAGGGTGTCATTGGCCACCACAGAAGCTGACACAGCTTTTATAATGCAATGAGGATGATAAATTATATACTATCTTCATCAAACATTAACAACACACACCTCTTCAAAACTACAAAATTTAACCTCTAATTAATTTGCCATGAAAAGGCTACTGGAACATTATTTTGCTGTAAAACAAATTAGCCTTAAAATCAGCCAATCACACATCTTCAAACAAAAAAAAAATCAGCTGAATTGGAAACTTCACCATTAACTGACAAAATATCTACTTTGTTACAAATATCAATGGCGATTTAAGTACTTGATGTTTCTGGGTCAAAATTTAACACGAATAGAAAAAGAAAACAAATCAGAAAGAGGCACAGACCGGCTGACATGGTGGGCATGATGGGAATGCAAAGCTTCTTGTAGGGCCAGTGTCAGACTGGACGATTCTCTCCACAGCTCCTGATGCCGCATCTGACCAAATACAAACAAAATATATTGGTCAACACCTAACTTACAGAGTAACTATAGGTTCAACTTTATTCTCATATACATGAACTTGCTTAATGAAATAAAAATAGACTGGACATGTCATAAGAAGAAAAAAAAAAGACCCTCTAAGATAACTATCACAATTTTTGGCCTACAAGCAACAACTGTTTTCCTCAACTTAGAACTCAGTATTTTACAGGCTGCTTGTGCCTTTTCCTGGATGAAATACGTTTTCCACCAGTTTCCCTCACCCAAATCTTTAAATCTGTCACTGTTATTGCTATTGTTTTGTTATTTTTGTTTAACGCCCAGCCAACTGCGTACAGCCATATCAGGCTATAACTGTTTCAAAACATACACAATACTTCAACAGGAAAAAAAAGGAAAAGAAAATTAAGTAACATATCAATGCATTCACGCACATAATCTAGGAGATGCCCTAGTGTTGACCACTCCGTCCAAACACAGGGGATTTTAAAAACATACCTGATTACAAATTACAAATTCAAACATAACTAAGGACTCTAAAACATACATAAAAACAGGCCTATATTACCTAAAATTGCTTCAACATATCTCACTTCCCTAGAGAAAAAACACATTTAATATATGTACCCAATTATCAATCCTAAGAGAAAGTAAGCAAGACTTTATCAAACACATTCTGATGAATAACAAAAAATATAAAATTACAATAATGCATAAGATAGCGCAAAAAGACTTAGAAAAAAAATCCAAAATTCATGAGGGCTATAGCAGACACCCCGGCACTCCAGGGGCAAACGTCCTACAACCCCAACATGTCACATGTCATCCATAAAACTCAATCACACAAGCAAAAAAATTTGAAATAATTACCATACAAGCAAGAATGAAATGTTATGTGAAAAGTTTATAAGACATAGTCATTACCAATTTTATTATAACATTTTTTTCCTTACCACTCGGATGAATCAGCCTTGCAGTTTAGGGTGCGGGGGGGGTGTTGGTGAGGTGAGGCAATTAGAGATTTTTATTACGTGGATCAAAAAGAGTACTTCAACGAGACTTCAGGAACCAAAAAAAAACATTTCTTCGAAGCTTATAGAAAGATGGAAAGGAACCAGGGGAAAGTGGACCAGAAAAATGAGAAAGACAGGGGCCATAAGGTAAATTGATTAGTCAAAAGCGGAAAAAAAGTCAACAGCGATCAGTAGGTCCCCGAGCAGGAACGTACTTGAGGGAAACATTAGATTAAACTATAAAGACTCGTGACATGTCATATGTGCCTGTTGGGCTTTGGGCCCTGGTTATGAATCTTTTGCAGCACATCTGTCTATGAGTTTGTACAATTTGCTCTTGATACATGTGCCTTTTTCAAGTTGTCCTGGGTAGGGATATGTGCGTCAATTTTCTTCTCATGAAGTATAAATGTTGCCCGCTTTTTATTTAATGTTCTTTTCTGTATGCTTTTAAAATGTGCATGAAACCTAACATGTACTTGCAATTTAGATGCGTCAACATTGTCTGACTTGCTGCTGATTGTGCAGGCTTTGACAGAGATGACAATACTTGCTATCAGAATACTTCGTAAGATGATCGTATGCATCCTCATTTTGAAAAAAAAAGCTTATGTACTCAAGTAGAGGTTCAAGAATCAACCAGAACCACCAATGATCATGATAGTCAATTCCAGAAATGGGATGCAAAATTTTACCAATGGATGTAGGTACAAAGAAGAGCAAACATAGACAATTCTGACGGGTGCCAATGAGGATAGCTTCTGTTTTGTCGTCATTAAGCTGAAGTCTATTGTGTGTCATCCAGTTCTTAATGTCCGAGTAACACTCAGTGGTGCGAGTCAACAGGCGCTGTATATTATCAGGTGAGTCACTGTCTTGAAGTTGGGTGTCATCAGCATAGAAGTGGTGTTTTATAGAATGGGAGTTGATGATGGTGGACAGGGGGGAGGTGTAAAGAGTGAAAAGAACAGGGCCAAGGACAGATCCTTGTGGAACACCACAGGTCAGGTATGCAGGTTGAGAGTAAAGTGCCATTGATGAGAACGGTTTGTTTTCTGTTTGATAGGTATGAAGTGAACCAAGACAGAGCAATGTCAGAGATGCCAAAAGTATGATGAAGTCTAGAAAGGAGAATACCATGATCAATGGTATCAAAGGCTGCAGACAGATCAAGGAGTGTGGAGGAGAGAGACTTTGCCAGTATCAGTTGCAAGGAGGAGATTGTTGAGAATGTGTAGTAGGGCAGTTTCAGTGCTATGGCACTGGCGGTAGGCTGACTGGAAAGGATTGAGGAGATTGTTGGCAGACAGGTGAGAGTTCAGCTGGTTGAGGACGACTTTTTCAAGGAGTTTTGACAAGAAAGAGAGATTAGAGATAGGCCGGTAATTTTTCAGTTCATTTGGATCTAAATTGTGTTTCTTGAGGAGAGGGTGAACAATAGCAGACTTGAAAGAATCTGGGACAGTTCCAGTTTGAAGAGAAGTGTTGATGATGTCAGTGATGAATGGGAGGAGAGTAGGGAGACAGTCGGCGTAGAGAGAACCTGGAAGAGGATCCAGTTCGCAGGTTTTGAACGACATGGATCTGATTGTGTTGAGAATTTCTTCTTGTGAGACTGGGGTAAAAGTAGTAAGAGGTGTGCCAGAGAAGGAAGGGTCAGGTGGGCATGGTTGACAGGGTGTCCTGTCAAGCCTGTCACGAAGAGTTTGTATTTTGGTGGTGAAATAGTTGGAGAATACAGATGGGAGTTCTTCATTTGTATGTTTTGTTGGGAGAGGTAAATCTTTTCGTGTGCCAAGGAGATGATTCATGGTTGTAAAGAGTTCTTTTGAAGAAGAGGCATTCAGGATTTTGGTTTGGAAATAGCTTGTTTTTGCTGATGCAATGAGGGTGGATACTTTTGTTTTAGAGGCTTGGAAAAGTTGCCTGTGTACAGTGAGTTTGGATTTGCGCCAGCGGCGCTCTGCTCTGCGGCGGGCACGTTTTGCACAGGCGATCTCATGAGTGAGCCAGGGGGTAGGGGGCGGTCAGGTAAAAGACGGGTTGTGGCTGGAGCATGAGTGTCCAGAAGATGGTGGAGAGTAGTATAGAATTCATCGGCAAGATTATGTGACTTTTCAGAAAGGAGACGGGAGGCATCAGATGAAAATGTGGAGAGGTCGATAGATTTGAGATTGCGTCGAGTCACTGTGCGCATGGTACGGGAAGGAGGAGAAATGTCGAGAGAACAGAGAATTGCAGAGTGGTCAGATGGAAGGGCTGAAGTTAGACGGGTAGAAAGAACTAAGCAGCTGTCAGTAGCGGAATTGTGGTGATCACGAGAAATGATCCAGTCAAGAATGTGACCTTTTTGATGGGTTGGTTCAGAAATGTGTTGAGTCATATTGTGATTGGACAGAGAGTTGATGATATGTCTTGTGTCATAACGGTGAGTGTTGTCATAGTGGACATTGATGTCACCTAGAATGATGAGATTTCCAGGTAAGAGGCAGTAGTGGTCAAGCAATTGGTCAAAGTCAGAGAGAAATGGACCAGCAAGGCAGAAAATGATAGGAAGAAATGACAGAAAGCAAAGAAACAATGCAGCAACAAAGACAGTGACAGAAAAGAGGAAATGTCTAGCACAAAAATTTCATCAGGTGGCAATACTATTTATACAGAAAGAGCCCCTGGCACCTCCATGGGGGCAAAATCTGTCCTACCAACCAGTCAACATGTCACATTTATCATTCCAAATAAAACTCAATACCATTAGAAAAAAATCTTGACAATATAATTCACTTCATTACACAGCCAAGCAAGCTGATTATTTCCATGATTATGTTTGAACAGTTTATTCAAACCACTATCTTTACCTATTTTTGATACATATTTGATTTTCCTTATAACCACTTTTCAAGGGGCATGTTATCAGCCCTGTGCAGTTTTTCCACGACTGAAATATGCTTTTCTTTTAAAAACCAGGGGGTGTGCCCTATGTGCTGCAGTGCCTTGTAGGCCAAAAATTATGTTAACTACTCTGTTCCTTTATTTAAATATTTGGATCAGACAACACATACTTGAAAACTGAAACATTCAGGGACACAAGATAAAAAACAACAACATACCTTCAAGCTTATAAAAAAAACGAAAGGAACCAGAGAAAATGGCCAGTAGAAAATGGAAAGACAGGGGCGCATGGGAAGACAATTAAAATTATTAGAAATCAAAAACCTGAAGAAAAAAAATGTAACATTGCCTGTATGTATGGTCCATGTGCCGAAGAAATTACAACACTGAACTCAAACCAATACAATCAGAGAGTGACAATAAATGTAAATTAAAACAGATACAGCCATTGAATGACATCATCATCATGTGCCTTGTTGCATGGCTTTGGCGATCATGGACCTCCATATGAATCTGTCGTTGCAAGTACATCTCCCACCCTCTCTGTCTTCATCCACTCTGAAGTTCGTCCAATATTTCTCCCTGGGTCTACCTGCTGCTCTTTTTCCCTCCAGCTTTCCTGCTGTGACTATGTGCTCTAATTTCTCTTGCCTCATGAAACGTCCATAAATGTTGCCTGCCTTTTCCTTATCTTCTTCATTAATGTTCTTTTCCTATTTGCTTCTTTTAAAACTGTCCATGAAACTCTTAACATTCTTCTTAGAAACCACATTTTAGTTGCCTCAACCTTGTTCTGACTTTGCTTGCTGATTGTCCAGGCTTTGCAAATGACAATAAATGCATATCAGAAGATACGTTCAGTAAATGACCGTAAATGCATCCTAATTTAAAAAAAAAAGAAAAAAAAAAGCTATAAATCTTACTCAAAGTAACTGCCAGCGTTCAAGCAAACAAACCAGAAACACACAAAACTAGAAATAAGAATGAATCATCAATTCACAAAGCAAAAGAGATGCAAAATTTTGGCCAATGGCCTATGTCAAGTGTACACAAAAAAACAACAAAGAGAAAACTACACAAAACTGAGAACAAAAACAACACAAATTCCCCGCTATTTCACTGTTCCAGAGAAATGAACTCAGCAGCTTACCTTGTCAAAGATCTGGGTGTAGAAATCAAACATGGCATCCCAGCTGACATCAGATAAAAGTGCTGCACATAATAATAATCGTAATAATAATAATAACAACAATAAAGATGTAGGGGAAGTTTCAACAGTTGGGGGGTAGACATAATGCTACCAATTTTGAAGAACAAGGTCTCCCAACAGTGTAAAAATCACTACTCACAGTTCCGTAGCTTTCGATGGCGTTCTCGCCATCTTCGTCAGCGCTCTAATGCTGTCTGCGTGAATCTCTACTCAGATCTCGCGAACATGGGATGAACCCAGTTCACGAGATCGAATCAGAGAATGGTACACCGGGGGCAGGGTGTAACGGCCCCGGTCCCTGTTGAGCGGGGGTTGGTGGCTGCGAAGCTGGCATTATATACAGAATAGACTGCCAGGACTGTAACCAACATTATGTCGGTGAAACTGAACGCCCCTTCAGAAGAGACTAACAGAACACAAGAGGGACTCTTCTCCAGTAGGAGCTCACCTACACGCCGAAAAACATCAATTCAGTGCGGACAATGTCAACATCCTGGACAGAGAAAATAAGTGGTTCCAGCGAGGAGTCAAGGAGGCCATCTACATCGCAGCCACCAACCCCCCGCTCAACAGGGACCGGGGCCGTTACACCCTGCCCCCGGTTTGTACCATTCTCTGATTCGATCTCGTGAACTGGGTTCATCCCATGTTCGCGAGATCTGAGTAGAGATTCACGCAGACAGCATTAGAGCGCTGACGAAGATGGCGAGAACGCCATCGAAAGCTACGGAACTGTGAGTAGCGATTTTTACACTGTTGGGAGACCTTGTTCTTCAAAATTGGTAGCATTATAACAATAAAGATGATAACAACAACAATAATAACAATAACAATAGTGATAATAACAATAATGATAAAAGTAATTATGACAATACAAATGATAATAATCATGATAATACTGGGAAGACTGGGACCACACAATCCAGTCTTATCCATGTCATGGTTGATCATCGAGGGCGTTGGTCTAATCTTCTCATACACATGATGATGGGATATACTATGATAGATAGCGTAGAGTACAGTCCTGTCACCCAGTCTCAATCCTAAATGGAACTCCACAGCATCATGGTTATCATCCTAATCATCGCGTTGTGAAAATACTGTGCCATCTTCAATGATCTTTAAGGTGGCGTAGAAAAAAAAAAAAAGAAGAAAAAGAAAAAAAAAAGAAAAGAAAAAGAGTTAAGTACAAAGGAAATCTTCCCATGTGTGATGATCCTATAACCCTTTAACTCCCGCATCCTGCATTGTCAACCATGCTAAGCAAAGCAAAAACAACCCTCTGACTCCTCACCCTATCCACCAGATTCCCTGCAGGGGAGGGAGTCAAAGGGTTAAGTTTTTGCAGCTGGTGGATATGGCGCGGGAGTCATAGGCTTAGAAAAGAGCAAGGAAAACAACAGATTTTTACTCTCAGTCCCCTCACCTGCATGGAGTGCAGAAAGTCCATGAGCTTGTACTCAGTCTTGAGGATGTCAAGGAGACGGGAGCAGACATGATGATAGCGGTGACGGATGTGGGGGTATAGGCACCGTCGAAACAGCAAATTGATGGGGCTGATGTAGGCGTCCTCTATATGACCCAGGTATCTGAGAAAAAATAGGTGTCACACACATACACAAATCACATATGCACACACACACACACACACACACATGTGCATGTGTGCACACGCACAAATCACAAATACCAAATCACACACACAATCCACACATGTGCACAAAGACACAGACACACAAACACATTACACATATGTGCATACAAGTGCATGCACACACACACACACATACCAAATCATACACACAATCCACACATGTGCACACAGACACAGACACGTGCATGCGCATACAGACACAGACATACACACACACAAATACCAAATCACAAATCACACATACAATCCACACATGTGCAGAGACACACACACACACACACACACACACACACACACACACACACACAACACACACACACACACAGACATACACACACAGACATACACACACACACAAATACCAAATCACACACACAATCCACACATGTGCAGACAGACACAAACCACACACATGCATGCACACACACACACACACACACGGGAGATGAGGGGCAGGGATGTGGCAGTTACTATATCTGAAGAACTATGGGCATCAATAAGCCACAGAGAGGGGAAAAGATCACAGATCACAGGGGCAGCAAATAATCTCTTGATGCTGAGACAGTGCTGCAAGGCTAGCTATGTCTCTTAAGACTGAGCAAAACATTGTGACAAGACCACGATATCAGACTCACCACAAAGACTTGCTGTGTTCACAACAACAGTCTTTAGCACTCTCCAGTACCACAGCTACACCTATTATTGTTATCATTATTTTTGTTTAAAGCCCAGCCGACCGCGTAGGGCCATTTTTGAATGACACCTTATCCATGGATATTCCTTATTCAAAAACAATTTTAACCCGTAAAGCGCGATGGGCCACTCGAGGGGCTTTCCCGGTAGCGCGCGATGGGCCACTCGAGGGGCCCGGTTGACCGTACCAACAAAACCTTGCTCGGTAATATTCGGAAATCTTCCGAATAGCCTCGTTTCCATTGCCCACAACTTCCTGTGTGTTCGACTGACGCTGTCAATTCAAAGTACGCAGTTTGGCGCAGAATTTTTTGGTAAAAATGAGCGATATTGAAAGCGACCCTGAAGAGTTCGTTGGTGGGCGTGATGGTGAGACAACTGAAGAGTATGTTACCGACACTGACAGTGAGGAACCTTTGGAAGGTAGGTGAAAACTTTGTTCAGCTTCGCTAATGAGAAAGTAGGTCAATGTACTGTTGTAGTATTCTGCTATGTCATTGTGCTGTGTCGTCTGCTTTGGAAAACTGAGTGGCTGTTTACAATGGGTGTTCGTGTCACCCCTCAAGTTTTACTGTTCATTGTACACAGTAACGATGGCTGATACACTGTTGCTTGATTATTGTTTATTCTAAGACTTTATTTAGATAAAATTTATTCAGTTTTGGTTTCGTTTTTATTGTTACAGAGTGGGAGACTGACGAAGGGGACACTGACAGTGAAAGTGAGACTGGAGCCACTGGAGGGGGCGTGCCTGCTGTTGGAGGTGTGTGGATGCCCATCACAGGGGATGATCCTGGCCCTGATCCTGTGACTTTTACTGCTCACCATGGCCCAAAACATGCCCCTGCTCCTGATGCCAGTCCCATTGAGTATCTAAATTTATTTTTTCCTGATAGGTTTCTTTATACAATCGTAACAGAAACCAACCGCTATGCTGACCAGTGGGTGGCTTCACACCAGCAGTACCTGCAAGAAAAACCCAGATCAAGGGTGCACCTATGGATCAAGCAAGGGAGGACAACAGTAGAGGAATTTAGGGCTTTTCTGGGAATAGTTTTCAACATGGGACTGATCAAAAAGTCAAACCTAAATTCTTACTGGGACTCCTCAAACCCTTGCATGAGTACACCCTTTTTCCTGGAGCATTTCTCACGGGACTGCTTTCAACTTATGTTGAAATTCCTGCATTTTGCAGATAATGCAGCCATGCCAGATAGGCAGGACCCAAATTACCAGCTCTACAAGGTCCAGCCTCTCATTGACACATTGCAGTGGGCCTTTCATCACCACTACAGCCCTGATGTCAACATTTCGATTGACGAAAGCATGGTTGGCTTCAAGGGGAAAACTCCACATCTGCACATGTACATGCCGAACAAGCGCCATGCTCGCTTTGGCATCAAGCTGTGGTGCCTTTCAGACAGCAAGAATGGCTACACCAGCACCTTTGAAGTCTTCAGAGGAAAGCACAACCCAGATGATGCTGGAGCTGAGCAGGGTGTCACCTATGCCATCGTGATGCGCCTCTTGAACAAGTGCAACTTCTTCAATCAGGGATACCACTTAGGATTGGACAATTACTTTTCCTCTCCAGTTCTGTTCCAAGACCTGTATGCTCAGCAGACTACAGCAACAGGAACTGTGAGAGTGAACAGGAAAGGCCTTCCTAAAGCCTGTTTGAAGAAAAAACTCAAGAACCAAGAGGTTGCTGAGCGAAGGAAAGGTCCACTGCTTTGTGTCATGTACAAAGATGGTGCAAGCAGACCAGTGCTTCTGTCCACTGCTGCCCGTGCTGGATACACAGAGGTACAAAACAGAAGAGGCCAGAGAGTGAGAAGACCCAACATTGTCTGCCTCTACAACAAGTCCATGGGAGGAGTAGACATGAGCGACTCCAAACTCTACGCCTACCTGGCTGAGAGGAAGACGATGAAATGGTCAACAAAGCTGGCCTTTTCGCTATTTGGCAGGGCAGCAGTGAACAGTTACATCCTGTACCAGCTCAACACCACTGACACCCCACAGAAAACCAGGCTTCAGTTCATGATATCTCTGGTGCACAGCCTGGCAGGGGACTACCACCCCCCCAAGGTTGTGCGTCACAGGCGGACTAAGGCCGAGATTGAAGCTGCCAGGGCTCATGCCCAATTACAAGTGGCCCCAGCACCCCCACCTGATCCTGAGGCTGGTCCATCACATGGAGGGCATCAACTAGTCAAGCTGGCAAAAGGCAAGAGGAGGAACTGTGCTGCTGGACATGATACTCGTGTGCGCTCCGTGTACGAGTGTCCGGCGTGCAACGTTGGCCTGTGTGCTACTTGTTTTGTGGACTACCACAAGCGTCCAGGAGGTGAAAGTCTGCAAAACCTGTTTTTCCTCTAAGAGGAGTGAACAATGTGTCTGTATATAACTTGTTTTTTGTGATTCTGTTGCCATCTGGACTGTTTTCAAGAGTGCTGAAGACAAGACAACGTTTTTGGACAATTTGTGTAAATATTTTGTGCTTATTACCAGCAAGGATATCTCCCACAACTCGACAAGGTACAGATTTTATTTTATGTTATTCATTATCTCCAGACTGTCCTCTTTCTAAAAATGTATAGGTTTATATATGTAGGGTGAATAATAGGTACAGAAAATAGGCAAAACCTGGAGTACGTAGTTTTAGATAAACGTCTCTTGATTTTAACTACACTTTCTTAAAACAGTACTTTATTTTATGTAGCGCTTTAAGGGTTAATGATGCTCTCTACAGTTCCAAAATAAAAGAATTTTACATATAAATATTTCATCTCTAACAACTCACTTCAGATCATACGGATCTTCCACAGTCAATTTCTCCATGAACACAGAGCTGAAAATCGCCTGAAAGTTGATCTTCAGAAGCCAATCCTCCGTCCCAGTGACACGGTTCTCTGTGTGTAAGTGCTGGATGTAGAGACGAGTGGTTAGAGTGGTCTCCCTGTGTATCTCTCCTGTTTCAGACGGCAGAGTTCCCAGCACTTCCTTCAAGGAATCCACAAACAGCTGATACAGCGACTTGTCTGCAAACTCTGAAAGCGATTGGAAGTAGAAAATAATCTATAGGCAAACAAAATAAATGGCTGAAAATAATAAATAATCTGAAACTCTTGACACACAGACTAAAAATTGTCCATATTGTAAGAATGCCCCTTTTCACCTCTGTCATCTCAAAATTATTTCCTTCCATCATCATAATTTCGAACTCTTATCTCTTCCACTTCAGTTCTGTAAATGACAAAAAGAGCTTGTGCCTTTCATTTCCCTCTAAAAAATACTTTCCATCGACATCGTTTTCATACAAATACAAAACCTAAAAAAAGTCATTATGCTAAGTAATACAAATTATACATAAAGATAAAGAAAACAGTAACAAAGCTCCTTCAATCAAAACCCTAGCTTCCAAAAAATAGACACAACCTTCCATTCAACCCGAAGATTCTACAGAATGCATACAACTTTCCAACAGACCTCACATTCCCCAGAACACACATAACCTTCCACCAAACCCCCAGCTTCCACAGAATGCACACAATTTTCCACAAAACTCCAAGCTTCCATAGAACACACACAATCTTCCACAAAACTCAAAGCCTCCACAGAACACACACAACCTTCCACCAAACCCAAAGGTTCTACTCAATGCACACAGCTTTCCACCAAACCTTAAGCTTCCACACAACCTTCCACCAAACCCAAGTTTTCACAGAACATAAATAACCTTCCACAAAACCCCAAGCTTCTACAAAACAGACACAACCTTCCACCAAACCCCACACTTCCACACACATCCTTCCACCAGACCTCATGCTTCCACAGAAGGCACACAACCCTCCATAATACACCAAACCCCCTCTCTTCCAACCCCTTACCTCCTTGTCCCACAGACTTGAGAACCTCTGGAAGCCTCCCCAAGGCTTGAAGAAGCTCCATAGATTTCCCGGTGAGCACCACCTCCTGCATCACCGCCTGCAAGAACTTGGGCGCCGCCATCACGGCTTCCCGAAACACCCCTCCTTCCTCCTCCTCCATGCACAGGCCGGCCGAGGAGAGGGAGGAGGTGGAGGAGATGTTGTGGGGGTTCTGTTGCTGTGATGGGGGTGGGGTGTTGTTCAGGGTGAAGGCTCGTTCCCAGAACGTTTCATCGAGACACTGGATGTTTGAGTTTCTGTTGGATGAGCACAGAAAGATCTGCGATTTTCTTGAGCAGAAACCTAATCCTTTGGTTCCCTCACCCTATCCACCAGCTTCCCGGGAAGCTGGTGGGTAGGGTGAGGGACATGGTTCTTTGTGCATGTACTTTTTATCTTGGTATGTCTGTGTGTGCCTGTGTATTCGCTCGAATGTATAGATATTAACTTCCTTGTCTTTCAAGTATTTTTTTTTTTTATACTGCATTTTTTATACTGCATGGATGAATTTATGTATACAATCTTCTTTTAATGTGCCCTTGACACTGGACGAAGCAGCTGGGAAGTTTCAGTCTTTTTCTCCTAATTTTTGTATCTAGTATTTGTGATCTTACATTTGACAAAGGCCAGTTGGCCGAACATTTGTGCCTGTCTAGTCTGGTTGTATTAAATACGCGTTCTGATTCTTTATTTTTCTCGTTTTTTCTGGTTTCTGTTTGCTTGAACGCGGGTAGTCACACACGTTTTGGACTTCCTTCCCTGATGAAATGTCTGCTGGATGAAGGAATCTGCCCCTTCACATGGTGTGTGCATGTGTGCATACAGCTTTTAAAGAAGTCTGACAGATGCTGATCAGTGACATGTGTGCAGAACTGATTAGTCATCTATTAACTTTTAGTGGGGGCGAAGGGATGTGTGGATTTGCCTTGTCATTTTACTTAAGTATTAAATGGATAAAATGGGGGTTGCTGGGATAATGGTGGAGAGATACAGATTCAGACTGTTCAGCAGAGTGTGTGTGTGTATGTGTGCGCATGCATATGTCGTGCGCGTGTGTGTGTCTGTTTTTTCAGTGTATATGGGACTGTACATAAGTAACACCCCTGCCTGCATCCCCCACCCCCATCCTTTACCAACAGTACAGAAAGATGACACAACACAACCCACAGATCCACAAGAAAACAAAGAAAGACACAGCAACAGCAGACAGACAGAAATCAAAACAGAAATGCTACAAACATTAACCTCTCACCTCTGCAGTACAAATTCACTGGCAGGATCTGAGAGATGGCCGGCTGAGATCCACTGACCAATCATATCTAGGTAGGGCCGACTTGTCTCAAGTAACAAGCGAAGCAGCACAGACACCTGGGAAAAGGATAAACAACCAACATGAATAATATTTTTTCCCTATATGCTACACCACTTGTTATTTTTCTTTAAAGCCAAGCCGACTGCATACAGCCATATCATGGCTATAACTGTTTCAAAACATACATAATACTTCAACAGGAAAAGAAAACGAAAGGAAAATTAAGTACACATATCAATGCATTCACGCACTTATCTATGGAGATGCCCCTGGCCTTGACAACCCCATCCAATTTACCACATACAGGATTTAAAAAAATACCTGAATACAAGTTTAAACATAATTAACGACACTAAAACAAACATAAAAACAGGTCTAAGATACCTAAAATTGCTTCCACATATTTCATTTCCCTACAGCCAAAAATACATAAAAACAGGTCTAAGATACCTAAAATTGCTTCCACATATCTCATTTCCCTACAGCCAAAAATACACTTAATACATGTGCCCAACTGTCAATCTTAAGAGAGAGTATGTAAGACTTTAATGATAGGAAGAAATGACAGAAAGCAAAGGAACAAGGCAGAAACAAAAAGAGTGACAGAAAAGGAGAAGTTTCTAGCACAGAATTTCCAGAAGGTGGGGATACTATTTGTACCGAAAGAGCTCCCGGCACACCGCTTCTGTGTGCGCACAGAAACCTGGGAAAAAGATAAACCACCAACATGAAAAACAAAACATTTTTCCCCTTGCCTTGTCGTCTACACTGCTCCCTAGTTGTTGCCCTACATCGCTCATTTCAGCTAACACACCTCCAAACCATAACCATGACAGAGGGGCCACAGAATCTGGCACAATTTTTCAAATTTTGATAATGATGAGAATGGGGATGACAGCGATGATGCCAGGGGAAAAAAGCAAGCAAGAAAGAAAAAGGTGAGCACAAAGGAAACCTTTCTATGATTGCTGATCCTTGAAAAAAAAAGAAAAAGAAAAAAAACACAGAACAAAATGATAAAAGATAATGATAACACTGTGAAAAAGTGTATGCAGGAAGGGTCACTATATGTCTATTGAAGCCCAGTCAAACCACTATAGCTGTTTCAGAATTTTACATATATAATACATATGCATACATGTACACTCATACATACAGGTGTATAAAAAGTCAACAAACAATGTAAATATGAGGTGTGCGTATGCACATGTGTGTGTGAGAGTGAGTAAGCGAGTATATTTAATTTAGTGTGTGTGTGTGTGTGTGTATGAGAGAGCGAGAGTAAGAGAGAGACAGCAAGAGAGAGAGTGTGTGTGTGTGTGTGTATGAGAGAACGAGAGCAAGAGAGAGAGAGAGAGAGAGAGAGAGAGAGAGAGAGAGTGTGTGTGTGTGTGTGTGTGTGTGTGTGTGTGTGTTGGTGTGTGTGTGTGTGTGTGTGTGTGTGTGTGTGTGTGTGTGTGTGTGTGTGTGTGTGTAATATAACACTGACAAGCCTGCAGACTAAATTTCCTTGCTGTTTGGAAAGAACAAATAAAGAAATTTTGAATCTAATCTATCACTTCCCAATTATGACAAACAAACAAAAAAGACTAAAAGACTAAAAACATATCTTGTCCACAGTTTGACAAACCTAAAATTACATCAGCAAATACAAGACCAATGAAAAGGAAACAGGAATATGTTAAGAATCTATTGTGTAAACAACATAAAATAAAAATAAGACGGAGTAAAGACAAAACAAATTCTTACCATGTACGTCGAGCACTGACCCAGGCTATCCTGAGTCACCACACCGTCGTATAGTGCCGTCAGAAGACGTGAGACCCGTGTACTGTTGCATATTCTGTTTCTGCTGGGCTCGCCATTAACATCTGGTGGTGCTGCTTCCTCCAGAATGCCTGCCGTGAAGATCTCCCATATGATGTCTAATGTTGGTAGCCATGGTGACAGTTTGTGGAGCAGTGAGGAGATTGTGACGCAGTCACTCTTGTCTGGAAACAAAATGGTATGAATGAAAAAAAATGCACAAATTATTGCTACTTTTATTTTTGTTTAAAGCCCAGCCAACTGCCCATAGCCGAATCAGGGTTTTAACCATCTCAAAATTTACACAATACTTCATTGGAGAAAAAAAGAAACATCTAGCAAAGAATATTAAGTACACATATCAATGTGTTTGTGCACATAATCCAAGCATGTGCCCCTGGCATTAACCCCTTGACTTCCGGAACTTTTCAGATTTTTTGCAAAAAAATGGGTTACATTAGAGAAAAAATAATAAAAAATAATCAAATTACATGTACTTAATATCTAATAAACTATATATTTTCTTGAAGGAAAATAAACTGGCTATTTATTGCAGATGTTTTTTTGTCAATCCAAGCACTGATAACTCCAGGACAAGGGGGATGATTCACTTTTCAAAAGTTAATTTAGAGTTGATTAAAAAAAACAACATAAAATTAATGTGAATGTTTTATAAAGATTATTGTTGGCAGAAATGATGAAAAATGGTGTACAATTTATAATCTTGGAGGAGTTTCGTATTATCAAAGACTTTAGAATTTTTACAATTTTATAAACAAGCAGTACAGTTTCATCAGAAAACAACAATTCAAAAAAGTCCACACAACGTGCAACTCAGCAGGTCCATGGCGGCTGTGGTAAGTGGGGTACTCTTTTGGAATGTCGACATCAAAAGTATTGTCTGCTGCAGAACAAACACAGCTCGGTTCACTTCTAGCACAGCCACGTGTCTGTCCATGACTTGATCGAACATGCCCACGACCACGCCTACCTACCTCTTGAAGTACTCGGAATGTCAACAAAATCCTCAGCGTAATCACTGTCCGAAGTAGAATCCTGTGTTGGTTGAACAACAATGGCATCTCTGTCACCACAGCCACCAAATCATCATCAGAACTGTCTGGATTATCAGGTAAATCCATCAAAAATCGAGCTACTTTCTCAGCAGTATAGTGTCTGGACACCATCTTGGGCTTCGATACGGTCAGCACTTTTTCAAACAAACAAAAAATCTGATTAAAATCGGCCCAAAACTTCCCAAAATAAAAAAGTATGTGCTCGGCCATTGCACGGAAATGTGCTCTGGTCATGTGACTGCAGTCACATGATTTCAGCTTACTTTCCATTTCATAGTAGTGTTCAAAGTACAGTGACCCCTATACCGCGCCTACTTCCGCGGTTGGAAGTGAAAGGCTTAACTATTCAAATCCAATCTATCAACACGGGATTTAAAAAAAACAAACAGATCTGAATACAAATGTAAATAAAACTAAGGACACTAAAGCATACATACAAAAACAGGCCTAAATTAACAAACATTGCTTCTGCACATCATAGTTCCTAAGAGCAAAAAATGCACTAAATGTGTACACCCAATTATCAATTCTAAGAGAAAGTATGTAGAGATTTATACAACACATACAGGTGAATGGATCAGCAAGACTGAAAATGACAGGAAGAAATGACAGACAGCAATGGACCAAGGCAGAAACAAAGAAACTGACAGAAAAGAGTAAAATCCAAGCACAAAATTTCCAGAAGGCGGAGACACCGTTTATAATGAAAGAGCCCCTGGTATGTGACACATTATGACTCACACAGATGCAAGAATGTGCAACACATCATGACTCGGTTTCAACAAAATGTGACACATTATGACTCAAACAGATGCAGCAGTACAGGACACACTGACTCAAACAGATGCAATATGTGACATACTGATTGAAACAGATACAATATGTGACATACTGACTCAAACAGATACAACAACATATGACATGCTGGATCAAAACACAACAATGTGTGACAAATTGACTTACACAAATGCACCAATGTGTGACATATTATGACTCGCATAGATACAACAATATGTGACACACATTATGACTCACAAGAGGTAACAATGACACATTACGACTTGCACAGAGGTAACAATGACACATTATGACTCACACAGATGCAACAATATGTGACACATTATAACTCAAAGAGATGTCACAATATGCGACACATTAATATAACTCACACAGATGCAACAATATGTGACACACTATGACTTGCACAGAAACAACAACATGTGACACATTACGACTTGCACAGATGCAAACATTTATGACATATTATGACTCACACAGATGTAACAATATGCCACACATTATGACTCACACAGATGCAACAATTCGTGACACATTATGACCTATACACATGCCACAATATGACACATTATGACTCACATAGATGCAACAATGTGTGACACAGTGTGACTCAAAACAGAAGCAACAATATGTAACATATGATTCACAAGATGCAACAGTATGTGAACATTATGACTCACACAGATACAATATGTGACATATTATGACTCACACAGATGCAACAATGACTCATTATGACTCATACAGATACAATATGTGACATTATGACTCACACAGACGTAACAATATGTGACACATGACTCGCACAGATACAACAATATGTGAAATATTATGACTTGCACAGATGCAACAATATGTGACTCATTATGACTCATACAGATACAATAATATGACATATCATGACTCAAAACAGGTTCAAACATGTAACATTCTATGATTCACTCATTTCAACAATATGTAATATATTATGACTAGTTTAAACAATTTGCAACACATTATGACTCACACAAATCCAAAAATATGTGACACATTATGACGCAGACAAGACACAACAATATGTGACACACTACGACTAACACACAACACCTGGCACCAACACTTCTGTCCCTGACCTTGCTCAGATGCTTCTCTTTCCAGATGCGACAAGTGCGCGTGGAAATCTTGCAAGACGCGTGCCAGGCTGTCAGCAAAAGCCTGAAACGTTTGAGTCCCCAAGGGTGATTCACGAGCCATCTCCAGTTGACAGCTGACTGAGACCACATCATCCACAAAAGCCTGCAAGCTGTGAAGTCGATTGGCCAGCGATGTCAGCTGGGTCAGGTAGTTCTCCAGACTGGCCTTAAACAGGTTGGAAACAGTCATGAATTTTGAGAGAATACAAGGCATAGTTCATACATTCTTGATTCTTTCAAGTCTGCTATTGTTCACCCTCTCCTCAAGAAACACAATTTAGACCCAAATGAACTGAAAAATTACCAGCCTATCTCTAATCTCTCTTTCTTGTCAAAACTCCTTGAAAAAGTCGTCCTCAACCAGCTGAACTCTCACCTGTCTGCCAACAATCTCCTCAATCCTTTCCAGTCAGCCTACCGCCAGTGCCATAGCACTGAAACTGCCCTACTACACATTCTCAACAATCTCCTCCTTGCAACTGATACTGGCAAAGTCTCTCTCCTTACACTCCTTGATCTGTCTGCAGCCTTCGATACCATTGATCATGGTATTCTCCTTTCTAGACTTCATCATACTTTTGGCATCTCTGACATTGCTCTCTCCTGGTTCACTTCATATCTATCAAACAGAAAACAAACTGTTCTCATCAATGGCACTTATTCTCAACCTGCATACCTGACCTGTGGTGTTCCACAAGGATCTGTCCTTGGCCCTGTTCTTTTCACTCTTTATACCTCCCCCCTGTCCACCATCATCAACTCCCACTCTATAAAACACCACTTCTATGCTGATGACACCCAACTTCAAGAGTGACTCACCTGATAATATACAGCGCCTGTTGACTCGCACCACTGAGTGTTACTCGGACATTAAGAAACTGGATGACGTTCAACAAACTTCAGCTTAATGACAAGACAGAAGCTATCCTCATTGGCACCCGTCAGAAACTTTCTCAGCTGCCTCCTCTTTCTCTCCCATTATGTAACACATCAGTCCCAATTTCTGATTCAGCTAAAAACCTTGGTGTCTGCATTGACTCTACCCTCTCCATGAACAACTTTGTTTCTCAAACTGCCAGATCTTGCTACTATCATCTCCATCGTATAAGCCTGATCAGGAAGTATCTCTCTGTCGAAACAACTGCAAAACTCGTTCTCTCCTTCATAATGTCTCGCATTGACTATTGCAATTCACTCCTGTCTGGTCTTCCTGCCTCCACCATTCACATCCTACAGCGCATTCAAAACAATGCTGTACGCCTTGCATTCAAAAAGAAAAAAGCTGACCACATATCTCCTCTCCTGGCACAACTTCACTGGCTCCCTGTATCAAAGTGCATACAGTACAAACTAGACACCATGTGCTACAAAAGCCTCAATAATGCAGCCCCTGATTACCTGTCAAGCCTACTAGAGATCTATGTTCCCTCATGTACCCTCCGCTCTGCCTCCGATCCTCTGACTTTTCGCTTTCCACACACTAAGCTCAATACCTATGGTCCATGAGCCTTCTCTGTTTCTGGTCCACTCTCCTGGAACAAACTTCCTCTCTCAGTCCGTCAGCAACCTACTTTTGTCTCCTTCAAGTCCGCCTCAAAACTCACCTTTTCTCCTCTGCATAAAATCCTAACCTCACTCAACCCCCCTCTGCAGCCTGTCTCCGCTCGGAGGGGAATCACATTGTTATAATATATAATTGTATATGATATGCTCTCTATAATTTTCCATTGCTTTTATTCTTGCTTTTATTCTTTCTCCCCATTTATAGCCATGCGTGTGTGTGTGTGTGTGTGTGTGTGTGTGTGTGTGTGTGTGTGTGTGTGTGTGTGTGTGTGTGTGTGTTGTGTGTGTGTGTGTGTGCGCGTGCGTACGTGCGTGCGTGCGTGGGTGTGTGTCTGTTTCAGCGCTTAGATTTGATTTTATCAAGATTTTGCGCTATATAAATATTGTAATTATTAAAAAAAAAAATTATTATTAACATTGTGTGGTAGTTAAGTGGGTAAATCATAATGCTTATCAACTTCATAAGCCGGTCGGTCAACTTATCCAATTCATAAGCCAATCAATAAAAATGAAAAAAAGAACTCTAAAGTACAGACATAGCACAGACATACGCACACACTCATTTATTTAAGCACGCACAATGAAGCGGTAACAGATGTACATACACAGATACATTCATGTGCACACACAGACACACACACACACGCGCGCGCACATACACACACATACGCACGCACGCACACCCACGCGCACACACACACTCTCTCTCTCTCTCTCTCACACACAATTAGCTGAAAAAGATGAGTAAACTATAATGGCACCGCCTTCCCTTTATTCTGTTTAATAGAAAACATCTGACCGTAAAAGTAATCCTGAGGATTTATAAGTCTGTCTCCCCATGTCTTATTCCATGCTCTCTCTCTCTCTCTGTCTTTCTCTCACATATATGCACATTCATATTCATATTCAAATGCATATTCATTTCTGTCACAGTGCAGTACCATCTTTTTTTTTTTTTTGACCAAGACTTCAGAAAGGGAATAAGACTAATTGACCTGGGCAATGAACCTCTCCCTCATATATTTTTATGCCAGGGTAGCCAGGATAATGCTCTACCCTTCACGATTTTCAACTGCCATGGGATCTTTAGCAAGCAGGACAGAAGGCATACAGCAGTGACTCATTTTTCATACCCTTCCAAAGGATTAGACATTCATTCGGATTTTCTGGCTAAACTTAAGAAAAAGGTCAAGGGTGCTATGCAAAATGAATCCTGGAACCTCGAAATTAGTTTTTAGCAGATGAATGTTCAAACCCTTCTGCCACTTTTCTTCTTATACACACTTGTATTCATACGTGTACACACACACACAGAAATAAAGATTCACCTGAGATATGAAATACGCATGTCTTTCAAACAGAACCCTGTGCCAGTCAAGTGAAATGAACAAACACATACACACAGACACATACACAGACTGAGAACTTACGGTATACATAGCTTGTTAGGCATGTGACCCTTGATCCAAGTTCTGATTCTCTCTTCATTTCACTTACACACACAGACACTTAAACAAACACACACATACTCACACACACACACACTCACACATGTGTGTGATGTGCACACGCACATGCACGCATACATACGCATGCACACACACATACACATACAGAAAAGACTCACACCACAGCATACAATCACTCACACATGCATTTTATCATAGTGTGCACGCACACACACACACACACACACACACGCATGCACACACACCACACACACACACATATACTCATAGACTCACCCCACTAAGGTGAGAAAGACATATGTCGTTCTTCAGACGAAATCCCGCGTCAGTCAAATGAAACAGGAACAATTCTTCCACCCCTGACAGCATCCTGCCCAAACAAAATGTTGTGAGCATTTCTGAACATTATTTCGAGGGTTGACAGCCAGAACCCAGTATCTCACTGTTTTGTCAATTTTCACTTTTTTATACTGAACTGTTGTTTTTTATGTGATCTTTCACTTGCTGGACTTTGATTTTGCCATGATATTGATTTTTGATTTGGTTTTCAATAAAACCAAAACCAGTATCTCAAAATAAAGATATAGCCTCTCCCCGAAAACCCAGTTAAAATTGTCTCCTGTTAACTATCAGAAAATCGAGATACTTGGTTCTGGTTGTCAACCCTCGATTTTCCTGTTAAGCTATAGCATGAAGATTTCTCACTATTTTTTTTAATTTTGTATTTTTAGCATTGATACTCAGATGACACTTTGCTAATTGCAGAAAATGAAAAAGACCTACAAAATCTTGTGAATATAATAGAAATAGAAAGCTAAAATACAGGGCCGGAGCTCTGGTGCTGCTCTCGATCAAGTGTTTGAATTACTCTATGCCTACTGTCCATCCCATGGTCTTCAGTCTTCTTCTGATATCCGGCCATTCACAATCCTTCAATACAGATGCAAGACTCATGCCTTAAGATATTTTATCCATTCTGGACTTTTTCTGTGGAATAATCTGCCCTCTGACCTGAGAAATTTGCCTAAACATTCTTCTTTTAAGACCCAACTTGAAGCCCATCTTTTCCATGAATCCTTCTGTTTTGATTAATTTTCTCATACTGACCTTATCCCATCCTGTGTTAGTGCATTCTTGAAGATTCTTGTATATGGGAGAGTGTGTGCATGATGTTAATGGGTAAAATTAATGAATAAACGTTGCATACATGTTTCTTTTTTTGTTTTTTGTTTTTTTGTAAAATCATAAGCTCCCAGAGCATTGCTGGGAGCACCATAAACGTAAATTATCATTATTATCATTGCTAATCAATTTTGATCATGAGTGTAAACATTTCCTCATCATTTTCATGTACAATATATAACAGTCTGCCCATATATGTCTGTGTATATCTGGCAAACTGATCCAGATTATGTGGCCCTTCTTGACCTGCTCTTACGGTGACCTCAGTTTCAGAGTGGCAAGGATAAGGATGTGGGTGTTTTGGAGAGCAGAAATGAGCAAAGTTGGGATAATGACAAAGAAGTAGAGCAGAAGACAGCAGAGGGGAAAAAAATCCAAAACAAAAGGAGAAAAAAAAGGTATGTTTAACAGTGCACAACTCACCATAAAACTTCAGGAGCAATGACAGACAGACAGTACAGAAAACAGGAGCAAAAAACAGTTGTGTCTGACAGTGCACAACTCACCATTAAACTTCAGGAGTAATGACTAGAGAAACAGTGCAGAAAACAGAAAAGCAAAAAAACAAAAAACAAAAAAACAACAAAAAACCACACACACACAGAAAAAGATGTTTGACAGCGTACAACTCACCATAACACTTCCCGTATCAGTTGGTACTCTGTTACCACATGCTGTCCAACTGCAGCATACAACTCACCACTGCGAACCTGGTAACTGGTCCTGCATGTGCAAAGCAACAGTTTGTATTCATAATAGCACAATGATCCAAAGTACACTCACTTAAGAAGCCATAGTTCATACAAACCTAGGAATATGCCCATGCTGTTGTAAATGTGCTCTTATGTCTGTTTACTGTCACTGAATTTTAATTCTTATTCTTATTGTTTAAAGCCCAGCTGACTGCTCTGAGCCATGTCAGGGCTGTATTCTGTTTCAAAACTCACACAATACTTAACAGGACAAAGAAAAGAAACTTGAGCACACACACATCAATGCACTCATGCACACAATCTAAGGAAATGCCCATGGCCTTGACCATTCTGACCATTCTATCAATCAGCGGTTCCAAAATAAAAGCCATACCTGAATACAAACACACACACACACACATATACACACACACACACACACAGAATGCGAAAAACAGTCACATACACAAACATGATGAACCGACACACACTAAAAACTTCCACAAAAACTTTATTACCAATCCCGAAGGAGGTTGGATGCGGCATGCTGACCTCTGACCTCAGCCTGACCTTGACCCTTCCAGTACTGCACCATAATGTTCTGTTTCAGCCACTCCTCCCCTCTGTCCTGCTCAAAGGTCGTCTCCATGGAGACCTCTTCCCCACCTCGCACCACAGACAGAGCTTTATTTCCTTCATCTTCCGCAGTGGAGGAGTCAGTGCGTTCATCATCATCATCGTCATCCTCACTTCCACTGCTCCGTGGTAGTTCTTCTCCCTCTGACTATAAAGAGATCAAAAAGCCAACAGCTACAGGTCTCTCATATGCGGGGTGATCAATGCACAACATGCCTGAAAGATCTGTGTATGTATACATGTGTGTGTTTATACACATGTATCTGTGCACATACAAGCATACACATACGTACAAGTGTGCATGTGCATGCTCACACAAGCGTGCATATGTTTTCACAAATGTGTGTGCATAACATTCATGCATGACACTGAGGCTTCTTTTTCTTGTCATTGCTGTTACACCTTTAGACCAACTCGTGAGATAAAAGCTGGCTGACATCGGGAAAGCATCTACAGGCCCATACAGTTTCTCAAGGGTAGCTGGCTTCGACCACATCCCCTCCCTCAGCAGCCGGAGATTCCTGCAGACTCACAGGATGTGGTTTGTGTCTCGCTCTGCCTCTTCAAAAGGACACAGACGAGTTACAATTGTCTTTTTTTTTGCTTCAAAGATGTTGTACAGCCTGTTATGCCCAGTTCTCAGATGGAACACACTCAGAATCAGATACATTTATTTGTGGGAGCTAATATTCTCCTGACTCCCACACCCTATCCACCAACTGCAAAAATCTGACTGTTTGACTCCCTCACCCTATCCACCATACTCCTCACCCTATCCACCAGCTTCCTGCATGAAACTGGTGGATAGGGTGAGGAAGTCAAACAGTTAAGTTTTGGGTTTGCTGGCATGGTTGCCAATGCAGGATGCTGATGGACAGGGTGCGGGAGTCAAAGGGTTAAACGACTCCAAAGAAAACATCAAGTGAAGAGAAAAGATTACCAAAGGCCAAACATCGGTGAATTCCAAGTACCTTGCCAGCATTTTCACAGCAGATGGAAGATTCCACAGAGACATCAAAACAGGAATCCAGTTTGGAGTTTGGACTTCGTTCAAAGGGGGATTCATCACACTCATACAATTCCATACGCGCTCCCCCTAAATCTGCCAGCAATTATCTCGCAGACTTCTTGAGCCTGCACAAAACCCTATGTGCTGGCAAGGTCTTGAACTGAGGAGAGGAAAGGGTGCAGACCTATGAAACACAAAGCCAACACTACCAGAATGATGGAAACATTAAGATGGGCAGCAAGCAAGCGAACATTTATTGCGGGCTGGGAAAGCCCTCAATGGCTCTATCAATAGAACCAACCAGCCTGCAGAAATCCAGAAAGCGAACAAATGTCAGTTATCAACTTTCCCCCATTCCTGACACACTCTTAACATCCATTCCTTTTTCATCCCACCCTGACATACCAGTGCTGGACAAGGACCCTGCCCAAGCCCCTGAAACATAAAATGACCGCCTGTTTGATGTGTTGTTGGACATGACATGACCAGAAACATCAAGATCTGAGAAATGGCAAGAGCCACACCAGTCCAGAAATAGCCTCCTGCTTTCCTGTTGTGACTAGGTGCTCTAATTTCTCTTGCCTCATAAAATGTCCTATAAATGTTCCTTGTCATTTCATAATCTTCTTTATTAATGTTTTTCTTGTGTCTGCTTCCTTCAACACTGTCTCGTTTGTTTTCTTTGCTGTCCATGGAACTCTCAAAATTCTTCTTAGAAACCACACTTCAGCCGCCTCAATCTTGTTCCGACTTTGTGTGTTGACTGTCCACGCCTCACAACAGTATCGGATCTACACAACATTGAAGAACTCTCTTCCTAATGTGAATTGATAGGCATTTGTTGGTAAGAATGCTTTTCATCTTTTTGAATGCTGTTTTAGCTTGGCTGATTCTGCTGGCTATTTCTGATGTGCATGTGCCTGTGCATGCTTGTACATATATGTGTGTTTGTGCATGCTTGTACATATATGTGTGTTTGTGCATGCTTGTACATATATGTGTTTGTGCATGCTTGTACATATATGTGTGTGCATGCTTGTACATATATGTGTGTTTGTGCATGCTTGTACATATATGTGTGTTTGTGCATGCCTGTACATATATGTGTGTTTGTGCATGCTTGTACATATATGTGTGTTTGTGCATGCTTGTACATATATGTGTTTGTGCATGCTTGTACATATAGTGTGTTTGTGCATGCTTGTACATATATGTGTGTTTGTGTATGCTTGTACATATATGTGTGTTTGTGCATGCTTGTACATATATGTGTTTGTGTATGCTTGTACATATGTGTGTTTGTGCATGCTTGTACATATATGTGTGTTTGTGCATGCTTGTACATATATGTGTTTGTGCATGCTTGTACATAGTGTTTGTGCATGCTTGTACATAGTGTTTGTGCATGCTTGTACATATATGTGTGTTTGTGTATGCTTGTACATATATGTGTGTTTGTGCATGCTTGTACATATATGTGTGTTTGTGCATGCTTGTACATATATGTGTTTGTGCATGCTTGTACATATATGTGTGTTTGTGCATGCTTGTACATATATGTGTGTTTGTGCATGCTTGTACATATAGTGTTTGTGCATGCTGTACATAGTGTTTGTGATGCTGTACATATTGTGTTTGTGCATGCTTGTACATATATGTGTGTTTGTGCATGCTTGTACATATATGTGTGTTTGTGCATGCTTGTACATATATGTGTGTTTGTGCATGCTTGTACATATATGTGTGTTTGTGCATGCTTGTACATATATGTGTGTTTGTACATGCTTGTACATATATGTGTGTTTGTGCATGCTTGTACATATATGTGTGTTTGTGCATGCTTGTACATATATGTGTGTTTGTGCATGCTTGTACATATATGTGTGTTTGTGCATGCTTGTACATATATGTGTGTTTGTGCATGCTTGTACATATATGTGTGTTTGTGCATGCTTGTACATATATGTGTGTTTGTGCATGCTTGTACATATATGTGTGTTTGTGCATGCTTGTACATATATGTGTGTTTGTGCATGCTTGTACATATATGTGTGTTTGTGCATGCTTGTACATATATGTGTGTTTGTGCATGCTTGTACATATATGTGTGTTTGTACATGCTTGTACATATATGTGTTTGTGCATGCTTGTACATATATGTGTGTTTGTGCATGCTTGTACATATATGTGTGTTTGTACATGCTTGTACATATATGTGTGTTTGTGCATGCTTGTACATATATGTGTGTTTGTGCATGCATGTACATATATGTGTGTTTGTGCATGCTTGTACATATATGTGTGTTTGTGCATGCATGTACATATATGTGTGTTTGTGCATGCTTGTACATATATGTGTGTTTGTGCATGCCTGTACATATATGTGTGTTTGTGCATGCTTGTACATATATGTGTGTTTGTGCATGCTTG
Source organism: Monoplex corrugatus (assembly GCA_030674185.1). NCBI lineage: Eukaryota > Metazoa > Mollusca > Gastropoda > Littorinimorpha > Ranellidae > Monoplex > Monoplex corrugatus. The sequence goes on from JAPXFY010000027.1 coordinate 44,611,380, forward strand.
TACATATATGTGTGTTTGTGCATGCTTGTACATATATGTGTGTTTGTGCATGCTTGTACATATATGTGTGTTTGTGCATGCTTGTACATATATGTGTGTTTGTGCATGCATGCATACAATGTGTATATACAAATCTCCTGTGTGACCATAAATCCTGGACATGTGATGATCAAGCACACAGAAAGAAACAAGACTAACCGATGTGTCGCTGAAACGACCAGCAAACAGGTCCTCCCCGTCCAGCAAGTGAGATGTCCAGTCAAATGGGTCTTCTGGTTCTGAAAACAAAACACCACTTTTACAGTTTTGAAAAAAAAAAAAACCCATAAAAAAATGAACTGTTATTGTAATTGTTAGTTTTATTTAGAGCTATAACCGTTTCAAAACATACACAATAGTTTAACAGGGGAAAAAAAGGAAAAGAAAATTAAGTACACATATCAATGCATTTACGCACATAATTTAAGGAGATTCCCTTGGTGCTGACCACTCCGTCCAATTTATCACACAGGGGATTTAATAAAAAAAAAACATACCTGAATACAAATCTAAACACAATTAAGGGCACTTACAAAATATAAATATGGGCCTAAATTACTTAAAATTGCTTCCACATCTCATCTAGAGCCAAAAATGCACTTTATCGAACAAATACATGTGAATGGACCAGCAATGCAGAAAATGATAGGAAGAAATGACAGAAAGCAAAAGAACAAGGCAAACATACCCCCCCCTCCCCACACTCTCTTTCTTTCTCTCTCAGGAGAAGACAAACAAAAAATGTAACATGCTTCACCTTCTTCAACAGGAGGTGGAGGTGGTTGATACTCAGTGTTGGTAGGCGAGTCAGCCAGCTGGCACAACAATGACAGCAGTGCATAATGTGTGTCGGTCTGAAACATAACATCCTTCATTCATCAACTTTTAATGTATGGAGTGGCAAACTTACTTGACATAGACATATTCGATGCCATGCTTCAAGTCTACCTGCATACAGCTAGCTTATCTCCTTGCAAAACCTCTTGGCATGAGCAAACAGAAAATTCATAGACTTCAGGATTATCAGGTACCAGTGAACATTATCAAATTTTCGTAAGCATAGAAAACATCACATTCATGATTCTCTCTCTTACCAAGCAGTGTGGCGTAAGGCTGATGTACATTAAATGATAGGAAGAAATGAAAGGAATAAGGCAGAAATAAAGAGTGGCAGAAAAGAGGAAATTTCTGGCACAGAATTTCCAGAAGATGGGGATACTACTGAAATAACCCCTGGCATCCCCGTGGGGAGGGACCAACACCCATAAGCCAGCAGGAGAAGCAGTATGGGCCTATGGACACGCTACTGCAAGTGTGAGGGCAAAAGAGAATAAGAAAGAAGCACGGTTCACATGTAAATGTTTGCTAGTTCGAATACAGAGTGCACTGCATTAAACTGGTCTTTATGCTGCTTATTTCCATGTATTGTCGTTTTGATGGTGTTGGTGGAGAATTGGATGCTATTGTTCTAGTACTATCAGTACAGAATAAGACCCCTTCCACCATTAGTGATGGTTATCTTCATCAGCCGTTTCACCTAGGATGGTAACTGATATAAAACCTGGATCATGTAATCTACATAATCTCTTCCCTCCCACCACCTCATGACAAAATCCCTCTCCACTTCAGCTTACCTCGGTTCTCTCCTCTCCATCAGAAACAGGTGAATGAAGGAAGGTGCTGACCAGCTCTTTCAGTGTGTCTGCCCTCGGCCCTAATGAATGGACCTGCAGTTTGGTGAACAACCTGAAATAGACAACACTACAACATGTACAAAACTGACAATTAACTCAATCGAGTCATGCCAGTAAAAAATCGCTGACACTTGCTTTTACTGCTTGGAGACGTGACGTTGATTTATCGACGGCGGACATTCATATTTTTTCTATCGTCAGAAGCGTCAGTTATAGGGATAACCCCACCAGGAACCGAAACTAGGGTATGTTTACAGCAGTTATTTCCCTTAGACCGTTTGTGGCAATGAGAAACAAAGACAATAGTAGCCTTTTGTCAGTGCTACCCGCAACATGCGTCAAAGAAAGCAATTTACGGTAATTAATTTTGTGAATATTTTTGTGCTCTGGAGCAACTGTACGCAAAAAGTGACAACTACCAGTAATCTTGTGTTTTCCAACATGTGAAATCAGTGATTTAAAACATCCATGGCATGGAAATTATGTTCTGGACTTCATCTAAAACAGCTTCACAGTGTGTGTTCATATCCATCCAAAAATTTTTTTTTACCCCCCTTTGGATACCTATTTGGATACCTCATCATTTACAAGTATATGGAATACCACAGATAAGGTAAGATTATTTGTAAAGCTCTAATCCTAGTCTTTCTGTATCACTTCACTTTGTTTGTCTAAGGTATTTGGTTGTTTTTCTATATTTTTTTTTTAAATGTGCTAAAAATCGCGCGATTTGAGGGGGTCGGAATGACGCTGAAGACTGACTCAATTGAGTTAACTGATCGATACAAGTCATAAGCGAAAATATGAAAAACAAAAACAAACACACAAAACAAACAAAAACAAAACAAGAAACAAACAAAACCAGCAAGAGTCAACAAAAAAAAGTTGTTAGCCTTGATAAAAACTTTTTGCAGGAAAGAAAAAATTACTTAGTAATTTGAGCAACACTCTCAATGGTGCATCTGTAACATGGATGACACTCAACTGTGACGATGTGGTCCCAAAGTGCCCAATGATCCCACAGCAAACTTAACTCTGGGTAGAAGCCAATCTGGGCAGAAAAATCCAGCAAGTTTTTTCCTGGCCTGATCGTACTGTATTTTATTGTACTGTACAGTAGTTCTCACCAAACACGCACACTGCACAAGAGCCAGATGTTAAAAGACCATTTACCTTATTTGAGGGAAAGGAGAGAAAATTTGTGGTGAGTGGAGACAGTGGGACGAAGATACTGTGTAGATTAGATGAATCAGGTTTTATGTCAGTTACCACTTCAAGGTGATATGGTTGATGAAGATAACTGTCATTTGTGATAAAAAGAGAGGGGGGGGGGGGGAGGGGCTTATCTTATTCTACAAAGACACCATCAGAATGACAATACGTTTTAAGAGCAAGGTGTTACACACCATCAGAATGACAATATGTCCTAAGAGCAAGGTGTTACACACCATCAGAACGACAATACATTTTAAGAGCAAGGTGTTACACACCATCAGAATGACAATATGTCCTAAGAGCAAGGTGTTACACACCATCAGAACGACAATACATTTTAAGAGCAAGGTGTTACACACCATCAGAATGACAATATGTCCTAAGAGCAAGGTGTTACACACCATCAGAACGACAATACATTTTAAGAGCAAGGTGTTACACACCATCAGAATGACAATATGTCGTAAGAGCAAGGTGTTACACACCATCAGAACGACAATGCGTTTTAAGAGCAAGGTGTTACACACCATCAGAATGACAATACATTTTAAGAGCAAGGTGTTACACGACCACAAAACAGGAAGGCTGTCTCTTGTAAAAGGGCCTTGGATTTGATGTCTTCAGTTCAATCACAGCCTGCAACATAAAGACTAGCCTCTTTGTTGCCATCTCAATGCTCTCATCATTCTCATGCTGTGAACTTTGTGTTTCGTAGGTCCTTCTCCCACCTACCCCCTCCATTATGCCAATGCATAGGACTTTGTGCAAGCACAGGGAGTCTGTCAGATATTAACAAGGATTTGGGTTAAGCACATATGGTCCTTCTCTCACCTAACCCCTCCATTATGCCAATGCATAGGGTTTTGCGCAAGCACAGGGAGTCTGTCAGATATTAACAAGGATTTGGGTTAAGCACATATGGAACTGTCCCAGTGCATCCTCTTGAACAGACTCCTAACTCCAAGCATTCAGAGCGAGGGTCTTCAACTTCTGAGGGAAGAGCACTGCGAGCCCATCTCTCTGCCAAACTGTTTTCATTTGTTTCCCTCATCCCTAAAGATGGACAAGCATTAACAGGAAGGTGGATTGGGGCCAAAGAGACTACGACAAGAAAGAGGGCCAACTCGCAGTTTTCTGCACTGTGTGAAGTGAGTCCAGCAGCCAGGCATTCCCATGGCCAGTCTGCATGATAAGCTAGCCATGTGCCGGCTTTCAGATAACTGGGGTTAAGAACATAACTCCACATCCTGCAACGTTTCCTCACTGTTTTATGGTTCTTAGCCTACACATTTGCCTTTTGCCTGACAAAAGGGTGCTGACATGTCACCATGTTTGTTACATTCGCCCAGCCCACAAGGCCCTATTCCACACTCCCTGTCTTTATCTTCTCTGATCTTCGCATTTAACCCTTTGAACCCGGCTGGCCGATGCGGCGGCCAGTGCGGTTAATACCTCTGGACCCGGCAGGCTGCAGGAGCGGCCTGACATGTCCAGTTGACCTGGCCTGGTATGGTGCTGGCGTGCGGTATGCAACCTACCAGCACCTACTCTCCTCTGCCACATCCTGTTTATATTACCGAATTCCAGACACCCTCTACTTTCTTCCTGGCAAATTTTTAAGCATTAGAAGGATTTATTCTGAGACACCGGTTTTCGCTAGAATTCCTCTAAAAATACTCAGGGTTGAGGGTATCAGAAGTCTAGAAGTACTTAGGGCTGAAAGGGTTAAGATCACCCATGACTATGCATATATATCTCTGTTTGGTATTTTGTCTTTTACTGTTTGTAACATTGTTCTATCACTCCTTCTGAGTTATGGTGTCAAAATCACTATGGGATTTTTCAGCTCCAACCGATTCCTACCCAGAGTTGAGTCTTCTGTGGACTTATCGGGAAGACTGCGACCTCACAGTTGAGTCTAATGGATGCGTCACGAAGGGTACTGCTCAACTCACCTGCCCGACACCACGGTGTTTGTATCTCTCAAGACTTGTTGACACCAGGACATACGAAAATCAACAAAACAGTACAGCCTTGTCACACAGCCTCAATCCAGAATGGAATGGCGTAACATGATAACGACTATCATCCCCATTATCATCATCAAGACAGCTTTGTGAAAAATGGTTGCAGATTGTGTGGTCATTAATATCATGCAGAAAATGGGACAGCAAAAACTTAATCAATCAGTTAATAAACTGACTGACTGATCACTTTATTGATCAATAAACTGTAAAGCTAAACAAATAAGAATGCATTAAAAAAATCACAACTATTAATTATGTATCTTACCCATCCAAAATGTCTATTGACACGGTGACTGTCAACATCCAGAAAGCGGTGATAGCGAAAATTGGACTGAGCAAAATGCAGGCACAAGCGGAAGTTCTCTTCATTTTCCTGTACAATAAAATGGTGAAGATTAATTACATGGAAAAAAAACACCTTCAAACTTCTAATTCAATCACTGCTTTACATTCTCTAACCTTGGACTGGATCATGTATGTAACTATATAATATATATTCACAATGGTGAAGTAGAGGTCCCACACAAAGTTTATTCCTGCAGCCACACCAGTCAAATGTGCTTGTAGGTGTGTGAAAATATAGAATTGGTACCCCAAAGGTTGCAGAGCAGTCAAAAATAAAGATAGAGGTATAGTTTTACTTTTGCCATATTTTGAAAGCTAAAGCAATGTAGCTTAAGGGAACATAAATTAAAAAGCTGGGTCTCATTTGGTTTTTTAGTAATTTGCATAATAAATTGAAAATATATCTTGGCGTTGCGTGCATCACGGTGTGATCCCACATGGCTCAAAGTTCTGAAATATACAAAAATACAAAATTGCTGCATCTTGTGGTTGTTGGACAACAAAGGAACCAAACAAGATAGAAAACACAAATGTAACATTTCATATTGTACAGATATTTAGCACTTGAAAAGTGTGACACCGTGAGGTACGCGACGCCACTGTGAAAACATTTAAGATTGATCTCAGTTTGCACTATCTTGTAAGAGTCTGTGCATTATCATTATTTTTGCATGATCAACAGCTATTGTGTGCATAAGAACCAAATATACTGAATTAATTTCTAGGCAAAAATCAAAAGTATCATCATGATAATCTTGTTTTGTGTCATGTTTTCACATCATTTGTTTTGCAAGACTAAAATCAGTAGACAAAACATTGCATGAATCATTGAATGCAAAGAAAAAGAGAAATGCTAAGACAGACAGTAAGACAAACGAGCAGAAAGAGACAGGAGGGAGAGCGACAGGGGGGGGGGGGGGGGAACAGAGAGGAGACAGACAGACAGACAGAGACAGAGAGACAAAGAGAACCAGAGGACACAGACTACAGAGACAGACACAGACAGAGAGAGAGAGTCAGACAGACAGACAAAGGACATGTTGTACCTTAAAGCCTGAAATTTTGGTAATCAACTGACGAGTCAATTGATCAGTCTCCTCCTTTATTCGTGCCATCACAGAGAGTCTGAAATAAAAAGATACATTATAAATTTATAAGTAGAGATAGATTTACATAAGACTGAGAGAGAAGTGAAGGAAAAGGAGAAGTCGTGGGGAACATCTCGATTTTTCTCAACGTCAGCATAATGAGGACAGTGCCATTCATATTTCCTGCTTTACCTTCCTCAGCCCTGCACAGCGTCAGGCACTGATTCACAGCTGGCTAGAGTGTGAGCTGTGTCACACACAGTTTTATTCAAGTCTGACTGAACATGTGCAATCAGACTAGAAGTCTGAGTTCAGTGTCTGCACCAACTAAATAGGCCTACTAGTTCTGAAAAGGTGACTGCAACAAATATCATGATTTTGATTTCTGCCAATTCCGGATTTGAGAAGGTGACTGCTGCAAATAAGCAAGTGTCCATGAAGATTTAGATTTCAGGGTCTGATAGGGTCACAATGAAACTGATAGTGATGTGTAATCCAGACTGAGCATCTGGTAGGCCCCCCTACAGTGTAATTTATTTAACAATGTCCCAACAGCAACATGATCTTGGTAATGTTGCTCTCTCACTCCTGCAGAATTCATGCATAAATACATTGCTGATCTCATTACTTTTGACAACATTTAAGCACTCTAACCCCTGGAGAAAACCAATCCTGGTGATGAGGGTTAGGGGTTGGGTTAGGGTTACAACTAGGACTGACTCAGTGACTGTATTGTGCCTCCACAAAATCCATGTGACATCTGAAGTGCACCATATTCATTTCTTTTGTCACAATGGATTTACACTGTGAAATTCAGGCTGCTTTTCCCCTATGAGAGTGTGTTGCCACAGTGCAGTGCCACCCAATAGTTTTTGTTTTTGTTTTTTTTTCCAATTTACAAAAGCAAGAAGGGCTATTGGCCTTCATGGGGAGGGATCTTGGAAATCAATCTTTCCAATGTTTTATACCAGGGCAGCCAGGAAAAAGCCTTGCTCTTCACGTTTTTCAGCTGCCATGGGATCTTTAGTGTGCTCAAGCCAAAAGGCACATAGGTCCAATTCGTTTTTTTCTTCCCTTCCAAAGGACAAGATATTCAGTTTGATTTTCCAGTCAAACTCAGGAAAAAAGTCGAGGCGTCAACAGGAAATCAACCCTGGAACCTCAAGTTAGTTACTGGCAGGCGAACATTTGAATTATTGTGCCACTCTTCTCCCATTACCCAGATCTTTCAAGTTTTATCTTTGTGGACTGTCACCCAAAGTCAGGTCAGAATTTGTTCTCTGCCACTGCTAACCATGTAAACCCAGTACATAACATTTGCCACATATGGGGAGTGAACCCAACAAAAGAAATCCAACCTAGAATGGGATAGACTATACCAAGTTTGTCTTATCCAAGATACGCTGCATAACAAAAACTGCATTGGGATGACCATGTATGATGGAACAAGTTCAATAGCCCTGCGAAATCAAGAGAAGAGAGGCAGGATGGTTCAGATGTTCGCCTGCCAGTAACTAAACTTGAAGTCCCTGGGTTCGTTCCCCTTGAGGCCCTGACTTTTCTCCTCAGTTTGACCAAAAAATCCAACAGAACGTTAAGTCCTTCAGAAGGGAACAAAAAAAATTAGTCGGACCCATGTGCCTTCTGGCCCGCACATGCTAAAAATCACACTGCAGCTGAAAATCAAGGACCGCCTGAATGCCCTGGTACAAAACATTGGTGAGATAGGTTGATTTACCAGGTCCCTCCCCTTGAAGGCCAATTAGCCTTCTTCAGTTCTTGCCTTTCTGATGTCTTGGTTAAAAATAAATTGGGTGGCACTGCACTGTGCGATACATTCTCAATGGAGACAGCAGCCCAAGTTCCACATACTAAATCCACTGTGACAAAAGAAATGAACATGACTATGAATATGAATTATATGAATATATTTGAACATGAAAAAATCAATCCTTCAGGGAACTGTTGAAGGAGTGAGACAATGGAGAAGCCATAAACAATGATGGATTGACAACATTGCTGAATGGACAGAAAAAAATATCTGCAGTCTAGACCCAGGCTTTGGTACACAACCAACAGAGCTAGAGGAATCTAATGAACAGTTCTTTAAAGCAGTGCCTAGTCACAGAAATCAGGGGGAAGAAGAAAAACAACACTGTCAGCATCAGTGGTAGGGGAGAGGACAGGGACTCCTACTGGCCATGTTGCATTATCTATTTTAAAAACCTGACAGGCTGAAAGCCTAAACAATTTACTCACACACGTACACACACACATGCGGGAGCGCACACACACTGCACAGGCAGTATGTTCTTGCACAGTGTACATATTCCATCTTCAGCTGGCATGTGTGCTGGGTGTTTTCATGTCTCTGTAACTAGTGTAAGCCATCTGACATGACGTGACTTATGAGAACAATAACATTCACATTATTGATGTTTGCATGTATATATATAATAGAGCTTGCTTAGGCACTAACAGTAACAGGTCTGCACATGTTGACCTGGGAGATCAGAAAAATCTCCACCCTTTAACCACTGGGCACTATTCAGGCAGGATCAAACCCAGGCCTTCCAACAGCCAGATTGGAAGTCTTCCCCACTTGTCTCAAGCTTGTCATGTCATGTGTGTGTGTGTGTGTGTGTGTGTGTGTGTGTGTGTGTGTGTGTGTGTGTGTATGCGTGTGTGTGTGCTGTTGTGTGTGAGCGAGTGTGTACACAGGCCATATGTTTGTGTGTGCCTGTATAATTGTACTTTTATCATAATATAAACATAATACATTATTGTCAAATTACAAATTATATATTTCAGCTATTTTGGTTACAAGCACCTCATTTCATTCCACTTCAGTGTGAATTAGTAGGCCTACATACAAGCCCCAACTCAAAACAAAACATTTATAAGCAAACACATGTGACATGAAACGAACAAAACTAGTAGGCCCACTTCTAGAAACAAAACGCTGTTGCTTGTGACGTGTGTAATGTTGGACACTGATCACATACGAGATAGTCTAATAACTAAATAAGCCTTCTGGTCATCATCATGATCATGATGATGATCATATTCACACTAATTCAGGCGAGAGCGCGTCCGCTATTGCTCATACTTCAGTTTCCAACAGGCACTCCATAAACCTTATGAGATGTATTGTCAACACATATTGCAACGATAGGCCAGGAAGGCAGTTTGACGTCTTTTTTTTTAAAGGAGCATGGCTTCTCAGCTGGGTAGGTTATCCAAAACAACACGTTCGTTCTTCGCGCCACCTTACAAACTTGTTTACGATGCGCCTTCACAACTGAAACAAGCCTTCTTCCCGTTCCGGTCGCCCTTGATAGAAAATTTGATCGCACTGAAAAGATGAAAACAAGTTAACGACTGCAAAATCAAATTTATGGTATATCCTTCTATTTAATATTTTTTCAGTTAAATAATGATAGAGCTTTAATTATGAGTTTAGAAAATAAGTTTATCTTATAATTTATGTAGGCCTATTGCATAAAACAGTTCTCGGTGTGTTTTGTATATTTCCCAAGTCCTAAATTTAGGCAGGTGTGGAGGTGCATTTTGGGAAGTCATGAAAATATGACGATTTCACCTTAGCAGTCGAAACGATTTCTGTTTCTTTGATGAGTCCAAGTAGGCATGTTCAGGTACTTACTTGTTTGCTGTGTTCTACACATTGACAGCTGTTCAGATGGCTGCTTTGTTTGTGAATAGAGAGGATTTATTTGTTGACATAACAGCACATCTGTACACCAACTGTTTAGTTTTGCCGGCATACTGGCAATCGACATTTCGTTATGGATTTTTGTTGTTTTTGTCTGGCTTGTTGGCGCGCATGATTCATCACAAAAACTGGTGAAACCGATTCTTGTGACTGTGTTAAGTACAGGGACAATCCTACTATGGTAGCCATGAAAATGAACAGTGCTGAATTATACAAGGACTGGTTTTAGTTGGTTTTCATGCAATAATGCAAGTTATAAATTATGTACATGTCGATGGAATTGGATCATTGATGGAAAATCACTTATGTGATTTGCCTAATCATAATGTAATTAACGTAAGGTCTGGTTTATGTTTCATTGGAACTGGCAGTAGGCCTGTGTTCTTTAGTAATTGTATTGTCCTGGTGACAGAACGGTTCCAGTAGGCAGACAGTGAGACAGTCAATTAATGTTGGCCTAGGCCTAATTAGGCCCAATTTGTTAGTTACCGTACCAGTAGCCTAATGAAAAGTTGAAAGTAAAATTGTGGAGAAGTGGACACTACTTATTGTTTGTTTAATTTTTCAGACTTATAGAACTTTGCACTTTAAAGCTCTCTGTCACTGTTAACTTTACTCTATAAAGCTCTTTGTCAGTCTGTGTCTGTCTCAGTTTCTCCGTCTCTTTTTCTTTGAAGAACATGCTTCTGGCAATTATTGCTGTGTCCTGCTTGCTGTTGACATGGCGGACTCTGTAAAAGACAGAGAGCACATCTATGTGGTTCTAATTCTTTTACTAGTTTACTTAGGCCTACAGAATCTTCACAATCTCACCAACTTAAGTTTTCTTTTCAAGGTTCTTGGAAGACCATGGATGGGGATGTTATTCCTTTTTGACCCTCCCTCTCATTCATCAATCTTAAAGTTCAGTTTTGGTAGTCTTCATTTTCAGTGCTGAGTTCCTTGTTATCACACTTGAGACTTTAACATCTAACCTTGGTACTGACATATCTTTACACACTATGGTTCAGGTCTTTCTTCATATCGGTCAACACTGAAATGACATCACACAGAGAAGGTTGTGATCCCATGCTTTTCTTTCCTGCAGCAATCTCTTACTCGGACACATTGCTGTCCGTGCTCACATAAGCTGGAGCTGACATTGGTCAGTTGGACCTGTCTGATTCCCCACATCTGTACAGCAAGACAATAAAGTATCTATAGATCAGACCTTCCAGTTCCACTAATGGCTCATTGCATTGACATTTCAGTATCTTTACTCTCATGTAAGTGGCCTCTCTTTCACATTCAAAAATGAAGTTCACATACTGATATAAAACAGCAACAGACAGACCTGGGTCTCTGTGGTACAGCAGGCATGGTCTTTGCATCAAAGCTAGTGTCTTACCAGAACAGCGCTGGTCACTTGTGATTAACCCTACCAGACCTTAGCCCCTGAGCGTAATTGTGCCCCTTGCCTGGCCTCCTGAGCAAAATTTTGAAAAAAATGTATATATACGTTAGAAAACTGTTCATATCATGCACACCAATGGTTAGAATTATATGAAACGTGGAGAGATTGTAGAAAATAGGCCTACCTTTCATCTAACGCCAGTCCAACCCTCAATCACACAAGCATCTCCCCTATCACTTGGTTGGGGGGTACGGGCACGCCCCCTTCTTCCAACACTCTGTCTCGACCTACTTCTTTCATTGTCAGAATCATCACTTTCACTCAATGCTTCATCAACGTAATCATCGTCACTTGAATCGGAAACGTATACCTGATCAAATTCTCCAATCTGCAAAATGTCCACCACTTGTTGAACTGTGAAGCGAGTTGGCCTCGCCCGTTTACCTGTTGGAAGTGCTTGGTTCATCACTAGCTCGCTTCATGGTCAATTTTGCACCCAAATCACCTCAAAATACCATCAACACAAAGGCAGACATTTGCAATAGGCTGAACACACGCTCACGCGACGCTTAGCAACGGTTCGGTGGCTACTTTTAGCTCTTGATAAAGTGACGATCATGTGAGTGTGCTATTCCCGCTATAGCGGGAACTCGGTATATAGTCATTTTCGTCATTCCCGCAATAGCGGGAACTTGGTCTGGTAGGGTTAAGGTAACGAATTACCTGTTGCATGCCATATGTCTGGTTCAGGGACGTAGCAATGGTAACCACTGCTAGTAGACAATTTAATCTGGAGATGCTGCATAAGAATCTTTGATTTCACAGAATTTTTGAAACAATTGATGAGGGATGTTGTGAACTTCCATACATACTTAAATGAATACATATTCAAGGTTTCATCAAAGTGTCAGACATTGGACTCTGGATGAATTGCTCTTGAAAATGACTGAAACCTTTTTAAACAAATTGACTTTTACAGTTTTAGTCCAAATGATTTGTTAAGTCGGAAATGGCAGTCACTTTATTACCAAGCTGCATCCAGTTATCAGCTGTTATGGATTTACAAACACCATGGAAATGATTTCAAGCCAGCATGTTTGTAGCTTTATTTGTTTCACCAGTGTTTATGTCCCTGTGTGAGAGTGACTTAGTTCATGGGAACTAACTGATGCTGGTTGTCTATTTCAAACAATTCTGCCGATGACTGCTCTGTATCTATAGGTGGAAGTAAACTTTTCAGTGGTCACACACCAGGATAAAGAGTCACCAGCTTACAACAGCCACATATTTGAAGTGCAGTATCAAGCCAATAAATGAGGGTGTTATTTTTTCTCTTTTTTTTTTATTTAGTTTCAGATATAATTCTCAAGTTAAAAGATAGTTCGAAAAAATGTTATGATTCTCATCAGTCTTGTCATCCAAAACTTGCCAGTAATAATCCACAATGTTTTTTGCTAATGATAATTGTGAATGTGTGTTTTTTCTTTGCTAGAATGGTTAACAATGCAGAGCGCTGGTGGACAATGTGTGGGAGTCAAAGGATTAAGTAGTACTTAATGTTTCAATACTCATCAGCCTGTGTTTTTGTGAATTGCTCCTAGTCCTAGTTTCTTCATCAGTTTGTGGTCGTGATATCATGTATATTTTAATGATCTGTGATAACGTGGGTGTTTCAGCCAGCAAGAGGTGTGGCGGGGAATGGAACGTGACTGCTATTGCTGCAGGCCAGGCCCCACTCTGACAAGCACCGCCCCAATCCCCTTCATGATGGAGCCTCACTCTGTGGCCAGGTCTGCTCGACCCCAGCTTCATGCTACCTTTCAACAACAACAAAAACAACAACAGACAGATGTCATGGATGTTGACTCGGCTTTGAGCGAGCTTGACAGCTTGCGCAGCGTCACAGAAGCCACGCAACCAGCAGCATCAAGCAGTGGTATTGGTGGGGATCAACGACCTGAGAGAAAAGCAAGAGCACGGTCATTGAGCGAGAGCATGGCCAGCGCCTCTCGCCGGCCTGCAAAATCTCACAGTGAAACGTCTCTCTACAGGCCTTTGGAAATGGAGACACGGGGAAGCCACTATCGCCGAGCCTGCTCCATGGGCACGAAGATGATTGGCTGCAGTTTGTCTTTGCCCCGGAAGATTGGCACCTACCAGATGGTGCAGAGGAACTCTGCGTTTGTCAGTGACATTAGCGCAGCACGACCTCCTCTCCAACACACCTCCTCACAGCCGACACGCTGGGTCTTAGCTGACAGTGGGGTCAGCAGTTATTCTGAGCAGAGCAGTTCTAAATCTTCGTCTCCTTCCAGCATAGGTTCGTACCGAGACAGCGACCTCTTGGAAGAGAGGTCACGTCAAAGGAGGTTGTCACGGGTGCGATTGGATCGGTCTAGACGTCTGCGTCAACCTTACTCCATCCCTTTCCGGATGTGCCAGTCAATGAGTGAAGAAAGCACAGCTTCATTGCATGACTTTCTGAGTGATGCAGATTCATCAAGAGTATCCAAATCAACTGCTGCATCACCAGTAAAACAGGAGTTGGAGGCCTCTACCAGTGGTGCAGCCCCCACCGTTGGTTCTTTGGTGAGGTCCCGTTCTATTGATAACCTTGAACTGGCCAAACTGAGGCTGACTGATGTCTTTGATGCGAAAAAAACAGACTCTAGTCCCCATCAAGGACCGGATGTAGAACAAGTGGCCACAGACTTGAAAAACTTGCATATGGTGTGATGTGGTTTGTGCTTCTGATGGGAGACTGAAATCTTGCTTGCAAGTCATAGCCCTTTTTATTCTATCTCATTTCTTTTGTTGAGGTTGTTTTTGTTCTTGTTTGTTTGTTTGTTTTTGTGTGCAGGTTGAAAAAATGCAAATGCTGTGGTAGAACATCAGTGTGATTGTGATTATGAAAAATATTTCAGAAACAACAGGGGGTTGTTGTTGGGATATATATAATTCATACACCCATCGGAGATTGAAATAGATTGACACAGTGTGAGACTGAACATCTGTTCATACATAAAAAACAAAATTGGTGAAGCCATTGTATACCCTAATTCATTCCATTTGTAGGCCACAACATTTTAAGCTTTTCATTTAGAATGAAGCGTATACATATCTGACTTTTTTTTTTTTAACATTACTTAAAGTTAAAAGTCGGGGATGCAAATTTTGATAGAAGTGTTAGAACAATAGTGATTTTTAAGCATCTTATTTGAAATTTCTTAGGTAAGTTCTTTACTAATTTGTATGTTTTTTAAAAGGATTCTTACCCAAACTTGAATTTGCAGGTTATTTGCACCAGTTAATTTCTTTTATAAACGTGAGAGACGTACATGTTTGTGAAAACTTGCCAACATCAAAATTATGCCGAAGAGTGATACTGCACAGCAACAGAGCTGAAATCTACACTTATTTTTATATCAGACGCTGGAATCAAGCAGGCTCAAGGGATACATGCAATGTTGGTTAGAATATTTGAGCAAGACACACTGTCATAAATTAAATTACACTTGACTCTGTGTGGTTTTGGCAATCCCAGCTGAGCTGAAAACACTGAAATTATCTGAAGTTGGAGCTGAAAATCCTCCTCACATTTTGAAAAAAGCGAAATTGAAAAAAAGGGGGAATCATTGGGTAGGAATTACAGAAAAAACAACAACAACAAAACCAACAATCATTTTGGCTGTAAGAGGATCACTTATGATCTTTTCAACAGTCGAGCCTTATGTTACAAATTCACGAATAGATCTAACTGTAACTAAAGTCTAAGGCAATATATATTTTATATAATTGTTGGTGCCATATGTAACATATAAGGCCTGCTCAAGAGTGCTTTGTTAAAAAAAAAACATACTCTACAGTGAAGGATATTGCCCTGGTCTTGGGCTAGCAGTCAAGAATGTGAAACTTGCGGTGTTCAGCACTGGATTTGTGTGTGGGTGAGATATAAATCAATAATGAGGGATGTGTTTTGGCTTACCAGAACAAGTTTCACAGTGACAGTCCAAAAATGAGGGGTTGTTGGTTGGCTGACTGTCATTTTTGTTATGCAGTTTGTTTGTGTTTTGTTTTGTTTTATTTTTTTTGTCACAGTGGCTTTACCATGTGAAATTGGGGCAGCTGTCACCAGGGAGAGCACATTGCTGCAGTGTAGTGCCACACCATGGTTTTTTTTCGTTTTTTTTCTGAAGCATGCATTTCTGTTATTCAGTAATTTATTGTTAATTAATTAAACTTAAAGTGGACATTTTTTTTTTACAGAATTTTTGCCAGGGATAACAATAACATAACTCCTTTGTTGCTGTGGAATCTTTAATGTGCGCTGAGTGCATGCTGTACACACTATCTCGATTTGGTGTCTTGTGTGAAACACTAGCAAGACTAGCACATAGACGACAACTCAAGATCTAGAAAGGTAGGAGAACGGCCCTGATCCTATCCATGATTTGAATCATGGTTTCTCATGTCCTAGGTAGGTGCGTTAACCCCTAGGCCACTCTTCAGTGGGGGGGGGGGGGATTGATGTTTATAAATTTTATGTGTTTGTCCTGAGTTTGTTTTATTAGTTTGGGGTCTTTTTGCCCCACACAACTCTGAGCATATTACATCCCAGTAAATGCTCAGAACTGAGCGTATACACTGGATCTTTCAGAGTCTGTGATACAGTTTAGAGTGCTGCGAGTGAATTGTTGCGGGAGTGTCAACAAGTACTATTGAAGTTGTGTTCAAAATTGGACTGTCGTTTTCTTTTATACTGTTGCTGCATTACAATGACCTGCAAGTGATTGAGCTTGCCAGGTATTTGTCCTGAAATGAATTGTTTATCATGTACGATGATGATGATGATTGTTGTTGTTGTTGTTGTTGTTGACATTTTAGAAATAGCCGTTTCCATTTGTCATGATGTACCGGTAGTATATTAATACCTGTTTTCAGGTAATTTTGAAGTGATTGCACATTAATTTTTCCCTTTATTTCTTCTTTGGGTTGGGGAAAGGAGAGGGCCATGCAGTGATTATGTTTAATTTAAAATCAGTTGTTTATTTAAATACAATTTCAGATTCAGTTTACTTGTTCTTTGTTTCAGTTTTTTAAACAAGTTAAGGTCAGCTTATTGATAAGGGAGTTCATGTGAATGTACATGTATGCGTTGCTGGATTTTCCTGCAGTCTCCAATGACTAGTAAGAATATTTAAAAGCAATTGATACATGATTTGACATAAAATTTGTACAAAAAACTGTCATTCAGTCAGTGAGTGTGTAATGTTTCAAATTTTAAAACAAAAGTCTTAATGCTGCTTTTAGTTTTATGTCAGTTTGATGCTAGAATGAATTGGCTTCAGTTTTGAATGATTTGCTATGAAGTTAGTTTGTATGCTGTTCAGCTTTCAAAAACTCGAAGAAAATGAAAAAAAAAAAGTGAAATAGCCACATTCGGAATATTGTGCAGCTGTTGAATGGAAGACAATCTTGTGATTTTGATGTAAATGATGAAAAAAGAAAAGGTGGAGAAATGATTTTGTTTTCATTTGTCTCTTTTGCTAAATCTCTCTCTCTCTCTCTCTCTCTCTCTCTCTCTCTCTCTCTCTCTCTCTCTCTCTCTTTCTCTTTCTCTCTCTCTCTCTTTCTTTTCTCTCTCCTGTCTGTCTCTTTCAGTTTGTGCTTGTAGTGACTTACAGTTCATTTTTGTTTCATAATGATGCTTGATGTCATTTTCAGTGCAGGCTATAGCTTACACATGTGTACATTCACACACACACACACACACACACACACACACACACACACACACACACACACACACACATGCACACACACACACACACACACACAACACACACACACACACACACACACACACACACACACACACACACACACACACACACACACACACACACAAGAGTATGCTTACAGTGTAAATGACTTCTAAAACCAAACCCTAGATTATAGGCCTACCATTACATATATCTTGCATTCAGTTGTAATCTTAAGGTCATTCATAGAATTAACCAAGCCAATGGGTGACACATGCCAGATGATAAGGAGAGGGAGAGACAGCAGAACAGAGATTTATAAGTGGGGGGAATTGATATTTTTTTGTTTAGTATCATGCAGTAAAATTGTACCAAGACTCTTCTGGTGTGGGTATTATAACGTGGGGTGTAGTCAAGGATGGATAGGACTTTTTCCCTTGTTCAGGAATGAAGAAGTAAAAATTGATGGAGCAAAACTAAACCTAGACTCTACAGAGTGGGAAGAATAGCAACAGGGGCAGACAGAGAGAGGAGACAGAAGTGCAGTTGTGGGATGGTGAGGAGAAGGTGGGATAGAAGGGAGGAGTTGACGTGAAGGAAAAGTTTATTGAGACTCTTACCATGTTATAGTAAAAACGTACCAAGACTTTACCGGTGTGGGAAAAATGACAGCAGGGTGGAAGGGGTGAGGAAGAAGGATGAAAATTTGTTAAGGATGGGACCAGAGATGGAGGAGGGCAGTTTGTGTGTGAATGGGCTGGGGTGAATGATGGAGGGTTTGCAACCCAATCTGAGAAAGATTAGATCTGTTTGTACATACATGTGTGTGCGTGTACGGCATGTGCTGAGCGTATTCTGTGTATACTTGGAAAGAGAGAGTATGTGTGTATATGTGTATATTTCATTTTTGTACAAAAAAATTTGCTGCATTGTGACACGAAAAGAGCCTATGGTTTTACCCATGTTCATTTGTATGTATACACATGTGCTCATAGAGTCGACTTGTGATCAGAGAGAGAGAGACGTACGAGGAAAGGCATTATTCTGAAGTTGTAAAACTACTATTAATTGACATGCACATTGAGCAACGCATGATTCAGTAGCAATCCTCACAGAGATGAGTGTGTAACCTAAGCTTTGTGTCATCAGGGAAGTGAAGTAAGACAGGTTGATTCGGTCATGCCGTAAATTGCCAGGTATGCATTTTTAGAAGTTTACATAATTAATGATTATAAAAAATTGTGCATCTTGTTTATAATGCGAGTCTTTGTTTGAGTGAGCATGGTTGTTCAACTCATTTATGGATCTGATTTGTATGGAGATGTGCCAAAATTGTTGTTGGTTTCTTTTTTTTTCTTTTTTTTTTTTTAGCATTAATATTTTAAAAACTGAATGCCAAATGTTGAATGTATTACATATTCTTCATTTGAATCAGCTCTGATTTTCATAATATCTATATATTATTTATGTTTGAATTGAATCAGTAGGTTGTATCTTATCATACTTCATAGTGTTACTATTTTAATTAGTGCATTTTGTTAACTAGAACAAAATGTTCCCGAACCACCTCATCTTTATTTGTAAGATTGTGGCTGCTGCTCTGACTTTTCTTTGCGTATTATGATATGTGTTTATTATTATATATATCCTTGCCCGCGTGTGTGTGTGTGTGCACTCGAGATAGAGACAGATCTAGATAAAATGAAAGAATGGTTATTGAGAATTCAGCTCAAGCTAGCAAGTTGGAAAGCATGATATGTGATTGTGAGGATGAAAATGTGTGGTTATGTGATTTTATTTTCATGTTTTGCCTTATACTAAATGATAAAACGATGTGAAGATTTGTGGTGTGTGAACTATTATTTTTACATGTTCATGGAGGAAAGTCATCTTTATTTTTATCACGAGTGGGTATTAAAACTTGCCCTTTACGTTTATTTCTTGAATTTGCTGAACTGTGAATGCTTATGATTTTGTATATCCGTTAACTGAATGTAAGGTAAAATTTTTAAAAAAAAGAACAGAAAAATGGACTTGTACTAAAATGATAAAATGGTGAAGCCAAACTAATATCTTACTGCTGGTGCCATTGAATAGATTAATGTTCAGCATACTTTGTCTTATGAAGTAGCATATGATATGATTCAGATGGTCTGCAGGTTTTGGGTAGGAGGCTTTTTTTTTTGTTCATTTCCTGTGCCACCTTAATAGCCACAGAAGCTAGGACAGTTTTACAATGCAATGGTGATGATGACGATGATAATCATGGTGCTATGGAGTTTTATCTAGGATTGAGAGTGCATGACAAGGCTGTACTCTAAGCTTACTATCGTAATATATCCTGGCGTCAACCAGGCCTAAGAGATACAAACACTTGTGGTGCTGGTCGAAAGATTTGAGCAGCACCCTCAGTGATGCATTCATGAAGTGGATGAGGCTTGACTGTGTGGTCCCCAGACTTCCCCCAAGAGCCCATAACATGCTCAGCTCTGGGTAGGAGCCGGTTGGAACCAAAAGTCATGATTTTTGAAGGGATTAATGGGGATTTGAACCCACAACAGTCCAGTCGGTAGTCCATTGTGTTAACCACTATGCCATGGTGACTGGTTGTGGGTAGAAGGCTTGTGAAATCAAGGGCAGACAGATTTAAGATTGTACTTACAATGACTCAAATGAGCACGAGAAACTTGCAGACTTGGTGACTCTACAGTTTGTGCCCATTTGTTTCAGTTTACTGTTCGGAGAGATTTATAAGATCGAAGAGTGAAAAATATGCATACTGATAAAGTCAAGTAGATACTAAAAAGAACAGGAACTAAAATTAGGTAAGATTGGCTGAACTTTTTTTTTTATTTATTTATTTATATTTTTTTTAATATTGTCATTTCTTGGAAAGTGGCTGGGGTAAGGCTAGGTCAAGGATTGTCAATTAGGAAGTTCCGTCATTCTAACCTTTGGATCTTGGAAGGGGAAAAACTTCCATTCAGAAGTACTTTGTTCTGCTCTTACCAAGATAGCACAACATTCATTAAAAAACAGAAAAGAAAAAAAACAAACAAAAAGGCTAGGTAGAGAGGTCAAGGCTAGGTAGGAGCTGGCCAGCTCATGGGTTTATGTTCAGGCTTAAGGCTTGTGCCATGATCACTCTGGGTCTTCTCCATCACATGTCACCTGTGACGTTAGTGCATATGGAATTCGTTTCGAGCCTGGAAACGTCATCTGGAGAAACTGAAACTGAAACTTTCCAAGAAAAGAGTAAAAGTAGTTAAAAAAAGTATGAGTGACTGCAAGTGAAATGAGAAATACTTGATAAAAAGGAAATTACTGTACCCACCTATTTACGCGTACAATTCCTTTTCCTCAAAGTAGTAAAAGTTCATGCGTTTCTGATAGCCAAGAGTGATGACATGCATAAACGGTAGTTTAGTGTTGCTCAATGTTATATCATTCTGTATAATTACTATGTTAGATCATGGTTGTGATCTATCTACCAGGAGACCAGATACACTGCTGATTCATGCATTTTGTACTCCACGCACACATACATGCACATACACGTGCGCTCGTGTGTACACACACACACACGCACGCACGCATGCACACACACTCACTCACACACTCACACTCACACACACTCACTCACACACTCACAGTCACACACTCATTGTCAATTCCAGGATTTACAATGAATTGAGAATGATTTCACAGCATAATGGAGCATTATATTCTAAATGACAGCAAAGCAGACTTATTATCGCATATGTAGAGTATAGAGGTCAGTTTAGACAAAATGTTCATATACACAGTCCACAAGTAGATAAGTCTAGAACTTTTTAAGAAAAACATATTTTTCTTACGGCATAGAATGTTTGTTTTGTATCATTATATTGTGTTTGGTTTTCTCACATGTTGTTGGCTTACTGGATATTTTATCTTTTATCCGGTGGTCATGAACAAAGATAATTTTTTGTCTTACATTTAGTGGTGATCATTTTGTTGGTATTTATTTTCATGACGATGTATTCATTTTTGTTGGTTTCATTTTACAGATTTGTTTTATTATTGATTCATGCATGTTTGTGAGAATGTGTGTATGGATGTGTGCATGCATGCGCGCATGTGTGCATGCGTGCATGCGCTGACAGGGTGAAATACTGCGTGTTCAGTTTTATCATCTTTGATGATATATTTATATAAACGTGTATAGTCTAAAGATTTTTCAAGCCCCTGCTGTTTGTCAGTCTTATTATGTCATCTTCTTGAACTAGACAGTTTATGATATTACATATGGTTTTCAAGACAGACAGACGGGCTACAGCATGATTTCAGAGATGATCAGTGTTCTGCTTGACTGACACTAGCACTGAATCTACATGCGCTCAGTGTGTCTCAGAACGATACCAGTCTATGGTTTATACTATCCTGAGCATGACACCAACGTTGAATCTGCATGTGCTCAATGTGTCTCAGAACAACAACAATCTGTAACTGGTACCATTTTGAGCAGAATGACATCAATGCTGAATATGTGTGTGCTCAGTACACCTCAGAACGATTCCAGTGTGTGATTTTTACCATCCGGGGCATGACACCAACGCTGAGTCTGCATGTGCCCAGCATGTCTCAGAACAACAACAGTCTGTGACTGGTACCTTTTTTGAGCAGTGACACCAACGCTGAATCTGGGTGTGCTCAGTGTGTCTCGGAATGACGACAGTCTCTAACGGTTTACCATCCTGAGCCTCGCACTGTGCTGTGTGCGCAGGGCCACGGCAAGACGAACACTGATGGCATGTTGCAGAACAAATTGCTTATCCCTCTCCTCTTGTCAGTCATTAGCTCTTTCATTCCCTCACCCAACCCACCAGTTCCCTGCAGAAAGCCCATGGAGAGAGTGGAGGGGTTAAAGTTGCAGTCATGAGGGTGTAGCATGAGATTCATTGAAGGTACATGTGGGCTTCTGTTGTTCCATCTGTATTCTTCCAGTAACGTTCCTGTTACTCGCATAAGGCATACATGCTGGTGTTTGTCGTATGGCTACTTTGTGTTTGACTGTGCAAAAGCACATCTTTACATTTGACATGTAAGAAGTACAGGTGTGTATGACTTTGTGCATGAAAAATGTTTTGTGTGCAAGGGATTGTTTTGTTGTTGTTCTTGTTTTCAGTGTGCGCAATGTGTGACGATGAAATAAAATCTTACGGCAAAGTATCTTACGATTTGATTGCTATATGTGCGTACCGGTTGGTTTGATGTATGTGCACGCCCTTCTCTGTTGTGGGACTGACCATGCAGAATTTGATCTGTGCAGAAGCGTGAATGTCCACAGCTAAAATAGTTGGGAAAATACAGGCAAATGCATGCACAAGTGTGAGTTCAAATATGTTATCCCAAAAGTCATGGAATGTTAGTGATGACTTCATCATTCGTTGTCAAAGCGTGGTGTGGTGGTTAACCCTTTGACGTCTGCACCCTCTCTATCAGCATCCTCTGTAAACCATACATGAAAAACAAAAACCTAACTCTTTTACTTCCTCACCCTATCTACCAGCTTCCTGTGGGAAGTTGGATAGGATGAGAAAGTCAAAGGGTTAAGCTTATGCATTTGGTTGGTAGGGTGCAGAAATCAAAGGGTTAAAGATCAGGTGCAGACTTTTTTTTCTTCCCCTTTCCAATAGATCTTAACTCAGTCTACCCTGTTCATGAGTATACTCATAAATCTTGACCAACCATATCTGTCTGTGAATATATTCATTAGGCTCACTGTTCCCATTCAGTAGAGACGATAAAACGATGTCCCACTTTGCACTTGTTTAGATTGCTCAACAATAAAGGAGTCACCCCAGCAAATTTCTATAAGAAAAATCCATAATTTTGCTTCCCAGAAGTCCGTCAGGATTCTGGATCCTGTGAGAGACTATGAGCTTTCATCATTTACATATGAATTGAATGTGTAGTGCTTATCCAGATAAGTCTTCCTTTCTCACTTTATTCTGTCCTTCACAACTCGCTGTTAAGTGATTTTTTTGTTGTGGTTAATGACTATGATCTGTGACTGTGCGTTTCACAACTTTCTGACCTTTCTGGTAAGCTGGCATGATTCACACAGTCTCAATCCTAGACGGAACTCAGTGGCATGATTATTCTCCTCCTCCTCTTCACCATCATCATTATCATGACACTGTAAAAACTATGCCATAGAAAATGGAACAAGAAGAATTTTAATTTTTTTAATAAAACAAAAATTAAGCAAAAAAAAAAAAAAATCTCCCTAAATGTGATCATCCTAAAAAATTTCAAAAAGTTATATATGTTGATGACACGTTGCTACAGGGTGACACATGAAATCTGCATGCATGCAGTTAAAAATTGTATATGTTGGACAAGTGGAAGGAAAAAGTAAAAGTAAAGTAAGTTGGACAAGCTGGATTTCACAATTTACCCTGTAAAATCAGTTTTTGAACCCAGGCAGTGTATTGAGCTTCTGGGGTTTCAGTAGGAGTCTATATTCATGACTGTTGCTAACACTAAAAAAAAAAAAAAAAAAAAGTTGAGGGTGTGTGTGTGTGTGCAGATGCAGAAAAAAGGGTAAATTCAGTCAGTGTTCGACATGTGACCCATGACCTAAGCTGTTGTCCTTTCTCACTCCCTCTCTGTCTCTCTCTCTCTCGGTAATATCAAGAAACTTGCCAGAGCTTATATTTACATAAATGTCAAAAAAGACGAGATTAAAACACAAACTGCTAGAGAACAAAGACACCAGAGGCTCCTGCATCCCAGCGTCTTCGAGGTGCCTTTCTTTGTGTGAGTGGGGTGGTGATGGTGGATGTATTGATTAGAAGAATGTGTAAAGCTTATATAAAACTGAGACGCTCCCTTGCCTGAAATACGCTGATAATTTATTATTAGACTACTAGCTGACGAGGAAGAGTGCGTACTGACAAGGGAGCGAATTAATAGGGAATGAAAGAGCGCTGCAGTCAGTTGGGTTGCCGCCCTTGCTTCTGTTTACGTGTGTAACCTGTCGTCTCTCTTCTCTGTGGACCCAGGTTAGACTGGCAATTCAGCAAACTTCTGTATAGATCAGTTGGCTGAGCGTCCGATTCACATGCAAATGGTTGTAGGTTCGAACCATGGGGTTAACTTCATTGAAATTGTTCTTACTACTGTTTTAACATTGTCACTTGTTCTAGTGGTTATCACCGTTGTCCATATCAGCTGAGGTGGATGCTGACATAAAACGGAATCAAATCAGTCAGTCAAATAGTCATACTTCCCACAGACCTCAATAGCTCAGTTGGTCTTGCATCGGATATACAATGGTCGTGTCTTCAAACCACTGGGATGCG
Source organism: Monoplex corrugatus (assembly GCA_030674185.1). Taxonomy (NCBI): domain Eukaryota; kingdom Metazoa; phylum Mollusca; class Gastropoda; order Littorinimorpha; family Ranellidae; genus Monoplex; species Monoplex corrugatus. Next base: position 44,636,025 of record JAPXFY010000027.1, read on the forward strand.
CTATATTGAAACCAACCTTCATACTGCCCATCTTAACATAATTGTTGTTCATTCAATATTCATTGTTATTATTCTCTTTTTGTCATAGTAAATTTATCATGTCAAACTCGTGTTGCACTCCCCCTTAAAAGCGCGTCGCCGCAAATATGCAGCACCACCCTTTTTTTTTTTTTTTTTTTTTTTTAACCCAAGACTTCAGAAAGGCAAGAAGGCTAATTGGCTTTCGGGGGGAGGGACCTGGGAAATGAACCTGTCTGTCCAAAGCTTTATAATAGCAGGGCAGCCGGGCGAGTGTCCTGCTCTTCACGATTGATGGCGTTGGTATAGAGTTAGATTCGTTTCTCCTTCTGTCATTTTCCTGGGGTTCACCTATATGTGTTCGATAAAGTGTTACGTACTTTGTCTTAGGATTGATAATTGGGTATGCCGGCATGTATTGAGTGCATTTTTGGTTCTAGGGAAATGATAGGCAAAAGCAATTTTAGGTAATTTAGGCCCGTTTTTAGATACGTTTTAGTGTCCTTAGTAACGTTTAAATTTGTATTCAGGTGTTTTTTTTTTTAAATCCACTGTACGATGAAATGGACGGACTGGTCAACGCCAGGAGTGTCTCCTCGGATAATGTGCGCGAATGCATTGATATGTGTACTTAATTTTCTTTTTTTTTCTTCTTGTTTCCTGTTGAAGTATTGTGAATAATTTGAAATGGTTATAGCCCTGATATGGCTCTATGCAGTCGGCTGGGCTGTAAACAAAAATAACAGTAACAGTAACTTTCCAGGGAGGGTTATCACTGTCGGACACATCTGAGGTGGGTGCTAGGCGCTGACATTAACCTGAACCATATCAACCAATCAGCAAAAACTTTTGGCCCGTTAGGTCGGTTGGTCATAGCGCCATTCCGATCGAACGCATGTTAACGCCCTATCGGTATACTCAGCCCTGTCAATACATTTCGTTGAAAACAGCATACACAACAATAGTTATGAAATCTAAATCTTAACATTTCAAGAGATTGCTTCGGAAGATGATAAATTATACACAATGAAATTTAAAGGTTACTAATGCACTTATTTAAAATTCCTTGGTACAATTTGGCCTCCCTATCCCGATTTACTTTTGGTTTCGTCTGCTTTTACAGTGAACGGTGATACTTTTTTTTTTTCATTGCACCCCAACAAATTATTCAATCATTTCATCATTTTAGTAGACAGTCCTATTTCGATCGAATGTGCACTGAAGAAAATATCTTTTTTAAATCATTCTATGTGAACAAGTTTGTGAGAGGATGCCGGAAGTTAAGGAAAAAGAAAAATAAGCATGCAAGCATTAAGTACACCATCACCACCAACAACAGTAAGACAAAGACACTTACACTGCTACTGCATTTTTATGAGGCTAAGAAAATGTAAAAATAACGATTATTGGTAATGTTGAGTTCGAGGGGTGGAGTAGTGGCCTTAAATCTAGAGCTGCTTGTGGAAAAGGATAGAAAGACAGTTAAAGAGAAAGGGGACATAGAGAGACAGACAGACAGACAGAGGCAGAAAAACAGAAAAGACAGTACAATACGATACGATACGATACGATGCAATGCAACACAATGCAACACAATACAATAGAAGTAGGAAACTCTGATGAGAGCCAGACAGCAAAAGGTCCTCAGCCCTTATCTCCTAACACTCTGTGGAGGCCGGCTCTCATCCAGGTCATGACTCCTGGATGCTCTTCTGCGGTCGTCATTATTTTTGGATAGAAATATGCCGTCCATCCGCCTGGGTTCGAACCTACGCATACAAAGTGATCAGGCCTCTCAAGGCCAAGTCACCCTACGGACGGATGTTTCAACTACTTTGCTATTGGACAACGGCAACATACAGGGGAATGTTAACCCTTATGAAGTTCACTTCTGTTTCCCCTTGACCAAATCCAGTTTGAACTCTTTTCAGCTGCTTCTGACATTGCCCTTAGGACTCTGGTCCTCTCTCTCCCAGAAATCGAGAGCTTTTTCATGAGGTCATAGTCTGATGTGCCTATCAATCCCTTTGTTCCAACCTCTATGTTGAGGACTTTGACTTCAAAGCCGGATGTCTTCAAGTTGCTGGCTAGACTGGCATACTTTTCAGTCTTGTAGATATGGACTTCCTCCATTCTGCTTTCATACGGTACAGTGAGTTCGATCAGAATCATTTGTTTTGATCAACGGGAGTGGATAACTATGTCCGGTCTCATGCCACTGTTGTTGATGATTTCTGGGTGTGGGTTTTTGTTGTTGTTTTTTTGTTTTTGGTTTTTTTCCACTGTAGAAGATCTGCTGTGCATTTCCGATAGTCCGCTTTATCCAGCAGACTCTACTTCCACGCTCCGAATGTCACATCTTTTTCAGCCCCCAGTTTGCTGTCTCCTGCTGTGTAAAACGTCGGAGCTTCTGGTAGCATGCTTTTATCCCTGGCAGCAGGGATCGCTTGTGCAATTTCTTGAAGCACTTGATTGTGACTCCATGTGCACCTTCCTTGTCTTAGCGCTACTTTACATGAGCTCTGGACATGTTCCACTGTTTGTTTGCCCTGACAGAACGGACATATAGAGTCATCTGATTTCCCCCATTTCACCAGATTAGCTTACAAGGGCAGGAGGTTATATACAGATCTTAGGATGAAACTGATTCTCAGAGGGACCATATGCCTCACGTCATTCCAGACTTCTTTGGAGTGCACTTTCCTACATCGTCCATTGTCTCTGATGGTACCTTGCTGGACTGCCTTCTGGATTCTTTTGGCATCCTCTTCTTTCTTCATCTCTCGTATTATCGTACCCCTTTTTGCCTCTCCGTTGGCCTTTGATCACCATTCCATTTTTTGTTAATCCTCGTCCTTGTCTGTTGGTCTGCGTGTGCTCTATTATTGCTCTGACTACGAGGCTTTCCTTTGATGCATCTACTGCCTCCCAGTCTTTTCACTTTCTGCCAGTCTTCATCTTGGGCAGGATTCATCTCACAACCTATCTCCCCAATCCTGAAGCATGCTGAGAAGCCGAACTTTCCCGCCTTGTACTCCTCGACAACAGATTTAAGGGGTAGATTCAGCTTTGCCAGGCGACAACAGAGCGCAACGTCAGTGCGACCCTGTGGGACACCAAGACCAGCCGTGTTTATCCAAGTGTTAAGTTTGGCCTCCACCATTCCTCTGTGCTAGTACAGTTATGGTATATCAAAAGAGACCAGAGGAGCGCTGGAATCAGCACGAATTTCAGGCACCAGACTTTGTACATGATTTGTACATTTGTCAATCACCTGCAGGTTTTTCTTTTTTTTTTCTTTTTTCTTTTTATTATTATTTTTGTTGTTAATATATTATTATTATTATTATTATCATCGTTATTATTATTATTATTATTGTTATTATTATTATTGTTATTATTATCGTTTAATTAAAATTATTATTTTCATTATTATTCTTTCTTTCAGTAAGTTATAATACCACCTTCCGAGGCTTTTATCTGGTTCTGCTGTCACTGCTGGAATGGACTGATTGGCGACATGTCGACAGTAAAGGTTACTGTTTCGGCTACTTAACCTTTCCGCAGTGAGAGGCTCCGTAATTTTTTTTTTTTTCCCCGGTTTGAACTCATCTTAGAATAAGCGACTACCTCGTCAAACTGCCTCAGGATCTTGTTTCCTCTTCTTTTGTGGAAAGCATTGTTGTGTCGTCCATAAAGGCTTTTAGAACGGCATTTGGTGTCTGTTTCAAATGCAATCTTCTCGTGGCTTTTGCCCAGAAACAGTAGGACTGGGAATCTATTCACAAGCTGAAAAGAACATAACACAGCTTTACGTCTGTCACAACGGACCATTCACATGGCGTGTGCTCACACAGGTTGATCCCTCATGAGAAAAACTCCGGACCAAAATCTGATGATGACAATTGCTGATATGGAAGCGTCGACGCAATACACACCCTCAAATATTGTTATGTAACACCGTGGATATTGCAGCATTGTAACCTCGAGAACTTTCAAACATTGTGAACTTTAAACATTTTTTTTAATTGTACATATTTATTCAACGCCAGTTCTGATTTTTCTCAGTTATGTATGTGCACGTTGCTTTGCCCAGTATAGGCGGTATGTTACTGCATACTCTGTCTTTGGTGGGTATGCTTGCTGGGTGTTTCCATGTTTCCATATGCCACCAGACACTGAAATTATCTTTCAAGTTTATGTGCATATTTGATGTTTCGTGTGCGCATATACACGATGCCAGGGAAAAAGAAGGGAAAGAAGGATAAGAAGAAGAAGGTCCCATAACTTCCCAACACAATACATATATTCATAGGCACTAATAGATCTACACAGGTCTGCACACACGTTGACTTTGGGGATGGGAAAAATCACCACACTTTAACCACCAGCGGGGAAATACCCAGGCGGGATCGAACCCCAGACCTTCCGATCAGATGTCTGATGTCTTACCCACTTGATTATTATGCCCGTCAACATTCAAACAATGTTACGTTCGTTCTTTGATTTAACATCTTTTCACTGAAAGTGATATTAGACGGAAACAATATTACTATATTTATGTCAATAATTGTCTGCTTACGAGCATACGTGTGCGAGTGTGTATGTATAGGGGAGTATGTAAATGAGAGAGCGTGCATACTCAGTAGACATGCGTGTACATGTTGGTCATCGTGGTTGTTTCCTTTTGACTAATATTGTCATCTATATAGCTCTATGTTGTTCCATGTCTTATCAGTGGATAGGAGGATAGAAGCGCACATATACTGTGTGCGTGCCAGTGTATGTCAGTGAGTGTGCACAAGCATGCATGCGTGCATATGTGCATAGATGTGTGTGTGTGTGTGTGTGTGTGAGAGAGAGAGAGAAAGAGAGAGAGAGTGTGTGTGTGTGTGTGTAATTATTTTTATTTCGCTGTTGATTGTACATAATGTTTGTCCACGACTTGGGATTGTGTGTGTATCATGTATGGACGCATATGGAATTCTCCCAGTGCCGTGATGACGCCCTCTTGGACAAATCCCAACCTCCAAGCAAAACACAGGGTGTAATACACACAAAAGTTTATATCATACCTGTCCGACCACTTTCAGTCAGTCGTGGTAAAATAATCTAAATCCCAGCTGGTTAAACTTGCATATGGGGTCCCCCAAGGCTCTGTACTTGGGCCAGTTCTCTTCACTCTCTACACATCATCACTTGCCAATGTCATCAGTCAGCAAAACGCCAAATGTCGTTTCTATGCTGATGATTCCCAGCTCTACAATAGTCTATCTCCTGAAAATCTTTCCACTCTTCTTTCCGAAGTCTCTGACTTACGCTGACATCCAATACTGGATGATACAGAATAAGCTACAGCTGAATGGAGATAAGACTGAAGCCGTGCTCGTTGCCAGAAAGCACAAGCTTTTCACCGTAAAAGTTTGTTCTATTCAGCTAGGTCATAACACTATTGTACGTTTTTTCACTTCATTCATGAACCTTTATGTTGATATTGAGCCTCAGTTCTCATGCAGGAATTCATCACCAAAACCTGTCATTCTGTTACTGTCAACCGCAATGTTTCAGTTCTATTCACCTTTATCTGTCATCTTCAACAACAGCAGGTAAACTTGCGACTTCTCTGATATTTATTCGCATTGATTACTGTAACACTTTGCTCTCTGGCTCGCCTGCTTCTTTTGTTGCATGCCTCCAGCGTTTTCAGAATTCTGTGGCCCCGTCTTACCCTTCAGAAAAAGAAGTATGATCATGTCATTCTTTGCCCCACTTTCTCCACTGGTTGCTTGTTTCTCAAAGAATTTCATACAAAATCAATGCATTATGCTGCAAGCGTATCAATGGTACTGCACCTACTTATCTTCGTGACCACTTCTGTGCACAAATGAATATATTCTAACAATCTTTAACTACACATACATATACATGTACACCATATTCATACACATACATGAATGAAGAGAAGTAGAAATGCACATCAATGAATAAGCAGCTACGATATCAGTCAACAATGGAAAGTTTGCACCAAGAGAAAAGTCTTTAACCTTAATTTAAGTGTTAGAGGATGGGCGCTGAGATCTCTCAGATCAGTCAGGAGTGATCAAGTTCCAAACAGACACCAGTCGTCATGGTGTAGTGGTTAGTGCAACGGACTACTGGCTGGAAGGTTGTGGGTTCGAATCCCCCATCAGTCTCTTGAAAAATGGTTGTGGAATTTTTCAGTTCCAACCGGCTCCCACCCAGAGTTGATCGTGCTATGGGTTTATTTTTTGAGAAGATTGGGACCACCCAGTCGAGTCTCATCCATTTCACGGATGTGTCTTTGAGGGCGTTGGTCAAATTTTCTGACCAACACCGCACTGTCTGTATCTCTTGGCCTGGTTGACGCGTAGAGTGCTGCTCTGTCACTCAGTCTCAATTCTAGATGGAACTCCATAGCATCATGATCATCATCCTCATCGTCTTCCTCATCGCATTGTTACAAAAATTGTGGCAGCTTTTGTGGCATTTAAGGTGGCGTAAAAGATTGGACAATTGAAAAAAAAAAAAAAAAAAAATGGTGAGCTCGAAGAAAATCTCCCCAAGTGGAATGACCCTAAAAACAAAAAGTTCCAAGCAGATGGCGTGCAATCAAACCGAAAGCTCTGCAGCTGGAAACAGAACAAGAAAAACGAAAAAGAACGCGTATTCAATACAACAAGACAAGACAGGCGCAAATTTTCGGCCAACCGGCCTTTGTCAAGCGCGAATGCACGATCACAAAGAGACACCAAACAACAGATAATAAGAAAAAGACTAAAACTTTCCTGCCGCTTCATCCAGTGGATAAAAGGCCGGTTGGCCGAAAATTTGCGCCTGTCTTGTCTTGTTGTATTGAATACGCGTTCTTTTTCGTTTTTCTTGTTCTTCTGGTTCCTGTTTGCTTGGACGCGGGCAGTTGCACTTATTTTGGATCTACAGCTGGTGTAAGATTGCATTCTGGTACCAACAGAACTTTTGGTTTTGAAGATCACAGAGTGTGTGTGATGTCTGAGACCGCCTGGTCTTGCTCTGTGGCTGACTGACGATTACTGTCGTTAGTAGGCAATGCTTTTAGTAAGTTGGATCAGAACGGGCACCATTGGACTATGATAATAGTTACAGAATTTGTATGGCGCCAAATCTTGACAGTTCAAATCAAGGCGCACCCAGGCACAGACATACGCACGCGATCGACGCAGACCACCTTACAAGATGTGCCCCCCAAAAAACAACACAACAAAACAACAACAACAACAACAACAAAAACAACCCCCCCAAACAAAAAAAACAAAAAAAACAAAAAACAAAAAACAACAACAAAAAAACACTAGCAGCAGCACCCCACCACCAAAACACAAAATCAAAACAAAAACCAAAAAAAACCACCACCACATACAAACAAACAAACAAACAAACAAACAAACAAACAACAAACAAGCAAACAAACAAACAAACAAAACCTAACCCTAACCCTAACCCTAACCTTAACTCTACCGAATTAACTCAGCAGAATCACAAGGTTTTCTCTGTTGGGTGAGCCTAAGGCCTGCTGATACCTCTGGCTCCATAGGCTACCTGGTACTCATGACAGGGACACTGAACATACGTGGCGTGTTCAGGAGCTGTACTGAGCTACATCAGTGGGATTAACACAACTGAGGCGGGTACCCAAAAAAACAGAAGAAGTAGAACAAGAAGAGGAGGAGGAGAAGGAGGAGGAGCAGGAGGAGGAAGAAGAAGAGGAGGAGGAAGAGGAAAAAGAAGAGGAGGAGGAGGAGGAAGAAGGAGGAGAAGAAGAAGAAGAAGAGGAGGATAAGGAGGAGGAGGAAGAAGAAGTAGAGGAAGAAGAAAAAGAGGAGGAGGAGGAGCAGGAAGAAGAAGAAGAAGAAGTAGAGGAAGAAGAAGAAGAGGAGGCGGAGGAAGAAGAAAAAGGAGAAGAAGAAGAAAAAAAAAGAAGAAGGAGAAGAAGAAGGAAGAAGAAGAAGAAGAAGAAAGAAGAAAGAAGAAGAAGAAGAAGAAGAAGAAGAAGAAGAAAGAAGAAACAGAGAGAAGAAAAAGAAGAAAGAAGAAAGAATGAAAAAAGAAAGAAAGAAAGAAAGAAAGAAAGAAGAGGAAGAAAAAGAAGAAGGTCCCACATCTTCCCAACACAACACAAACTATTCATAGCTTTCCACTTTGATATTTGTACACGAGTAGATCATTCATAAGGAAGATTAGGAAAGGACAGGCAACATTTGTAGGCCATTTTATGTGGAAAGGGGAATTGGAGCACCTGGTCACAACGGGAAAGCTGGAGGGAAAGAGAGCACCAGGTAGACCCAGAGAGAAGATACTAGACGGACTTGCAGAGTGGTTGAAGGCAAGGAGGGTGGAAGAGATGTTTGAGACAATAAGAGATAGAGATAGATGGAAGTCCATGATCGCCAACGCCATGCGGCAAGGCACCTGATGATGATGATGGTATGTACATGAACTCTATACTGAAAACAGAATACAAATCCGATTTTTTTTTCGAAGTATTTATTTCTAGAATAACGAACATAAGTACAGATGATATAAATGACGAAATAAAGCAACCAGTATGAACATTTTTCTTGATTGTACGTACAATGTGGTAGGTTTGTTTTCTTTACAGATTTAATGTAGGCCTACTGTTGTTTTAAACGATAAGCCCAGGTATTGTGAAAATATACCAAGTAAAAACATCAATAATATAAAATCCAAAACAAGTGTGACTGCCCACGTTCAAACAAACAGGAACCAGGAAAAACACGAAAGAAGAATACGAACGCGTATTTAATACAAGAAGACAAGACAGGCGCAAATTTTCGGCCAACTGGCCTTTGTCAAGCGTAAGATTACAAACAAACAAACACCAGATACAAAAAATTATGAGAAAAAGACTAAAACTTCCCTGCTGCTCAGCCTGCTGTGTCCAATGTGAGAAAAGAAAATGTGCGCCTGTGTTGTCTTGTTGTATTAAATACGCGTTCGTATTCTTCTTTCGTGTTTTTTCTGGTTCATATCAATAATATAATATAATATAATATAATATAATATAATATAATATATAATATAATATAATATAATATAATATAATATAATATAATATAATATAATATAATATGGCACGAAACAATACAATACGATCGCTCTGGCAACCCTCCACCCCCCACCCCACGATCATCCTACATAATTACACAGTTCAAGGTGTAACTATTTCACCTATCACCGGTTGGACAGATTCCGAAACGGGAAAGAATTTCGACTTCCGTAATCAATGGTTTGGCTACCTTCCGGGCTTAGTCTATCTGACAGTCTGACGGAGCGAAGAAAACCCACTTCCAAGGCAAATTACTCCGAGATCTTCTAAGATCACTTCGAACACGTTCTCATTCCGACTTCAGCTGCCACGGTAAAATAGAAAGAACGCAGTTTTTTTGTTTTTTGTTTGTTTTCTGAAAAGAAAATTGAAGTGGGGAGAAGTGAGACACTTGGTTGCCGTGAGGAGAGTGAAGCAGACGGCAAACCTAAACCACATTTTTGTGTGTGCCAGTACGATGGATGCGCGTTGTATTGTGTTCTCCAGGTCTTGATTGCCTTGTTTTAGGCGCCTTTTCTATTTTTTAAATAAGTAATAATACACCACAATGGCTTACAGTGTGTATCTTGGTGTTCAACTTTTTCCGAAATCATTGAAAACTGTTGGTGTTCTGCTATTTGTTTTCTCGAGTCTCTTCGATAGCGTCTTGCCAACCACTCCTTTTTATGTTGACAATGGCCTCCAGCAAACAGTGATTCTGGATAAAGTACCTCGCCGAGAAAAACGTGAACTTCAGCAAGAGATTTTGACACTTTTGGGCTTGCATCACAGGCCTAAACCCATCACTGACAATGCTGTGGAATCAGCACCCAAATTCATGATGGATTTATATGAAACTTTGAAGGAAAGTCAGACAGACGATGTTTTAGACGATGGTGTCATCTTCCATTCCAGCAATGTCACATCACGTCTGGATCTGGACTCCGAAAAAGTGGAGGGCTCAGATGTCATCATGAGTTTTGTAAACCATGGTAAGCATGAATTTTTGACTGTTTTGTGAACTGTGGTTTGTGAAACTCAAGAGCTATGCAACACTTGAAGTTTTTAAGCAACTCTTATTCAGTCTCACCACTCAGAATCAGATGATGCTGGTGGAGGTAATTTTTTTGTTTTGAGTCCCTCCTCCCCCCTTTTTTTCTCATTTGGGCAATTAGGCCTATAGATATAATTTCAAATGATACAAACTAAATCAAATAGTAAAATACTCAATAATTGATATTATATTATCATGGAACATAGTGGAGTTGGGCATTGATCTGCATTTGGAAATTTTATTGATTATAAAACTTATTACACTGATTTAGTATTAGCCTCATATAAATTATAATATCAACACTAAGAAACCCTAGGCTTCTAAAATTTCAAAAAACTGTGAGTGTCAGCATGACTGATTTCTCTCTTCCTTTCCCCTTTCTTTTGTTTATGACAATACTATTTTGTTTCATTTTTTGCTTTTTTTGTTTGGGTTGTTGTTATTGTCAGTTCATTTTTTTCTTTTTTGTTTGGGTTGTTGTTATTGGTGATTATTTTTTTCTTGTATGTTTAATGTGATGTTTCAGTATTTTGGAAAATGCATACACACACACACACACACACACACACACACACACACAGACACACACACACACACACACACACACACACACACACACACACACACAGAAAAAGAAAAAAAAAAAAAAGAAAAGAAATTACAGAAATTACAGCATTCATTTCTGTGAAATCAAGTATGAACATAATTTATACTGTGGTCTACAAACACAAGTTTCTCTCTCTCTCTCTCCTCTTTTTCTGTTTCTCTTTCTGTCTTTGCCTCTGTCTCTTTCCCCCTTCCCCCTCTCTCTCTTACTTTCTTTCACACACACACACACACACACACACACACACACACACACACACACACACACACACGCACAAACACACTTGCGCATGCACACACAACACACACATGGACACACATACACACACACAAATACATAAACACACACACACACAATGTATACACACACACACACTCTCACTTGCTTATTATGTAAAACATGTACAGAAGTCATACTACTCAGACAAACCTACACACGCGTACACACACACACATACACGCACACACACACACATATCCATAACATGCACGCGCACACACACACGCACGCACGTGCGCGCGCGCACACACACACACACACACACACACACACACACACACACCACACGGGAAGAAGGTATCCACCGCGATATATACATACTCAAAGAGTTACAATACTGCTTACTTGCTTCCCCGGTTTTGAAATCAAGCGACGATTTGCACGCTTGTGCTGCCACTGTCCAATTAAGCAATTCTTTAAACATCAACGTTTTATCAGTGTACCTGCCAACAGGTCCAAATGACCGCAACACAGAATGGCTGCGCACGATCCAAGATCAGCAGCGTGGTAAATGGCTAATAGGTGGAGACTTTAATTCCCACTCCCCATTTTGGGAAAAGAACTGTTCTACTGTTACGAGCAATCGTTTGGTAGAAAATATCGTTGATAGTTCGCTTTACCTTCTAAATGATAGTAGTGTCACTAGGATCCCTGATGTCTCCAAACACAGGGCGACAGCCATCGATTTGTCTCTAATATCACCAGAATTAGCACCATCCTGTACCTGGGAAACTCACAGAGACACTTTGGGAAGCGATCATCTACCTATCAAGTATCATCATAACCATAACTGACAAAAACATCAGGATGAAAGACAGCTCTCCTGATATTATTCCAAAATATAATTACAAGCGTGCAGACTGGTCCTTATTTCGAACTGCTCTTGCTAATCAGGATTACAGACATTATGAAAGTGAAAATGTAGACATTATGTTTTCTAAATTCCAAGAGTCAATTCTAGCCGCTGCAGACGTATCAATTCCGAAACTCAAAACTTGTAAATCGAATAATCAATTGGGTAATGTTTGGTGGACAGAGGCATGTGAGAAAGCAGTTCAATATAAAAGGGAGAAATTCAAAATCTACATCAAAAGCCGGAAACCTGAAGATCATGTGGAAATGAAAAAAGCTAACATCCAATGTAACAAAATCATTGCTGAAGCAAAGAAAGATTATTGGGCATCATTCTGCAAAAAAGAAATTTCAGATTTCAAAGATTTCCATAAAGTCTGGACGAAAATGAATCAAATGAAGAATGGAACCAACTTACCTAGGTGTCCGATAATGATAGAAACATGTAACACATTTCCTTCAGACATGGACAAAGCAGAAACCTTTGTGGACTTATTTGCTAAAAACAGTAAAGTTGAAGGTTTATCTCCAGACTGCAAACATCACAGAGAAATAGAAGATAACAACTCAATCTACACTGATCCAATACCTCAGAATGATCTCTGGTTTAATTCTCCAATCACCTTAGAAGAGCTACAAAACACAATACTGTTTCTACACAACAAAACGAGTTCGGTAGGTGTTGATGCAGTTTCGACTGAAATGATTAAACATCTCCCTGAAAACTATCTTATTTTCCTACACAAAATTTTGCAGAAATGCTGGGTTAACGGAACTGTACCACAAATCTGGCAAAAGTCTATAGTTATACCGATATTAAAAGCAGGAAAATCGAAAACTGATAAAAACAGTTACAGACCCATTGCTTTGACGTCCCACACGAGCAAACTAATGGAAAGATTGATCTTAAACAGACTTTTACACTACTGTGATAAAAATAACGTTATTCCGGTAAACCAGGCGGGTTTTAGAAAAGGGAGATCCGCAGTTGAACACCTGGTTAAACTTACGACTCAGATCAAACAACAGTTTGCCCGCAGAAAAAGTGTTTTAGCTACTTTCTTTGATGTAAAAAAAGCTTACGATCAAGTTTGGCATAAACGTTTATTGTTCAAGCTAAAATCTGTTGGTTTATCTGGCAATATGTACAATTACATTAAATCTTTTTTAGCTAATAGAACAATACAGGCTAGAGTGGGAGCTAGTTATTCTACTTCACGGCGCCTTGACATGGGGATTCCACAAGGTTCAGTGATAGCACCTATTTTATTTAATATCCTTATACAGGATCTTCCTAAAGCTTTTTCAAATCGTGTTGTTTTAGTACAGTATGCTGATGATATATGCACTTGGATGAATATCACTTTAAAAAAGACAACTCCACAGAGAACACGGAATTACATCAGGAAATTGTATCAAATTGATCTTGATAACCTTGGAAACTATATGTTAGAAAATGGTCTGTCGTTGTCGGCAGAAAAAACTAACATGATGCTGTTTGATCCTGGTGGTAACTCAAATAACTTGCCTACTTTCAAATTGCTTGGTGAAGTGTTAAATTACAAACAGGTTGTAAAATTTCTGGGAGTTTACATCACTTCGAAATTAAGCTGGAATGTTCATTTTGATTATATTTTAACAAAAGCACGAAAAAGATAATAAGCAAATTACCCTGGGGAATGGATACAATATACTGATTCATCTGTCAACAGCGCTGGTCAGGTCTAAATTATCCTACGCGCAAGAAGTTTTTTTCAATGCACCTAAATATTTACTAAAAAAGATTCAGAACTTGGACTGCAAAAGTCTTAAAATTGCACTAGGTGTACCAACTCATGCTTCTACTCTGGAAACGTACAAAGTTGCTGGAATTCTACCTCTAAACAACCATCGTGAGCTAGCTACAGCAAAGTTTGCAATTAGAACTACTTCACAAGCGAATAATTTTGTGAGCAAAGAAATTAAAATCAGGTCTGATATTGACTTTCCAAAACGAGCAAAAAACATTTCATCACAAATTACAACCGCAACTTACATATCTGACCTGATCAAACAATCCAGCATAACTATGGATGAAATAGCCGAAAAACCAACGTTAACGCCTATCCCTACATGGGAAATGCTAAAGGCCACGTTTGATCTCGATTATGCAGACGTTAAAAAAGATGATAATGTCAACATTACGCTATCCACAGCTTGTGAACACATCGATGAAAAGTACCGTACCCACCTCCACATTTTTACTGATGGGTCAGTCTTAGCAAATCAGAGCGCTGGAGCAGCGTTTTATCACTTTTATGTTCCAAAATTTAACATTAAAAAGTCTTTTTTCATTGGGGCAAATGTATCTATATATACAGCAGAATTGGTCGCTGTTGTTCAAGCGTTGCATTATTTAATAAGCCTTCGGCCTGTGCCTTTCAAAGTAGTTCTGTTTGTTGATTCAAAATCTGTATTATATGCCTTACAGTCTTTTGATACAGACACAAGACCTGATTTAATAATTGAGGCAAATCATCTAATACACTGTTTAAAGATAAATGGCTCGGAAATCAGTTTATGCTGGGTGCCTTCTCACGTTGGTCTTCACGGCAACAACGTAGTTGACAGAGCAGCTAAATCCGGTGCACTCTGTTTTGAAAATTCCATAGAATTACATGTTAACACCTCGATAAAAGAAGCTTACAACTCGCTAGAATTAGCATCATGGATTCGATTTCATGAACATTTAAATGAAAAATTTGTGTCTCAAAAAAGAATCAAACTTTCAGTTCAAAATATCTGTAAAAAATTGCAGTATTCTTCTATATATCATTTGAGATTAATTGTTACCACATATTTTCGTATTCAACTGAACGCTTTGAAAACAAAATATTGTAAAAACGTTTTATGTATTTGTGGTGAACAATTCACATTGTATCACTGTTTGTTTTACTGCAGAAAGCTTCATTATTTTTTACCAAAGATGTTTACACAAGGAAACTATCTTGAAAAGCATTTTAAAGAAGTGATATCAGATCAAATTCTGTTAGTTAAAATTTCAGAATCATTGGTTCACAGTCCTGTTAATGCGTTACTTTAAGGTTATTATTTTAATTATCATTATCTTATTTTGTTTTTGTTTGCTTTTTATGACGATTTTTCTTTTACATTTCATGTTAGCGTTGTTCTAGTTTCATTTCTCTGATCATCCATATCATTTTTCTAAAGACCTTACCGATTCCTTTTAATTTTTTTCCCGTCTCTTACTCTGTTCCTTCTTTCCCTTCCTCCCTTCCCCCCCCCCCCCCCAAAAAAAAAAAAAAAAAAAAATCATCCTCCATGCCATTTTTATCCATCTAATATCACTTATAGTGAAAAGACGTTAAATCAAGGAACGAACGAACACACACACACACACACACACACACACACACACACACACACACACACAATTTGAATATAATGTACAGACTGACGCTGTCATTATCACTGTATCAGAAAATGCACTTCCTCCCCTTGCAGCTTACATAATTTGCTTAGTTTAACTAAATTTGAACACATTGCTGCTACTGTCATAGCTTTGAGCACAAACTTGAAAATGAAACTGAAAGCTTTGTCTGTATGATTTTGTTTCTGTGACTCATTAATTTTTCAGTTAAAGTACTAAAAAAGCTTATTATATATATATATACTGTATAAATAATAAACATTAGTATTACTATTAGTTACATCTGTGTCTCATGCTGCCTGTCCATCTGCCTTTCTCAGTCTCTGCTTGTCTGTTTATCTAAAGCTGTCTATCTAAAGCTGTCTTAGACTTTATCTCTACAATTACAAACAGTATTTTCATATTACCACATGAGTTTTAAGTGTGATATTTTGTATAACACATGATTATGACATCAAATGAAAGATTTCTTTGTGGTGTGTTTGAAAATTTCACACGCATACAGTGATACACATGAGGACACACACACACACGCACGCGCACGCACACACACGCACGCGCGCGCATGCACACACACACACAGTGACACACACATAGTGACACACACACACACACACACACACATACACACACACACACACACACACACACACACACACACACACACACACACACACACACACACACACACACACACACACACACACACACACACACACACACACACACACACACACACACACACCACACACACACAGTGACACACACACACACACACACACACACACACACACACACACACACACACACACACAACACATACACACACACACACACACAATCTTAATTATTTTCTTCATACTAGAGTAATGTTATTGTTAAGATTAGATGAAAACTGAAGCTAAAGCACAGATGCTTTCAGTTTCACTCTCATTGCTTGTCTTTAAAATACCCATGGTAACAATTAACAAGTTTATGAAGAACCTTCCTATTTAAATTCAATGGTTTAAAATACATAGGCAGCAGATGTGCACAAACTGGAGTAGGTCAAAACCTGAATAAAGTACATGTCCTCTTTGACGACTTTTCTATAAATATCCATGCAAACATTTTCATTATCAAAATCGTCACTTCTAATTCTGTGATCTGTATCTCTTACAAACAGTCTCTCTCTCTCTCTCTCTTTGATGCGCACTTTTGCACTCTCTTTCCCCCTCTCCCTGTCTCTCTCTTTTGTCAATAATAATGATACGATAAGACTTAAGAGGCAAGATCTGAAGATGTATGACTGTTGAACTGTTGAAGCTCTGCAATCAGTTTATTTTAAAAGTTATGGAATGAGGAGGTAGAACATTAGACTTTGCTATTCTTGGGCATGTTTCTTGATTATGATACATCCTTCCACCACTCACCTTCATACTCATTAGAACAGTTCGAATTAAAAATGGAAGAAGGAAAAAGACTTGAATTGATGACATGAAAGAGACCCTGACATCACATGGCAGTTCTCCAGTTCAGGCCATACAGCTCACAGCTAACCATCAACTCTTTCTCCCTTTGACATAAAAAAAATGGCATGAGTACAAGAGAGTTTGGAGTTTGTTCAAGAGAGATTCATCATACTCAGACAATTCTGTAAGCACTACACCCAAACCTGCCAGCAGTTATCAGGCAGACTCCATAGGCTGCGCAAAACCCTGTGCGTTGGCAAGATCTTGAAATGGGAAGGGTTTACAGAGGGTTCGCATCGCACTCTGACAATTCCATATGCGCTACACCCAAATCTACTAGCAGTTATCAGGCAGACTCCCTGAGCCTGCACAAAACCCTGGGAGATGCGCTGGCAAGATCTTGAAACGGGAAGGGTGGGCAGAAGGCCCTATGAAACACTAAGCTGACATTACCAGAATGACAAAAACTTTGATTAAGATGGGCAACGATCAGACCAGTTTTTAGTGTTGCAGCATGGGACTGAACTCAAGATATTAGATCTTGAGTCCACAGTTCTGTCAAAAGAACCCACCAGCGTGCATAAAACATTAATTTTTTTTATGAAGAAGATACTTCACAAAGCTTCAGATGCCCTGCTGTACCTTCCTCAGCCACCAAACATTTTTACAACGAAGCTTGACTGTTTATTTGCTTGTTTAGTTGCTTTGCTGGTTTGGTTCAGGTGACTGCTATGTTAAATTTGCTGATTTTTGGTTAGTAACTTTTTCTTGTGGTTTTGCTTTTGTAATTGTTATAAGTGTGTGTGTGTGTGTGTGTGTGTGTGTGTGTGTGTGTGTGTGTGTGTGTGTGTGTGTGTGTGTGTGTGTGTTGTGTTGTGTGTGTTGTGTGTGAGACTTAGACTTAGACTTTAGAGAGAGGGGGAGATAGAGCGAGCGAGCGAGAGAGAGAGAGAGAGAGAGAGAGAGAGAGAGAGAGAGAGAGAGGAGAGAGAGAGAGAGAGAGAGGCACTAAATTGATTTTTTATTAATTTAATGCAAAAACAAAATCTTCACGTCACAGTGTCCATGATTCTATCCTTGCTGTAAATACATCACATGATATTACTCACAACATATATATATATATATATATATATAGTTGACACAAATGCCATTTTCTCCTCAGCAGCAAAGCCTTGTTTGGGAATTTTTCTACTGTCTTTGTTGTTGATGTTGTTCTTGTGCTGAGTGAACATTGTGCATTGGTTCTTTGTTGTCTTTTTATGCAATACATTTGACAAAGGCTGCTTGACTGAAAATTTGTGCCTGTCTTTTCAATGTGCGTTCTGATTCTGTTTTTTTATTTTTCTGGTTCTTACTAGCTTGATCACTGGCAGACACTTAGATTCACATTGTATATGATGACGTGTTTCAATAACTATAACAGTAGCAGTACTAAAAACCAACATTGAACATTTTTTATTATTAAAAAGTCATAATTTTGAAAACAGCAGTGCACATTGTGAATATGTTTTCAATTTCATAGATAGCAGATGACAAGAAAAGGAGGAGAAGAAGTAGGAGAAAAGAAAATCACCTTCATCAGAGAAGCTCTAACAAAATCTAATTTAAGGAAAGGAAAGGAAAGAAATGGGATAGAGGATGGTGGGTCCAAAGGTGAAAAAAGGGAAAACAGTGTGACAGAGATTTGAATAAGCATGGAGACAGATTTGTAGACCAACATACAGATCAGAAGATTTTCAAAAGAAAAGAAAAGACAAAATAATATGGCTGGGAGAAGGGGAGAGAAGGAATCAGAAGAGAGACAGTCAAACACTGAGACAGACATAACTCTAGATAGACATAGAACACATTCAAAGCAAGACATTATTTTGTGTGTGTGTGTGTGTGTGTGTGTGTGTGTGTGTGTGTGTGTGTGTGTGTGTGTGTGTGTGTGTGTTGTACACAGACTGAGTTCAGCAATGGATTCTACAACAATTCTGTTCGTAATGATGACACCACAAGAAACCTGAAACTTGAAAACACTTCATTACTCAAGGATGATTGATAGCATGAAGTCTCAATAGACCTGTCTTTCAGTTAGTCCTGAAAGAAAGATAGAGCTTACAGGGGTGTAGTCAGGCAATTTGAGAAAAGAATTTGAGGAGCATGGGGTGAAAGACCACACTCAATCAGTAAAACTGATACCCAGACAGACATCAAGACAGACATGCAACAACAGATCTGTTCATAATTCAGTAATCCACTGGAGGAAAAAAACTTGAGCTTTGTGGGGTGAAGAAGGGCACCCCTGAACAGCATTCAAGGAGGATGAGGATATATATCACAGCCGTAGGCCAAAGACCGCGCTGGTACAGTAACAAGTAAAGAGCACAAACCACCCATCTCACAACCTTCAGAAAGATAGAGCTAGATGGTTATCAGCACCAGGGGTATGCTACTCCACTAAGTAAGGAAGGGCAGAGGGCTGAGTCAGTTAGTGAAATAGAAGCCCTGGCTTTCATCCCACTCTAGCTTTTAAACTCACCTGTACCTGCACATACCTGGTGATTAGATTTTGAACAGGTAGCAGACACGCAGGTCTGTAGTTATAGTGTTAGTTGGAGCCTGCCCTGAGTGAGTGCCTGCCTGTCTGCCCAACTGTCTGTCTGTCTGTCTGGTTGGTGGAATTCTTTAGAGATGTCGAATGCTGACTGCAGTATGGTCTTTCTATAGTACTAGTTGTTTGGTTCAGATTTGGAATTTCTTTGGAATTTGTGTGTGTGTGTGTGTGTGTGTGTGTGTGTGTGTGTGTGTGTGTGTGTGTGTGTGTGTGTGTGTGTGTGTGTTGTGTGTGTGTGTGTGTGTGTGTGTGTGTGTGTGTGTGTGTGTGGTGTGTGTGTGTATGTGTTGATTTTGGTATTGTTTTTGTTTCGTTAACTTTTTGTGTATTTAACTTTTTGTGTATTTCTTATTTAATGTACTTCTAAAAACAAAAGCGTATATAAATAAAGAAGCAAAAGTGTGAATGTGTGTGTGTGTGTGTGTGTGTGTGTGTGTAGAGAGAGAGAGAGAGAGGAGGGAAAGAGGGAGAGGGAGACATGTGCAAAGTGATTGATGTTTATTTTGTAAAAATAGTGACATACTACAAGGTTACTGTTTTGTCAACATTCCGTATCATGTCTGTTTTACTAAAACATCTACTTTAAGTCTTGATAAAACTAGAATAAAAATAAGTGTAGGACTAGGACTAAGAAGAGTAATGAGAGAGAGAGAGAGAGAGAGAGAGAGAGAGAGGAGAGAGAGAGAGAGAGAGAGAGAGAGAGAGAGAGAGAGGAGAGAGAGAGAGAGAGAGGTTCTTATCGTTTAGAGCCCACTAGAGAACAGAGACTGAGAGAGTAAATCTGTACATAACAATGATAGAAAAAGAGGAAGACCCAGGTTTTTGGATTGAGGGAAGGTTCCACTCCACAATTCAAAAAAACCACATTGATAGTGCTGCAGTAGTAACAAGTTCAGAGCTCTGAGTCTGACCAGGCATGCCCAGCCTTCTGTAGATCACTAGATGGTTATCAGTACCCAGTGTACACAAGCAAAGGCAGACTGAGCTGAATCCTTTGAAGTGAAAGAGAACCCGGATTTCATTCTGCTCTAGTTTTTAACCCTTTGACTCAGGCACCCTGTCTGCTAGCATCCTGCATTGTTGACCATGCTAGCAAAGCAAAAACTCAACCCTTTGAGGAATTGTTTTTGCAGTTGTTGAATAGGGTGCAGGAGTCAAAGGGTTAAACTCACCTGTATTTGCACTCCTCTGGTGATGAGATTTTGAACAAGTAGGTGGAGAATATATCTACTGAAGTTCTGTACAGTACACTATGTAGTGCTTCTTAGACTCTCACCCCATATATAGATCTCAGTACCCATCCTTTTGTTTGTCTGTTTACCGATTTAGTGGAATTTTTTGACAGTGGTAGCAGTCTGTATATTAACCCTTTGACTCCCGCACACTGGTCACTAGCACCCTGCATTGTCAACCATGCCAGCAAAGCAAAAACTTAACTCTTTGACTCCATCATTCTATTTACCAGCTTCCTGCAAGAAGCTGTTGGATATATGGTAGAGAAGTAAAAAGGTTAAGTTTTTGCAATCAGTGGATAGGGTGCGGGGAGTCAGAGGGTTATTATTAGTGTCAACATTTTTTTTTCTCTAGCTCCCCATGAAAACAAGCAAACAAACAGTAACACTCTGTCTGTCTCAGTGTCTGTCTGCCTCTTTGTCTTTCTCTGTCACTGTCTCTGTCTCTCTCAGTCTCTGTCTGTGTGTTGCTCTCTCTGTCCCTCACTCAGACTCACACATGTACACACACACACGCACACCCACACACACACACAAAATAAAAAAATACCAACAACCAGAAACAATACTGTTCGTGTATGTCACAGAGTGTATATACACATGTGTGTGTATGTGTGTATAGACTCTTTGTGTGTATTTGTGTGTATGGAGGTGTGTGTGTGTATCTGTGTCAG
>JAPXFY010000027.1:44659826-44769826 GCA_030674185.1 Monoplex corrugatus
CACCTGTGCTTTTGAGGGTAATGTTGTCTGGAATTTTGCCAGCAGTATGTGGAACGTTTAGCCTTTGACCCCGCCTCCTTGCTCTGCCCCCCCTCCCCTCCCCCGATCTCTTCTTCATATACTGTATATGTATGTATGTATGTTTGTATGTATGTATGTATACAAGTATATATTATGCTACATGTATGTATGTATGTGTGTATGTATACGTTACGTATGTATGTAGGCTTGTGTTTATATGCTAGCTAGGATGTTGATTATCAAGTTTTTGGACTTTCTGCTGACCACTGTAATATAATATACTTTATATAGTCAGTCAGTGTACTTGTGTAGTGTAGGAAACGACATTTATAGAAGTTCGTCAGTCTTATGTGATAACTTAGATAAGTCTGTAACCAAAGTGTCATCATCATCGTGTGCCCTACCGCATGGCTTTGGCGACCATGACCCTCCACATGAATCTATCCCCTGTTGCTGCAAGTACCTGTCCCACCCTGTCTGTCTTCAGCCACCCTGCAAGTTTACCTGGTGTTCTCTTTCCCTTCAGCTTTTGTGTTGTGACCAGGTGTTCTAATTCCACTTTCCTCATAATATGTCCTATAAATGTTACTTGTTTTTTCCTAAACTTCTTTATTAATATTAGTAATCTTCTTGTGTCTGCATCCTTCAAGACTGTCTCGTTTGTTTTCTTTGCTGTCTATGTGATAAGTCTATAATCAAAAGTATGTCAAATCTGTAACCAAAGTATGTCAAGTTGCTTCTTTGGAACTTGAATGCATCAGCTCTGCCATCTTTTCACTGATACTGCAGCCATAACTCTTAAGTACTTTCAAATCTAGACTATTGAAATAGTCTTCTTTATTGGTGCTCCCTTGTCTGTTATTCAACCTCTACAGAAAATTGAAATAAATTGCTGCAAGACTTGTCCTTAAAGCTTCTTTCTGTGTGTGTTTCATCCCTGCTTTGTATGCTCCACTGGCTTCCTATTCAACAGCATATTAGAAACAGGACTTCGTGTATGTGCAACAAATATGTATCTCTGATACTGCACCTGCTTATATCTCAGAATTGTTCCATGCCTATTCTCCTTCCCTTTCTATTTGCTTTTCTTCTGATCTAGCTATTTAGAATCCCTGGACACAGACACAAGATTCATGCTTTCCTATCTTTTGCTCATTTTGGACTTTTTCTGTAGACTAATCTGCCCTTTGATGTGAGAAATTCGTCTAAATTTGCTCTCTCAAAACCCTGCTTAAACTAGTTAAAGCCAATGTTTTCCATGAATCTTTCAGTTTAAATAAACTTTGTTATACTGATCCTATCCCATCCTGTTTTAATGCGGTTTTGCAGTATGTTAATGGATGTTATTCAGAGTATATATATGCATGATGTTAATGGGTAAAAACAGTGAATGTGTGTTACATGTATAATTAATTAATTTTTGTGTCGTAAAACTGTAAGCGCCTAGAGCAGTGTTAGGTGCACTGCGCTATAAATGAACATTATTGTTATTGCCATAATGTAAATGTGTGAAAACAGATGGGTTCATGGAGCAGGGTGGGATGAGGCGGAAAAATTAAGTGAAGTGGCTGTTGTTGTGAGTGATTCCAGTATCAGTAACAACACCAGCAAGAGTAAAGGTGATATTAAAAGTAATCTAATATTACATGCCCACAGTCATCCCCGCCCCCCCCCCCCCCTACACATCCTCAAAACTCACTAACACACTCCAGGACGATCTCCAACTGATATTCATACACTGGGTTAGAATTTCAAAGATTGCTGGAAGAATGTTTTGGGGGACCACAGAGACAGGATGCTAGGGAAATAGAATGATGGATAAAGAAAATCAGAGAATTCCATAAAACTGATAAAGTTTCATTCACCATTCAGTGAGATGGGGAGGTCTTGTGCTCCACCATCAGCTGATGATTTGCAAGGGGAAGTCTTGTGCTCCACCATCAGCTGATGATTTGGAAACAGTCTTGTGCTCCACCATCATATGCAAAAGGAGGTCTTGTGCTCCACCGTCAGCTGATTATATGCAAAGGGAGGTCTTGTGCTCCACCATTAGCTGATGATTTGCAAAAGGAGGTCTTGTGCTCCACCATTAGCTGATGATTTGCAAAAGGTAGTTTTGTGCTCCACCATCAACTGATGATTTGCAAAAGGAGGTCTTGTGCTCCACCATTAGCTGATGATTTGCAAAAGGTGGTCTTGTGCTCCACCATTAGCTGATGATTTGCAAAAGGTGGTCTTGTACTCCACCATCAACTGATGATTGGAAAAGGTCTTGTGCTCCACCATCAGCTGATGATTTTGCAAAAGGTCTTGTGCTCCGCCATCAACTGATGATTTGCAAAAGGAGGTCTTGTGCTCCGCCATCAATTGATGATTTGCAAAAGGAGGTCTTGTGCTCCGCCATCAACTGATGATTGGAAAAGGTCTTGTGCTCCACCATCAGCTGATGATTTTGCAAAAGGAGGTCTTTTGCTCCGCCATCAACTGATGATTTGCAAAAGGTGGTCTTGTGCTCCACCATCAGCTGATGATTTGCAAAAGGAGGTCTTGTGCTCCACCATCAGCTGATGATTTGCAAAAGGAGGTCTTGTGCTCCACCATCAACTGATGATTTGCAAAAGGAGGTCTTGTGCTCCACCATCAACTGATGATTTGCAAAAGGTGGTCTTGTGCTCCACCATCAGCTGATGATTGGCAAAAGGAGGTCTTGCGCTCCACCATCAACTGATGATTTGCAAAAGGAGGTCTTGTGCTCCACCATCAACTGATGATTTGCAAAAGGTGGTCTTGTGCTCCACCATCAGCTGATGATTTGCAAAAGGTCTTGTGCTCCACCATCAACTGATGATTTGCAAAAGGAGGTCTTGTGCTCCACCATTAGCTGATGATTTGCAAAAGGTGGTCTTGTACTCCACCATCAACTGATGATTTGCAAAAGGTCTTGTGCTCCTCCATCAACTGATGATTGGAAAAGGTCTTGTGCTCCACCATCAGCTGATGATTTTGCAAAAGGAGGTCTTGTGCTCCGCCATCAGCTGATTATATGCAAAGGGAGATCTTGTGCTCCACCATTAGCTGAAGATTTGCAAAAGGTCTTGTGTTCCACCATCAACTGATGATTTGCAAAAGGAGGTCTTGTGCTTCACCATTAGCTGAAGATTTGCAAAAAGTCTTGTGCTCCACCATCAGCTGATGATTTGCAAAAGGAGGTCTTGTGCTCCACCATCAACTGATGATTGGCAAAAGGAGGTCTTATGCTCCACCATCAACTGATGATTTGCAAAAGGAGGTCTTGTGCTCCACCATCAGCTGATGATTGGCAAAAGGAGGTCTTGTGCTCCACCATCAACTGATGATTTGCAAAGGGAGGTCTTGTGCTCCACCATCAACTGATGATTTGCAAAAGGAGGTCTTGTGCTCCACCATCAACTAATGATTGGCAAAAGGAGGTCTTGTGCTCCACCATCAACTGATGATTGGCAAAAGGAGGTCTTATGCTCCACCATCAGCTGATGATTTGTAACATGAGGTTTTGTGCTCCACCATCAGTTGACGATTTGCAAAGGGAGGTCTTGTGCTCCACCATCAGCTGATGATTTGCAAAGGGAGGTCTTGTGCTCCACCATCAGCTGATGATTTGCAAAGGGAGGTCTTGTGCTCCACCATCAGTTGATGATTGGCAAAAGGTCTTGTGCTCCACCATCAGCTGATGATTTGCAAAAGGTGATGTTGTGCTCCACCATCAGCTGATGATTTGCAAAAGGTGGTGTTGTGCTCCACCATCAGCTGATGATTTGCAAAATGTGGTGTTGTGCTCCACCATCAGCTGATGATTTGCAAAAGGTGGTGTTGTGCTCCACCATCAGCTGATGATTTGCAAAAGGAGGTCTAGTGCTCCACCATCAGCTCTAGATATGCAATAGGAGATCTTGTGCTCCACCATCAGTTGACAATTTGCAAAAGGAGGTCTTGTGCTCCACCATCAGTTGACAATTTGCAAAAGGAGGTCTTGTGCTCCACCATCAGCTGATGATTTGCAAAGGGAGGTCTTGTGCTCCACCATCTTCTGAAGATATGCAAAAGGAGATCTTATGCTCACCATCAGTTGACGATTTGCAAAAGGTCTTTTGCTCCACCATTAGCTGATGATTGAAGAGCATAGTATGATTTATTTATAATAATCATAGAACTAGAAGATCATTGGAATGAGAAGGTATAGGCAGTCTTCAAAATTTTGAAAAAATCACCACTACCACCACCACCGCCACACCACCACCACCACCAACAACAACAAAAAAACATATATATTTTTGCTTGCTCCTTCGATTTTGCTGAAGTTGTAAAATATCTTTTGTCAACTGACAGTACATCAAAGGCAGGTTGTTAAAGGCAAGCCCTGTTTTGCCATTTTGATTTTACCAAATTGTTGATATTATTGGACCCTGGATTGTGGTATTATGGATTTCTGGCTGTGTGTCTGCCAGTGGAATGAACATGCATATTTTTTACAATTGATGGCATGTTGCAGATGTGGAGGGGGAGCAGCATGGGGATAATGCTGTTGAATTAATTAAAGGATAAGACGAAGGAAAAAAAGGAAAACAAACAAAAAAATAAACAAAGAAATGATTAAATAAACACACAGTGACATGCATCTAGATATGGAAATGAGATATGCTGAAGCAGTCTTAGGTAATTTAGGCCCGTTTTTACATGTTTTAGTGTTCTTAGCTATTTTTAGATTTGTCTTCAGGTATGTTTTTTTTAATCCCCTGTGTGATAAATTGGATGGAGCGGTCAATGCCAGGGGCATTTCCTTTGATTATGTGCACAAATGCATTGATATGTGTACTTGACATTGTTTTCCTTTTTTTTTTCCCTGTTGAAGCATCGTGTATGTTTTGAAATGGTTATAGCCCTGGTTTGGCTCTATGCAGTCGACTGGGCTTTAAATAAAAAAAACAAACAAACAACAACAACAACAAAAAATGAATAAAGATTTTTAAAAAAAAAGTAAGAGGGACGTTTTTGGGTGATGGCTAGGCTGTCCTGGAAAATGATAAAACTGATGAAGGCAAGCTGCTGGTTTTCGTCACTGTCTTGGAAAATTAAACAAACTTATTTCATTAGGTGCTGCTTGAAGAGATTAATTTGGTCTAACTTGTCCTGTGCTGTTGTGATCTTGAACTTATGCCAGAATGATCTTTTCTACATTAACATGTGGTTGAGTGGTCCAGACTGTGAAATGAGGAGATTGAAACTGTCTCCTGTGTTGGGGTGTGGGTTTGAGTCATGTTACGATCCTGTTTATTTGTTTCATTGATATTTTGTGCTATTGAGTTATGTTAGGATCCTAATGGTTTTGTTTCAGTGGTAATGCAGGTTGGAGTCATGTTAGGATCCTAATTATTGTTTCATTGATAATGGGGGTTTGAGTCATGTTAGATCCCAATTGTTTCATTGATAATGGGGGTTTGAATTAGGATTTTAATTAATTGTTTCATCGATGAAGTGGATTTGAGACACGTTAGGATCTTAATTATGTATTTCATTGATAATGCATATTTGAATCATGTTAGGATCTTAATTAATTGTTTGATTGATAATGTGGATTTGAGACATGTCAGGATCTTAATTGTTTCACTGATGATATGAGTTTGAACTTTGAGTCATGTGAGGATCTCGATTATTTGTTTCATTGACAACGTGAGTTTGAAACATTTAGGATTCAAATCATTTGTTTTGTTAATAATGCGGGTTTGAGTCATGTTAGGATCCTAAGTATTTGCGGCTGAAAAATCCCACAATGATTTTGATAGGACTAAATGGGATTCAAACCCACAACCCTCCAGTCTGTAAGGTGTTGTGCTAACCACTGCTCCATGGCAACTAATGAGTACTTTACGTTTTTCCTGAGAGTATCATGTGGATTGAAAATTGGTTCATCTTTTGACTCCTTCACCATATCCACCATCTGCAAAAACTTAACCCTTTGACTCCCTCACCCTATCCACCAGCTTCCTGCAGCATGGTTGACAATGTAGGATGCTGGTGGACAGGGTGTGGGAGTCAAGAGGTGAAAGGTCCCCAGTTAGAAAACAGGTATAGTGAGTTGGTTGTGTTTTCTGTGCTTACTTTTATGACTGTATGAGTGTGTGGTGTTTTCTGTACCTATCTTATGACTACAGGTATGAAGTGTGTGGTGTTTTCTGTACCTATCTTATGACTACAGGTATGAAGTGTGTGGTTTTTCTGTACCTATTTTTTATGACTGTCGTTATCACTGTATCAGGAACTTTTATGAATATAAAGTAACATCAAGAAACATTACTGCTTTTTTGAGGACCTCAAGTTCATAGTGTTTTTTTTGTGTGTGTGTGTGTGTGTGTGTGTGTGTGTGTGTGTGTGTGTGTGTGTGTGTGTGTGTGTGTGTGTGTGTGTGTGTGTGTGTGTGTGTGTGCGTGTGTGCGCGTGCGTGTGTATGTGTATAATAAATAGCAGGTTTGATCTTCCTGCAGTCTTTTGTATGATATTGTCCGTTTTTTTATGGGAGTGGATAACACACACACACACACACACACACACCACGCACGCACGCACGCACGCACGCACGCACGCACGCACGCACGCACGCACGCACGCACGCACCACGCACGCACCACACACACACACACACACACACACACACACAAACACACAGCGCAGTATGTGAAAGTTGTTTACACAGTCTTTCTGTCTCCCTCTGTCTTAGCATTGTATAGTTTGAGTATAAATATTTGTCTCAAAAGCAACAGCTCTGTAACTGAGATAAACTGATAAATAGGTTAGATTTTATGTGCGTTACCATATCTCATGCTCGTCTGTGCCAGGCAGGTTGAAGCTTCCTGCTGCCTGTTGTATGATATTGCCTGTTTTTTATGGGGGTGGATTTCAGGCATTTTGTACCATTTCTTTGATATATTTTATAGCCCATAACTATTAATTACTCCACCACAGAAGAATGCTACCCTGGAATTTACAACATTTTTAGGTTTATCTCCATGGGATGCCACCTGGGGCTCTTTTCAGTATAAATAGTATCCCCACCTTCTAGAGATTCTGTGCTTGAAGTTTCCTCTTTTCTGTCTCTCTCTTTTTGTTTCTGCCTTGTTCCTTTGCTTTCTGTCATTTCTTGTCATTTTCTGCCTTGTTGGTCCATTCATCTGTATGCGTTTGATAAAGTCTTACGTGCTTTCTCTTAGGATTGGTAATTCGGTACATGTATTAAGTGCATTTTTGGCTCTAGGGAAATGTAATATGTGGAAACAATTTCAGCTAATTTAGGCCCGTTTTTATCATGTCTTAGTGTCCAAAGATATGTTTAGATTTGTATTCAGGTATGCTTTTTAAATCCGCTGTGTGATAAAGTGGATGGAGTGGTCAACTCCAGGGCATCCCCTTAGATTATGTGCGCGAAAGCATTGATATGTGTACTTAATCTTCTTTTCCTTTTTTCCCCTTGTTGAAGTATTGTGTGTGTTTTGAAATGGATATAGCCCTGGTATTGCTGTACACAGTCAGCTAGGCTTTAAATAAAATAACACTAACACTAGCAATAACAACACCAAAGCTTTATCCTGATCTCCCCTCCTTTCCATCCCTGTAAGATTTTTTTTGCTTTTCCCTTCCCTTACTGCTCACTGATTCAGTTGGGTGAAGTATTTTAAGTGCTGTACACTAGGATACCTAGTGTTTTTGGGTAGTTCTTTCTGTATATTATGTGTTGGTTCTTCTTTTCTGACTCAGGAGCACGTGTGCTGCTCAAGAGCGTGTGTGCTGAAGAGCAAGCCTGACAAACATTTTATTGATCTGAACAGTAGTTGCTTGTGTTGATTATTATACTGGAGTTTACTGTGGAGTTTCTTAACCCTTTGACTCCTGCACCCTGTCCACCAGCATCTTGCATTGTCAACCATGCTAGCAAAGCAAAATGTTAACTCTGACTCCCTTATCTTATCTTGGGTGAAGGAATCAAAGGGTTTAGTTTTTGCAGTTGGTGGATAGGGTGCGGGAGTCAAAGAGTTAAGATTCATAAAGTACTCAGTGAAGGTCCTTAACATCATTTTTCTTTCCCCCATTCTCCCTGTATCCTGTTTATTGTAGTTGTGTTGATCTGTTAGAAATAATGGTCTGTGTCCAAGATAGATTGCATACTCGTCTCTTTTTCAAGTTTATGTGAGGCTGATTTCCATCCCTTTTGTGGCTGCTGCATATTTTAACAGTTTCCATGTGGTCCTGTTTTAAAGTCAGTTTAGCTGGCTCATCTTTACCAGCTGTTTTTGTTTGTGTGTGTGTTTGTTTTCTTTTCATATTCTCTTCCTTTTATCTCAGGGATTAAGTTTATGTTTGCATTAAACATTTATGAGACGTTAAAGCTCCAACTGCCTTTCCATTTAAAAACCCGCCTTATGGTTACATGTTCTGTAGTAGGCCTCCTCCCTTGAAGAATGTTGACTGTGGATCAAAATGATGACATGTGCTTTAATAAGAATCTTACCATTCAGTCAGTTTTGGGTTTGGTTGATGAGGTCAGTGTGGGAATGTCAGTCTTTTTGGCAGTGTCCATCTTGCGTTTTGATGTCTAGAGCTTCACATTGTTCAGCACCTTTGTGTCTCGTACGCTTGACCGGGGATCCTTTCCTCTGCCTTGCTGAATTGATGCTAGAGGATGTTAATCTGCTTCTATGAGTATGGTGTTCTGTCATACAGCTTGTGGTCAGTGCCTTCAAGTGTTCACTTACCCTCCCGTGGGGATGCCAGGGGCTTCTTTCAGCATAAACAGTATCCCCACCTTCTGGAAATTCTGTGCTAGAAATTTCCTCTTTTCTGTCACTCTATTTCTTTCTGTCTTGTTTCTTTTCTTTGTGTCCTTTCTTCCTATCATTTTCTGCCTTGCTGGTCCATTCACCTGTATGTGTTTGATAAAGTTTTACATACTTTTTCTTAGGATCGATAACTAAGTAGCCTACATGTATTAAGTGCATTTTTGGCTCTAGGGAGGTAAGATATGCGAAAGCAATTTTAGGTAATTTATGCCCGTTTTTACATGTTTTAGATTCCTTAGGTATGCTTAAATTTGTACTCAGGTGTGTTTTTTAAATCCCCTGTGCAATGAATTGGACGGAGTGGTCTACGCCAGGGGCATGTCCTTAGATAATGTGCGCGAATGCATTGATATGTGTGCTTAATTTTCTTTTCTTTTTTGTTGTTGTTTTTTCCTGTTGAAGTTTTGTATGTTTTTAAGCGGTTATAGCCCTGGTATGGCTCTACGCAGTCGAATGGGCTTTAAACAACAATAACAATAACAATAAAGTGTTCATTTGAGGCACTTATGGATCTGTCTTTGGTGTGCAGTTGCAGACAGAAATTGGCCTCATGCCAGATGTACATGTAAATTCACCCCGGAGAATGTCTTTGAGCATTCAGTCATTTTCTGTCTGCTGAATGCAGCCGAGCCATTGCAGTCTTGAACTTGTCAGGGAAGCTTTGATAAGTTATCAGATTTCACAAGATTATTATACTTCATCAGAATCCGTTGGCAGTCTTAACTGATTTTTCGTTTTAGAAACTATCGTCATCGGAGTTAATAGCTGCTTTTATTTTTGCTTTTAAAGAATCATCGCCAGTCAGACGCCTATGTGTAATCACCTAATTTGATAAACTTAATTAATGGCCCATACAAACCAATTTAGCAATTTGGCAAATAAGGTCTTCATAGAGGTTATTAATTGGAAACAGAGCAAGCCCACCTCTTTGCGCCATACCGCTCCTTGTGATGCCTTCCAGGTGAGCACTTGAAAATCATACATTTCTGCTTTACTTCTTTTCCTGGCGTCAGATCAGTCTTGAGAGAGAGAGAGGAGAGAGAGAGAGAGAGAGAGAGGAGAGAGAAGAGAGAGAGAGAAGGTGGGGGTGGGGAGTGGGAGGAAAGTGACAGTATGTATGTATGTGTGTGTGTTTGTGTGGGTATGTGTACACATGTATGAGTGCATGCGCATGTGTGTGTGTGGGGGTGGATGGGATGGGTGGGCGGGAGGTGGTTGTAGTGAGGTGTGTGTGTGTGTATGTGTGTGTGTGTGTGTGTGTGTGTGTGGTTGTGTGTGTGTGTGTGTGTGTGTGTGTGTGTGTGTGTGTGTGTGTGTGTGTGTGTGTGTGTGTGTGTGTGTGTGTGTGTGTGTGTGTGTGTGCGCGCGCGCTCGTTTCATTCATGGAAGTTACAGAAACAGAGACGGCAAGAAGAGATACGAAGATGGAGAGGTTATCAAGTGTGTACGTTAAAGAGAAAATTTAATGACTTCATGGGTCTGTGGGGAATTAAACATTCATTTATCATTCACGCTACGGCATCACTCCTTGGAATGTTGATTTCCCGCACTGCTGTCTGGGTCGCTGTCCTCCACGTCTGTCTTTCCTCAACCACATTGAAAATCTCTGGACTGTTGCGACCTGTCCACTGTTTGATGTTTCTTGGGTTGTTTGTTCGTGGTCTTCCCCTTGTTCGTGGTCTTCCCCTTCCTCTTTTGCCCTTGACTTCTCCTTGGATGAATCTTTCATGAGAGTGCATTTTTTCGTTACTGCACGCATGTCCAAAGAAGGTCAATTTGTTTTTAAGGGTGACTTGCACAAATTCTCTCTGGGTTTCCGTATGTTCGAGTATGCTCTTGTCACTTTTCTTGTTTTTCTGGCTCACCCTTAAGAGCTGTCTGTAGAACGACATTTCACTTGAATTGATTTTCTTTATGTTTTCTTTTTCTTTTTTAGGGTCCATTCTTCAGCTCGGTATGCCATGAAGGTCCTCACCAGATCTCTCGATATTCTCGTTTCTAATTTTGTGTCTTATCATTTTGTCTCTCCATATGTTTGTGAGGTCTGTCATCCATTTCTTTGCCATGCCAATTCTGGCGTTGATGTCACTGGAACAGTCTGCATCGTTGAATTCGATCGATCCTAAATATTTGACTGACTTCTTTCACTATATCTTGACCTGTGTAGATCTATGGATTTGGTGGGACTTGGGCCAGTGTTTAAAAATTTGACTTTCTTGGCATTCAGTTTAAGTTATTTTTCTTCCTCGATCTTATTCAGGACATTTATATTACACAATGCCTACTGGTGATTGTTTGCGCAAAGTGGTGTGTCATCAGCGTACCTGAGATTTTTTTTATCTCCCACTTTTATGCAATATTCTTCCATGTTGGAATCCCTCATATATAATGTACTGAACAAATGTGGTGACAGGATACATCCTTGGCGCACACCTTTCTTGATGTTAAATGACTCAGTATGTTTGTTATCCCATTTGATTCTGGCACTCTGATCTTCGTAGAGAGATTTTATGAGGGCAATTAGATGTGTTGGAAAGGCCATTATCTGAAGGGTGGCAAACATATTTTGATGTTTGACATTGTCGAAGGCCTAACTGTAGTCAGTGAAAATGATGAACCCCTCCTCCTGAGTCTCTTTGATTTTTCCTTTGAGTACATGTAGGGTGCTAAACATGTCTCTGGGTTCATCTTCTTGGTCTAACACCTGCTTGTTCTTCTGCTACCTTGGCTTCAACTTTTTCTTTGAGTCTGTTTAAAATTATGTGTAGCAGCGCTTTAATAATCAGACATAGTGAAGTAAAAAGTAGAAGTGGCATATCAAAGTGTTTACCTTCGCACATGGCATACAGATACCTTGGGCAGTGAAGGAGTTAAGGTAACGATCCAAAAAAGTGCGTCCATCATGAAACTAGACGACAGACGGGAAAGCAAAAACACATGCTGTTGAAGAGATGTTTATGTTGGCTTACAATGTATAAATAACCTGCCTTTGTCTTGTTTTTTCCCCCAAACATATGAATAATAATTCCAAAGGGTG
Organism: Monoplex corrugatus; assembly: GCA_030674185.1. Lineage (NCBI taxonomy): Eukaryota > Metazoa > Mollusca > Gastropoda > Littorinimorpha > Ranellidae > Monoplex > Monoplex corrugatus. The sequence goes on from JAPXFY010000027.1 coordinate 44,671,749, forward strand.
TTCTTGTCTTGCAAGGAAAAGTATTTTGCTGGGAAAGGGAGAACGTTTAAATATGTGTGGCTCTGTTGTTTTGTCGACAAGAAACACAGATTGGCTGTGTTGTTTTATTCAACTTTATTGCAAGCAGCAGGTTTCACGAATGATCCCAAGTTTTCACCTTCCTGTTGAAAGCTGTGTGATTGGTTTTGCAGGTAAATTGATTTGATTTTTCGGTGGAAGATGGAAAACCTGTAATTATACCTGTACTATTACTGCTCTTAGTAGTCGTTGTGATAGTAATAGCTGCGGTAACAACAGCAGCAATAGCAGCATTGGTAGTAGTAGTAGTGGTAGTAGCAGAAGTAGTAGTATTAGTAGTAGTAGTACATATGTGCATAGACTTAAGTAGACGCTACAAAAATAAGAAAAAATTGATGAAAGACAATGAAAAATACTGTCCATTATTTTATGTTTATAATATAAATTCATTATTAGTAATATTGTCACTGATGCAGCTATTAATGTGTCGGCAGTAGTTCTTGAGCCCTAGCCTTAGGCAGTGATCCCCACACCCCTGTGGGGATGCTGGGGGCTCTTTCAGTATAAATAGTATCCGCACTTTTTGGAAATTCTGTGCTAGAAATTTCCTCTTTTCTGTCATTTTCTTTGTTTCTTTGCTTTCTGTCATTTCTTCCTATAATTTTCTGCCTTGTTGGTGATTTCACCTGTATGTGTTCGATAAAGTCTTATGTACTTTCTCTTTAGGAGTGATAATTGGGTACATGTATTAAGTGTATTTTTGGTTCTAGGGAAATGAGATATGCAGAAGCAATTTTACTTTTTAGGTAATTTAGGCCCGTTTTTATGTATGTTTTAGTGTCCTTTGTTTAAATTTGTATTCAGGTTTGTTTTTTTAAATCCCCTGTGCGATAAATTGGATGGAGTGGTCAACACTAGGGGCATCTCCTTAGATTGTATATGCATTGATATGTGTTATTAATTTTCTTTTCCATATTTTTTCCTGTTGAAGTATTGCGTATGCTTAGAAAAGGTTATAGCCCTGATATGGTTCTACGCAAATCAGCTGGGGTTTTAAACAGAAATAACGATAAGGCAGTGCCATTTGTATTAAATGTATTTCTTGTTTGGCAAAGTGCATTCCATATTTAGTAATGTGGTAAAGTCTGTTTAATTTTTTAGGTGATTTTGTAAGTTTGTAGCTGGTGGAATCCATATGGTTGTGTTGTCTGTTTCGTTGTGCTATGTATGCTTTGTGTACTGCATGTTACACGAAGGTTTTTTCTTTCTCTCGTAAACATGCATTGTAATAGTCTGCAGATGTTACATACAGTTTTTATAAACATGTAACAGTTTACTTATATGTTACGTAACTTTCATTTTAAAAGTGTGTTGTGACAGTATACAGAGCTCTACTTGATATAAATCAAATTTACGTATTATGAATACTGATGATGGTCTGTACAGTGTAAATCCTTCTCTTTCTTTTCAGCTTTCTTTCCAAGTGTCTTTGTAATTTTTTGGTGTCATTTCTTCCCTTTTCTCTTCATTCTGTCTTTCATTTTATCCACGCATCTTACAATGTTTGATGATTTACATCGAGTGAGTATGGAAATAAAAATACTATTTTGTGCTAAATTTCATTACTTCAATTTGTGGATCATTATCTTTGAATACTGTCGAAGCCTTTTTGACAGCTTTTCACTGCTTTGAGTTCTGTGTCATTACTTAAGCTTGGGCAGAGCTGTCTGGTAGAGCAGAGAGGTTTAAGTGTTGCTTTGAATTCGCATAATTTGCATTTTGATGGAATTTAAATGACTTGTTGAGTGAATGAATGGGAGGATGAGTTAGTGGTTGCTTTCATGTGTAATCTCATTTTTGTATCTCCTCTCTAGGTTCAGCAGTTACTGTGCTGATTGCTTACACGTATCATCTCGTTTTTCATGTACGTGTGTTGTGTCATTTGTAGGTTCAGCAGACATCATTAATCTTTGCTGAACTTTTTGCTTACAAATGTAATCTCAGTTTTGTAAATGGCGTCTGAAGGTTAAGCAGTTATCTTCACTGAGCTTAGCAGTGTGCTTGTTCTTCCACAATTCTCTTTATCACATCTGGACGTAAAAGATGTGAACATGTTATTTGTTGATAGCTTCAGCGTGACAGTGCACTTTTGTACGGTTTTAACTTACAACTTAACACAATGCACATATGCACATGTTCGTCTTTGTTGCCAGTTGTGTGTTCTGAATTGATATTTTGCATTCTTTTTGCTCCACTGATGATGAGAAATAAGTTATAATTGCTATGTTTTGTGTTTGGGCTGTTTTATATGTAAGGTTGAAAGGCATCCTGCACAATTTTATCATGAGAATAAGTCTTTGGTCAGTTTGGATCCATTTATTTGTTTATTTTAACAGATACTAGCATTAGTAAAACTTTTTTTTATCATTCAGCTCAGTTTTTTTTCCAAACTTTCAAATTTTGATACAATCTGTTATAATGATATGCCTTTGTGAGCTTTGAGAATTTTTGTAGTGGTTTCGTCCATCATTTTGACCAGTTTCCTCAGAACAAAACGAAAAGGTTTTTAACTAACTTTTGAAAAATGCACATTTGTTTATGTCAGACATTGACACAGTGGTGTATGTATATCCGTGCCATCCAGTGAATTTACAGTCACACGTTTAATACTTTGGTACATTTATCAGCAGTGTAATTTGAAAACAAAAGGATCCTTGTTATTGTTAAATGGGACAGACCTGGCTTGTGCACGTTTGAATATTTGTATCCTGTTATTCTTCAAAACAATCATTGTCATTCTAGCTGTTTCATGGAGATGACGCTTGAGAGTTGCGTCACGTGTATTTGTAAATCATGCATTACGTAGTACGTCCAAATAAAGCCGATAGCGTGAGAGTGTTGTAACGTTTACGTAAGCGTAACCTGCTAGTGATTGTGTGTTGTCAGAACGTCGTTCACGTGGTTGTCGGGAGCGCAGGGCAGATGGAAAGCACGGATATGCATCGCTTTGCCGTCGATCAGGTAGATTGCCGCTGCTGCACTGGGTCGCACGCATTGTCTAGTCCAGCCTGCAGTCTTAGAACTGGTTTTTTGTTGTTTTTGTTTTTGTTTCACTGCCTCAGTAGTGTAGTTATTGTCACGTGGGTTATGTTTCTAGTTGACGTTGGTGGTGCTTCAAGTGCTTTTGCCGTTGTTGCTGCATTGCTTTTTGTTGTTGCCGCATGGCGCTCCTTGCTGTTGTGTTTTTTTTTTTTTTTCATTTTTTATTGGCGCATTATTTTTGTTGCTGAAGTATTTGTTAGCTCTATTTTTTTTTGCTTTTGTGTTGCTACATTGTTATCATTTTATCATTACGCACAATTTCTCTTGCTGTATAAGTGTTATTGCTGTCTCTCACTCACTGTCTCTTGTTTATTTATTATTATTTTGATGCAGTCATTATGTTGCTGCACCATGTTTGTTTTTGTGGTTTTTCAGTGGATCATACTTGATTGATATTTGGGGCTGCATTGTTTTTGTCATACTTATTTTTTTATTTGCGCTGCATTCTTTTTGTCATTATACTTTTTGTTGCCACATTGACTTTGTTCTGTTGCAGCTTTTCGTTTTCATCCAGTGTTTTTTTTTGTTTTTTTGTTTCATTTCCGTGCATTGTCACCAGCTTGGTGTTAGAGCTTTTGATGTACTGCTTGTTGATACTGTTGTATTGATAGAGCTTTAAGTGTATGATTTGCTTCTTGATATTCCTTATGCACCGAGTTTGAAGCTGGCAGCTGCATTAGCACTGTATTGCTCTTGATGTACAGATGGCTAGTTAATTGTGCTTTTTATTAAAATGGCCACTTGTTGAGCACTGCTTCTCATTGGTTTTGCTGCTGCCTTACTAATTGTGCAAGAAGTAGAGATTGCATTTTCATTGTATTCTTCTAAACGTTGTAACGGTAATGTGTTACTTCATTTCACGTTCTCGAAATGTATAGTTATGTTTGTTGTCAGATCACGTAAGAACATGGATATTGTAGTGTAGGGAATACAAGTGTGTCAGTCATGAGTACTGGTTATGTCTTGAACTTGTCGCAGCTTGTTCTTATTGATGCTGATTTTCAGAATTCATGTCTGAAGAAGAGAATATGGCTGATAGATAAGGAGATTTAAAAAAAAAGAAAGAAAGAAAGAAAGAAAGAAAGAAAGAAGAAAATCGGAGTGCACTTAAAGTTTCGTTAAGGGAAACATGAAAGTTCTGTATAAGTGTGGTAACAGAGTTGCATCGGAACGCAAGAATATCTTAATCACCGTCATCATGGTATCCGTCCTCTTAGCTTTTAACCAGTGTCTTGTTACAAATCTGATTAAAGTCTTGATGATAAAATTGAATAGGTCTTTGAGATCCAGCCAAAGATTTCTGAATACGAAGAAGATGTGTGTGGTTGTGAGTAAATGATTTGATAATCGATGAAAATAGAAGCAGCATAAATAGTTTGGAGTAGTAAGTTCACTGTCAATAGCCAGTTGCTCTGGTGAGCAGTTTTCTATGATGAATTTAGAAAAGTAGTGGTTTGGGATACTTGTAAAAAATTAGTATAGTATAGGAAACTGTTGGTTTTGGATCTTTGGTACAGAAACGTAATGGTCTTGGATCTGTAGTGTAAAAAACTAATGGTTTCGGGTTTGTTGTTAGAAAGCTACTAGTTTTGGCTCTTTTGTGCAACACTAAACAGTCTGAGATAAAAAAAAAATCGAAGAGGAGCTGTCAACTGTCAAACAAGTTACAGGGCCAACACAGGAACTACTGACATGCTATTTACTCTTACAAATCATGATCAAGAAAATCCGAAACAGCGAGCAAGAAGTCTTCATCATTTTTATCGACTACAGCAAAGCGTTTGACAGTATCATACACCATCATCTTTTTGATACTATGAAGAAGATGGGCTTTCTCAGATATTTAATTTTTCATATTACGGCCCTATACAATGTTCAAAAAGCAACAGTGAGATAGAACAGCCAAAATGCGAATATTTTAGTATCAAGAACGAGTCTGTCAGGGCTGCATCTTCTCACCTCATCTCTTCAACATATACATGGAGCTGATTGTGCGACAAGCAGGTATAGAAGACATGGAAATAAAAATCGGTGGTGGAAACATCACGAATCTGCTGTATGCTGGTGATACTGCTCTACTGTCGGAAGGCAGGTCTAAATCTAAATGCCAAGAAAGCAAAAGTATTCAAGAAGACCGCACGAGAAAATGTGAATGATTTTAAACATATAAGCTCAGTTAAAGCTCGTGATGGCATCCGTTCTTAAGACATCAAAATAACAGTAGGAAAAACAAAACTGAAAATGGTCCTTGGAACTTAATAACATTTGGAAAGACACAAGCATGCTGACAGCCCTTTAAATCAAAAGTCTAAAATGTCTGATCTGGCCAGTAATGCTATCTGGCTGTGAAGCTTGCTCGTGCAGAAAAGCAGATGAAAATAAGACCAAAACAGCCGAGATTTGGTTCTGTGGGCAGCTTCTTGGAGTCAAATGGTCTGGTAAAAGAACAAAGGAAAGCATTTTGAATGAACTCACAATCCAGTGTCAACTGTAGGCAGAAATTATCAAAAGAAAAATGAATTACAAGGGCCATGCAACCCACAACACCAACAAAACCCTGACGACAACAGTTTTGCAAGGAAAAGTTGATGCCAAAAGAAATCCGGGCAGACTGCCCACCTCCTCTTTGAACAGCGTCACCAACATCAGCTGTTTTGAAGGTCCACAAAGTAGCACAGAAAAACCAAGACTGAAGCAAATTGAAGATATTTGTGATGCCTCCTGCAGCTACCATGTAATTCGATGATGCTGATGGGTGATGAGTGCAAAAAACTACTGGTTTTGGATCGTTAGTGTAGAAATGTAGTGGTTTTACATCTTTGGTATAGAAAACCATTATTTTGAATCTTTTATCTATGAAACTGATGGTTTTGGTTCTTTGACTAGTGATTTTGGTTCTTTAGTTAAAGAAACTAATTGTTTGTTGTTGTTGTTTTTTTGATGTAGAAAACTGGTAGTTTTGTTTCTTTGATATGGAAAACGACCATTTATGCATAAAATTAATAGTTTTAGTTCTTTGACACGTGGAAAACTGGTGGTATTGAATCTGTAGTATAGAAATTCAGTGGTTTTGGTTCTTTGATGTATAAAACTAGTGGTTTAGGATCTTTAGTATAGAAAACTAGTGTTTTAGTTCTTTTATGTTAAAAGCTAGTGGTGTGGGATTTTTAGTTTAGAAAACTAGTGTTTTGGTTCTTTTATGTTAAAAACTAGTGGTGTGGGATCTTTAGTTTAGAAAACTAGTGTTTTGGTTCTTTTATGTTAAAAGCTAGTGGTTTGGGATCTTTAGTTTAGGAAACTAGTGTTTTGGTTCTTTGATGTAAAACAAAATACTACTGGTTTGGGATCTTTAGTATGGAAAACTAATGGTTTTGGTTTTTTGATGTAGAAAACTAGTGGTTTAGGATCTTTGGTGTAGAATACTAGTGGCTTTGGATCTGTAATGTTGAAAACTAGTGGTTTTAGATCTCTGCTAAAGAAACCTGTGTGTTTTTGGATGTTTTATATAGAAAACTACCAGTTTGGCATGTTTGATGAAAAAAATTGGCTTTGGATCTTAAATAGAAAACTGTATTGGTTTAGGATCTTTTCGTAGAAAAGTATTGGTTGTTGGGTGTTTTACACACACACACACACACACCACCACACACTCACATCACCACACACACCACACACACACACACACACACACACACACACACACACACACACACACACACACACACACACAACACACACCACACACACACACACACACGCCACTCCACCACGCACGCACGCACCACCACATCACACATACACAACACACACACACACACACACACACACACACACACACACACACACACACACACACACACGCGCGCGCGCGCGCGCGCGCGCGCGCGATGGACTCTACTGTCGACCTGCCAGACGAGCAGATGTACTAAATCTCATCGTCTGGTATAGGTCTTCATGTGGGAAACAAAACCAATCCTGGAGGCACATGTACTCCACAGGCACTGCATGAGAAGAAGTCTTGCAGCCTTGAGTTCTATTTCCGCAAGTCTGTCTTTTTTGAATAGCAGCTGTTCTGTGCTGTTCATATGTGATTGTGCCCTACTTACTCTGTTTCTGGCAGCGTCTTCCCTTTCAGTAGTGTTGATGCCACAGCTGATGAGGTAGCCTTCAAAATTTCCTTGTATTACTTTTGTGGTCTTCGAGATTGGCCTTCAAAATGTCCTTGTATTACTTTTGTGGTCTTCGAGATTGGCCTTCAAAGTGTCTTTGTATTACTTTTGTGGTCTTCGAGATTGGCCTTCAAAGTGTCTTTGTATTACTTTTGTGGTCTTCGAGATTGGCCTTCAAAGTGTCCTTGTATTACTTTTGTGGTCCTCGAGATTGGCCTTCAGAGTGTACTTGTATTACTTTTGTGGTCTTCGAGGTTGGCCTTTAAAGTGTCCTTGTATTACTTTTGTGGTCTTCGAGATTGGCCTTTAAAGTGTCCTTGTATTATTTTTGTGGTCTTCGAGATTGGCCTTCAAAGTGTCCTTGTATAACTTTTGTTGTCTTTGAGATTGGCCTTCAAAGTGTCCTTGTATTACTTTTGTGGTCTTTGAGATTGGCCTTCAAAGTGTCCTTGTATTACTTTTGTGGTCTTTGAGATTGGCCTTCAAAGTGTCCTTGTATAACTTTTGTTGTCTTTGAGATTGGCCTTCAAAGTGTCCTTGTATAACTTTTGTTGTCTTTGAGATTGGCCTTTAAAGTGTCCTTGTATAACTTTTGTTGTCTTTGAGATTGGCCTTTAAAGTGTCCTTGTATAACTTTTGTTGTCTTTGAGATTGGCCTTTAAAGTGTCCTTGTATAACTTTTGTTGTCTTTGAGATTGGCCTTCCAAGTGTCCTTATATAACTTTTGTTGTCTTTGAGATTGGCCTTCAAAGTGTCCTTGTATTGCTTTTGTGGTCTTTGAGATTGGCCTTCAAATGTCCTTGTATAACTTTTGTTGTCTTTGAGATTGGCCTTCAAAGTGTCCTTGTATTACTTTTGTGGTCTTCGAGATTGGCCTTCAAAGTGTCCTTGTATTACTTTTGTGGTCTTTGAGATTGGCCTTCAAAGTGTCCTTTGTATTACTTATGTGGTCTTCGAGATTGGCCTTCAAAGTGTCTTTGTATTACTTTTGTGGTCTTCGAGATTGGCCTTCAAAGTGTCCTTGTATTACTTTTGTGGTCTTTGAGATTGGCCTTCAAAGTGTCCTTGTATTACTTTTGTGGTCTTCGAGATTGGCCTTCAAAGTGTCTTTGTATTACTTTTGTGGTCTTCGAGATTGACCTTTAAAGTGTCCTTGTATTACTTTTGTGGTCTTCGAGATTGGCCTTCAAAGTGTCCTTGTATTACTTTTGTGGTCTTCGAGATTGGCCTTCAAAGTGTCCTTGTATTTCTTTTGTGGTCTTTGAGATTGGCCTTCAAAGTGTCCTTGTATTACTTTTGTTGTCTTTGAGATTGGCCTTCAAAGTGTCCTTGTATTACTTTTGTTGTCTTTGAGATTGGCCTTCAAAGTGTCTTTGTACTACTTATGTGTTTTTCAACATTGGCCTTCAAAATGTCCTTGTATTACTTTTGTGGTCTTCGAGATTGGCCTTCAAAATGTCCTTGTATTACTTTTGTGGTCTTCGAGATTGGCCTTCAAAGTGTCTTTGTATTACTTTTGTGGTCTTCGAGATTGGCCTTCAAAGTGTCTTTGTATTACTTTTGTGGTCTTCGAGATTGGCCTTCAAAGTGTCCTTGTATTACTTTTGTGGTCCTCGAGATTGGCCTTCAGAGTGTACTTGTATTACTTTTGTGGTCTTCGAGGTTGGCCTTTAAAGTGTCCTTGTATTACTTTTGTGGTCTTCGAGATTGGCCTTTAAAGTGTCCTTGTATTATTTTTGTGGTCTTCGAGATTGGCCTTCAAAGTGTCCTTGTATAACTTTTGTTGTCTTTGAGATTGGCCTTCAAAGTGTCCTTGTATTACTTTTGTGGTCTTTGAGATTGGCCTTCAAAGTGTCCTTGTATTACTTTTGTGGTCTTTGAGATTGGCCTTCAAAGTGTCCTTGTATAACTTTTGTTGTCTTTGAGATTGGCCTTCAAAGTGTCCTTGTATAACTTTTGTTGTCTTTGAGATTGGCCTTTAAAGTGTCCTTGTATAACTTTTGTTGTCTTTGAGATTGGCCTTTAAAGTGTCCTTGTATAACTTTTGTTGTCTTTGAGATTGGCCTTTAAAGTGTCCTTGTATAACTTTTGTTGTCTTTGAGATTGGCCTTCCAAGTGTCCTTATATAACTTTTGTTGTCTTTGAGATTGGCCTTCAAAGTGTCCTTGTATTGCTTTTGTGGTCTTTGAGATTGGCCTTCAAAATGTCCTTGTATAACTTTTGTTGTCTTTGAGATTGGCCTTCAAAGTGTCCTTGTATTACTTTTGTGGTCTTCGAGATTGGCCTTCAAAGTGTCCTTGTATTACTTTTGTGTTTTTCAACATTGGCCTTCAAAATGTCCTTGTATTACTTTTGTGGTCTTCGGGATTGGCCTTCAAAGTGTCCTTGTATAACTTTTGTGGTTTTGGAGATTGGCTTTCAAAGCGTCCGTGTATTACTTTTGTGGTCTTTGAGATTGGCTTTCAAAGTGTCTTTGTATCTCTTTTGTGGTTTTGCAGATTGGCTTTCAAATTGTCCTTGTATTACCTTTGTGGTCGTCGAGATTGGCCTTCAGAATATCCTTGTATTACTTTTGTGGTCTTCCCTGGTCATGATGTCTTTGCTTCAGCTCTCCATATAGGAGTCTCTTTCGGATGCATGTGTCTTCCAAACGGTCTTGTGTCCCATCAGCGTGTTGTTGGCAAGCCAAACTTCATCAGAACTGGACGATTGAACTCATCTTGCTTTGTAGTAGGAGTGGTGGCAGTAGTAGTTGTAGTAGTAGTTGAATGTTCCATTGGTAGGTAATCCAGCACATAGGGCTCAGTACTAATGCTCTGTACACAACAATCTTTGTAGAGAATCTAATGCCATGTGTCTTGCCACGACCTCTTGGTCACTCTTCGAATGGTAAAGCTAGCCTTAGAGATAAGCAAAGCTACGTCGGCATCAAGAGACCCATTGCTGCTCACTGTACTGCCCAAACAGTAAAATCTGTTGTCAGTCTTAATATCCTGGTTATTTGTGACGGTCTGAGGCTGTAAAGTACCAGAAACCTGAGATTGTTTTGGCTGAAATATAGCCTCCGTTTAGTTGAGGGTAATTGTAAAGTTGAAGGATGGTGTTGAGTACTCTTGTATGAGTGCAGCCTGTTGGCAAACATCCACGAAGAGAAATTCCTTCAGACAGTTTTGAGTGTTTTGGCCTTCATTTGGAGTCTCTGTAGGTTGAAGGGTTTTCATATAATTATGAGCAGAATTGGATTACTGCAGAGAAGATAGAGAAGAGTATGGGTGCCCTGTTTTACACCACTCTGCTATGCACTGGATAGGTTTTGGATATCTCTCCTTTTTCTTACAGCGTACCGTTTTGAAAGGAAGCAACCAGCGTGACAGGTTTCTGAGAGCAGGCTAACTTTCGTAGTCTCTCCCACAGGCCTACTATCAGTTACTCTTGAAGAATTACAAGAAAGTGTGAAAATAATGGTTTTTTTGTTGTCTTTTTAGACATAGAAAGCAGGAGACTTCAGTCTTTGACATTTACTGTAGAAGGAAATAATGATTTGGGAAAATTGGTATGTTTTGATATTTTAAGATAGAAATTAGATATTGTAACCGTTTAATCCTGGAATGATTTTGTTTTGAAAAAAAATCCAATAAATCCGATCTGACAAGGGAAAAAAGACACACATACACACCAATTTAAAGAATCCTCAAAAGTATGTAAGAATGTTTTGTTGAAGAAAAATTAATGGAGAATACAATTCTGACTTTTTCAATGTTGACTGGATAAGATGCGATAACCCTGAACTGCAGCTGTAGCCACAGTTGGGAGTGAAAGGCTTAATGTAATACAGACTCATAGAAAGCAGAAATATACTTAAAATTTAAGTTGAAAGCATAGAATGAGTGGTTTTCGACCTTCAGTGTATAAAGTTTGAAACTAACTGATAGAGGTAACGGGGAAAAAAGCAATGCTAGGGCACTCGTTGATAGAAGGATATGAAAACAAGCAGTTCGGGACCTTTAGGTAATCTAGAAAGCAGAAAATGAATTGTTTTTTTTTAGTAAAAGGTGGGAAACTAATAGATTTTGGACTTCATAGAAAGTACAAAACTATTTTACAGGACATTGTATTATTGTACGAAAGAAACCGATAGCAATTGGACTTTGTGCCATGCAATAATCCAGCTTGGGAAACGAGTTTGAAAAGAATATTTTATATGAAAAAACTATTTAGGATTGTCAAAATAGCATTTGCTTTTCTCAAAGATTGTGTAGAAATGTACTGGTGTGACAGAAACCTTTGTATTAGCAGTTTCTTTCAGAATTATGACTGTTCTGTGATCGCATTATTTACCCAAATGAAATTTCGTTGAGAATTATAACTATTCGGTAATTGTGTTCTGTATCAAAATTGAATTACTTTCAGAATTATAATAGTTATGTGATTTTGTTCTCTGTCGCAGTGAAATTTCTGTAGAATTTGAAGTGTTCGGTTATTATGTTTTCTGACAAAATGAAATTTCCTTCAGAATTATAGCAGTTATGTGATTTTGTTCTCTATCGCAGTGAAATTTCTTCAGAAATTTAAGTGTTCGATTATAATGTTTTCTAACACAATGAACTTCCTCTGAGAATTATAACAGTTCTGTGATTGTGTTCTCTATTGCAGTGAAATTCCTTTCAGAATTACGACTGTTCTGTGATCGCATTTTCTATCGCCATGAAATTTCCTTCCAAATTATTGTTCTCTGTTGCATTGAAATTCCTTTCTGAAATATTATTCTTCATCGCAGTGTCATTTTTTTTTTCTGAAACATTGTTCTTTATTGCAGTGAAATTTCTTTCAGAATTATTGTTCTCTGTTGCAGTGAAATTTCCTTCAGAATTGTTGTTCTCTATTGCGTTGAAATTTCCTTCAGAATTATTGTTCTCTGTTGTAACGAAATTTCGTTCAGAATTATTCTCTATTGCAGCGAAATTTCTTTCAGAATGATTGTTCTCAATTGCAATGAAATTCCTTCAGAATTACTGTTCTCTATTGCAGTGAAATTTTCTTCAGAAGTATTGTTCTCTATTTGCAGTGAAATTTCCTTCAGATTGATTGTTCTCTATTGCAGTGAAATTTTCTTCAGATTGATTATTCTCTATTGCAGTGAAATTTCCTTCAGATTGATTGTTCTCTATTGCAGTGAAATTTCCTTCAGAATGATTGTTCTCTGTTGCTGTGAATTTTCCTTCAGATGTATTATTCTCTATTGCAGTAAAATTGTTTTCTGAAGAATTGTTCTCTATGGCAGTGAAATTTCCTTCAGAATTATTCTCCTCTATTACAGCGAAATTTCCAGCAGAATTGTTACTGTTCTGTTATTGTGTTTTCTATCAGAATGAAATTCCCTTCAGAACTGTAATAGTTTTTATGATTGTGTTCTGTGTTACTGTAGAATGTCTTTCAGAATTATAATTGTTCTGTGGTTGTGTTTTCTATTGACGTGTTAATTTTGTTTAGAATTATAACTATTCTGTAGTGGTGTTTATAACTGTTTTGTAGTTGTGTTTTCTATTGACGTATCAATTTTGTTTAGAATTATAACTATTCAGTGGTTGTGTTTTCTATCAAAATGAAAAGGAGAGATTTAACTTTTAGTATGGCTAGACTATTTTGTTTTCTGTTTCTTCACTATGCTTATGCGTAGTTTCTGCCTTGTTCCTTTGCTTTCTGTCATTTCTTCCTACCATTTTCTGCTTTGCTGGTTCATTCACCTGTATTTGTTCGATAAAGTCTTGCGTACTTTCTCTTAGGATTGACAGTTGGTACATATATTAAGTGCATTTTTGGCTGAAGACATATGCGGAAGCAATTTTAAGTAATTTAGGTCTGTTTTTATATGTTTTAGTGTCCTTAGTTATGTTTAAATTTGTATTCAGGTATGTTTTTTTAAATCCCCTGTGTGATAAATTGGATGGAGTGGTCAATACTAAGGACATCTAAAATTATATGCGCGAATGCATTGATATGTATACTTAATTTTGTTGTTGTTGTTGTTGTTGTCCTGTTGAAGTATTGTGTATGTTTTGAAACGGTATAGCCCTGATTTGGCTCTACGAAGTCAGCTGGGCTTTAAAACAGAAATGACAGTAACGATAACAGTGCCTAGCATTTATTTTGATTGCTTTTTTTAATGCATTGTGGATGCTTCTGGGACGACGTGGGCTTCCTCTGTCTCCTCTTCCACATTTTTCTCTGCACCCGTTCCCTTCCGCACGCTCTGCATGATTCTCTTTTAATCTCCTTTTTAGAATAAAAGGGAGATTGTGTCATGTTCACCGGAGGGTTTGTGTGGTGTGTGTGTGTGTGTGTGTGTGTGTGTGTGTGTGTGTGTGTGTGTGTGTGTGTGTGTGTGTGTGGTGTGTGTGTGTGTGAGAGATGTGTGCGTGTGTGGTACATGTTGTGTGTGTGTGTGTGTGTGTGTGTGTGTCGCGCGTGCATGTGCGCGTCTTTGTGGATACGTGCATGTGCGCGTATTGTTTGTGTTTATTTGTTTGTTTGTTTGTGTGTGTGTAGTGTGTGTGTGTGTGTGTGTGTGTGTGTGTGTGTGTGTGTGTGTGTGTGTGTGTGTGTGTGTGTGTGTCAAAATCCAATCTAGATTCCATTTCATGTGCTGCCTTCATACAACTGTTATAATATCAGCAGGGTTTCAACTCTCTATTGACTTTATTCTGATAGGACAATTCATTCATTTTATACATAAAAAAATATTATATTTGTATGTCTTTACTTCGTCAGCTGAGATGTATGTGTACGCCAATTGAATTATCTCAAACACCGCTTCAGAAGCTCGTTTGTAACCTATGTTTAGAATGGTGCAAAGATGCTAAATACCAATAGTTAGACTTTCTGTTTGATTGGACTTATTGACAGCAGCTGCAGATATTCAGCTTTGGGTTCTTTGAAAATCGCTTTGCATTCATATTCCATGTGGTTTTCATCAGTATTTGTAAAAATCTGGGAAGAAAAGGAACTTTCTCCCTCCTCCAGCACTTGATCACTTTCTCATTGTGCTGTCCTTCCACTGTGGGAATGCTGGGGGCTCTTTCAGTGAAAATAGTATCCCCACGTTCTGGAAATTGTGCGCTAGAAATGTCCTCTTTTGTGTCACTCTCTTTGTTTCTGTCTCGCTCCTTTGCTTTCTGTCATTTCTTCCTATCACTTTCTGCCTTGCTGGTCCATTCACATGTACATGTTCTTTCAAGCCTTATATACTTTCTCTTTGGATTGATAATCGGGTACTTGTATTAAGTGCATTTTTGGCTCTTAAGGAAATGTGCTGCGCAGAAGCAGTTCTAGGCAGTTCAGGCTTGTTTCTGTTTAGCTTTTAGTGTCCTTAGTTATGTTCATATTTGTGTTCAGATTTTGAAAGGGTTATAGCCCTGATATGGCTCTGCACAGTCCGCTAGGTTGAAACAAAGATAACAGTAACAATAACAAGGTTTGATTTTTAATACCCTGATGATAAAAGTGGACGGAATGGTCAACCCCAGGGGTATATGTGACCTCCCACCACGAAATCATCTTAACTCGCAGTCAGTCGAACAGCACTAGGAGCTGAAAAGGTGACTTAGGGTCTGTCTGGGGTGTTTTGACTTTTTCTCAAAATTGATTTCTGTAGACTATAATCTATCCCCCACAGAATTTTTTTTCTTGAAAAAATATTATTAATCAATTTAAAATGGTATTTTAATGCACTGATCGCAGCAAAAGAACGCAATTTCCTACCAAAAGTACCTATTTTTGTCTCTTATTATAAACAGTAACCTGTGCAGTAGGCCTACCCGCACATGTAATATACTGACGGAAAGCTCTTTGGTGCACGTTTCAGATAATGACAGCGAAAATTGGAAACAAACTGGGTCAAAGCCACCAAATAAAGAAATTTAAGGAAAATGTGGAGGAGAGCACACAAAAACTTTAGAGGCCGTTTTCTCAAAATGGCCGTCATACAACTTAATGACTTTAAACATACGTAACTTCTACATTTTTTTGAGTACAAGCTTTATTCAAGTACCAAAATAATCAGCAGAATATACACTTTCCAGTGATATGTATATCTCAAAATACCCCCAATGCTGGTTAAGACTGATTTCGTGGTGGGAGGTCACATATCCTTTTATGTGCGCGGATTCATTGATATGTGTACTTAAGTTTCTTTTCTAGATGTTTTTTTTCCTCCAATGAGGTATGATGTACATTTTGAGATAAATTATAGTCCTGATATGGCGCAGCGGAGTCGGCTGAGCTTTAACCCTTTGGCTCCCGCACCCTACCCACCAAGTGCAAAAACTTGACCCTTTGACTCCGTCACCCTATCCACCGGTTTACTGCATGAAGCTGGTAGATAAAGTGAGGGAGTCAAAAGGTTATTATTATTATATTTTTTGCTTTGCTAGCATAGTTGACAACGCAGGATGCTGGTGGACAGGGTCAGGGAGTCAAAGAGTTAATTAAACAACGATAACTGTGCTCTGCTATCTTTCAAGTGGCTGGTACTAGTAGCTCTTTTGATAGAGTCGTGAACTGAAGATCTCATCTCCGGGCTTTAGTCCCACCCTGCAACATAAACGTTGGCTTGTTTGCTCTCTGTCATAAACCTTTGACTCCCGCATCCTATCAACCAGCTGCAAAAACCTAACCCGTTAAACTGCCCCCACCTTATCCACCAGCTTCCTGCAGGAAGCTGGTGGATAGGGTGGGCGAATCAAACAGTTACGTTTTTGCTTTGCTAGCATGGTTGGCAGTGCTGGATGCTGGTGGACAGACTAGTGCAGGAGTCAGAGGGTTAATCCTTTGATTCTCTCACCCTGTCTAGCAGCTTCCTGTAGGAAGCTAGTGGATAAGGTGAGGGAATCAAAGAGTTAAGTTTTTACAGTTGGTGGAGAGGGTGCGGTAGTCAGAAGGTTAACTCTGTAATCATTCTGGTTGTTTCATTGTTTTAATAGATCCTGTTCCCTTCGCCCATTTCAAGACCTTGCCAACGCATAGGGTTTTTGCGCTGGCTCAAGGAGTCTGCCAGATCAGGGCTGGCACATGTGGACTTGTCCAGAGTGCGAAGAATCCCCGTTGAACAAACTCCAGACTCGTTTTCTCTCTTGCCTTTCAGACACACATCAACATAATTATGCAGGGAAGACGATAGGTGGGGAGGGAAGGAAGGGTTTAAGGACCGGAGGGAGGGAGACAGGGAGGGAGGTGTGGAGGGACAAGATAGGGTAGGTCTGGATTGAAGTTTGGCTAATGAGTGTTAAAGTGGTATCTAGCACAGGTTGCCAAGGTGTGTGACCCAGTGATCCAAGGAGTGGATTACACACAAACATAAAGATGCGGACAGCCAGCCAGGCAGCCAGCCAGCCAGCCAGCCAGACAGACAGACACAGAGAGAGAGAGAGAGAGAGAGAGAGAGAGAGAGAGAGAGAGAGAGAAAGAAAGAAAGAAAGAAAGAAAGAAAGAAAGAAAGAAAGAAAGAAAGAGAGAGAGAGAGAGAGAGAGAGAGAGAGAGAGAGAGAGAGAGAGAGAGAGAGAGGTCAAAACTTTTATTTCCGAAGTTATAGAGTAAGGAACAGATGTGGTTTTTAAACATCCACCTTAAAAATAAAAAAAAAAGGGTTGGGGTTGGGGGAATAAGCTAATGAAAAATGTGCCATTAATAAGTCAGAATACTGAAGCGTATGAAAAAATAATAAAAGGACAGGAACGTGAAAAGGAGAAATAAATCTTAAGGTAGAGAGAGACAAAAATGAACGAATGAATTATCTTTATTTTCAAACGATATAAAGGGGGGGGGGGGGGGGAGAAAGAAAAACAAAATAAATATATAGAGAGACAGAAACGAACGAACGAATTATCTTTATATTCAAACGATAAAGACAAAGAGAGATTTGAACCTTCAATTTTTTGTTCACTTTCAATTGTCCACAGTGGCATCTACAGGAAAGCTAGCTTCATCTGTCAAGCCTTTCTGTGTTTCATTCTGTTTGCGTTTTGTGATCGTCCGGATGGAGAGAGGGCAAGGTAATGTAATGAGACAACCGTGTACACGTGAAAGCCTGTCTAGGCGGTGTCGTTACGCTCTGCCCTGGGGGCCTCCCTACCGGAGTGAGCAAGTACTGCTTGATGAGATGGAGAGTGGATAGGGGTGGGAGAGAGAGAGAGAGAGGGGAGAGAGAGGGGGGGAGAGAGCGAGAGGAGAGAGAGAGAGAAAGAGAGGAGTGAGAGAAAGAGAGTGAGAGGAGAGAGAGAGAGAGAGAGGAGAGAGAGAGAGAGGAGAGAGAGAGAGAGAACTTATTTTTTCAGCAGTGTAGATATTTAACCCTTTTCACTCCCGCACCCTATCCACCAACTGTAAAAACTTAACCTCTGGACTCCCTCACCCTATCCACCAGATCCCTACATTTGTATTCCCGTTTGGCGTTTTAAACTCCTTAGTGATAAATTGGACAGAATGGTCAACGCTAGGGGCACATCCTCAGATTATTTACACGAATGCATTGATATGTGTACTTAATTTTCTTTTCCAAGTGATTTTTTTCCCAACAGTATACTGTGCACCTTTTGAAATGGTGATAGATGACAATTGGTAGGGGAAGACTCAAAGCTTACCTGCCATAAAGTTCTATGCAGTCGGCTGGGCTTCAAACAGTAAGACTAAGAATAAAAAAGACCGCCCCCAATATTCCTTCATGCACTATTGCTTCTTGAAGCGTGATGGGACGCCACGTATGTACATAACAAAGTTTTGTTTCTCTCCTGTCAAGGTCAGTGAGTTCACTCAGAGTTTGTGTTTTGTGTCAGTGCAGGGAGGGGGGGGGGGGAGCGAGAGAGAGCGAGAGAGAGTGAGAGAGAGAAAGAGAGAGAGAGAGAGAGTGAGAAAGAGAAAGAGAGAGTGAGAAAGAGAAAGAGAGCGAGAGAGAGAAAGAGAGAGTGAGAGAAAGAGAGAGAGAGAGAGACAGAGAGAGAGACAGAGAGAGAGAGAGAGACAGAGAGAGAGAAAGAGAGAGAGAGAGAGAGACAGAGAGAGAGAGAGGCAGGTAATGTAAAGAGACAAGCGTGCATACAGGTGAAAAAGGGAGGAAAGAGTTGCTATGTGGCCTGTGCCATTACGAGCTGCCCTGGGGGCCTCCCTCCCAGCCGGAGCCAGTGTGTACCTGTTGATGAGATGGTAGAGAAAGAATCACTGCGAAGACAAAAAACGTGTGTGGGGTGGAGGTGGGGAGTGGGGGACAGTCGAAGGTTCGTTGACAGAAAAGTGTATCTCGAAAGGAATAAAAAAGGCAGTTACACTATTCTGGTTGGAAAGCCTTCAGTATCACATGCACGCTCGCGCGCGCGCGTGCACACACACACACACACACACACACACACACACACACACACACACACACACACACACACACACACACACAGAGAAACGAGAGAGAGAGAGAGAGAGAGAGAGAGGAGAGGGGAGAGAGAGAGAGAGAGAGAGGTACATTGAATACAAACCTAAAAAAAATAGAAAAGGGGAAAAGAATGAAAAAGTTAAAACCATACACATGCATATGCACACGCACACACACACACGCACACACACACACGCACACACACACACACACACACACGCGCGCGCACACACACACACACATAAACACACACACACACACACCACCCCACACACACACGCGCACACACGCGCGCGCGCGCGCGCACACCCCCCCACACACATACACCCCCCCCCCACAAACACACCTCCGCAGGTGAAGGCCAGGGAAATTCTTGACTGACAGTGTCATTAGTGTCAAACTAAGACCCCATTCTTCAGTGTTTCAGTCTGTCTGTCTGTCTGTCTGTTTGTGTGTCTCTCTCACTCTTTCTGTCAGTTTCTCTGATTGTCTCCGTCTGTTTCTGTCTGTCTGTCTGTCTTCTGTCTGTCTGTCTGTCTCTCTCTCTCGCTCTCTCTCACACACACAGAGCAATCTCATGCAAACAGCACTCACTTTTTTCCCTCAGGATTTCTTTGAGGAAGGGGGGGGGGGGGTTCTTTTCAGAAACCCCTTTTTCCTAATTTTTGTAACGATGACACTTCTTTTTACACTCGAACAAAAGACTAGCACAGCATGAACATGGATTGACAGCATTTATTTCGAACCCCATTTACTGAGTTGTTTCATTTTCAAAATGCTCTTTTGAGGCCCAAGTTTCGGCACATGTCAACAATTACGATACTCATACTGACACGCTTGTGTGTTTGATGTTGGGGAGTGTCATCTTGAAAAGTTAACGAATACCAGGCCCAGAGGCAGCAGTGCCAAAGTGGTTGGAGTTAACCCTTTGATTCCTGCACCCTATCTACCAACTGCAAAGACTTAACCCTTTGACTACATCGCCTATCCACCAGCTTCTTGTAAGATAGGGTGAAGGAATCAAAGAGTTAAGTTTTTGCTTTGCTAGCATGGTCAGCAATGCAGGATGCTGGTGGAGAAGCTGTGGAAGTCAAAGGGTTAATGTGGTTTTGCTTACATCAACTTAGTGTATCCTTTGTGTTGATTAACCCATTGACTCCTGCACCCTATCTTCCAACTGTAAAAGCTTAACCCTTTGACTCCCTCACCGTGTCTACCAGCTTCCTACAGGAAGCTGGTGGATAAGGTGAGGGAGTCAGAGGGTTAAGTTTTTGCTTTGTTAGCATGGTTGGCAATGCAGGATGCTGGTGGACAAAGTGCGGGAGTCAAAGGGTTAAAAGGAACTGTAAGACATTCACTTGTGGACCGTTTTGATCTTCACTCTTTCACTACGTACGAACGTTCTGATACAGTTTTCCTGCTGCTTTACAATCGCTTCTTTTTTCATTACTTGTGTCCAGTAATTCCTTTGCATTCTACGTAAGACAAAATCAACGCAGGAATGATCAGAAAGGTTTTAGTTTTCATGCATGTTGTGGTCCCATGTATGTTATTCCAGTATAAAATATTGTACCTGAAAAGCTTGAACATGTGTAAATGCGCACACTGCATTGCCAATGGGAGCTGTTTATAACATGCATATACGTATGCAGTCTACATTGTGAATAGGTTAAAGAGACCCGTATTTCGTTCGCCTTTGTCTCCTACTCGCACTCTTGTCTCCCTCCCCTCTCCCTCCGTCCTTCTCTGTCTCTTGTTCTGTCATTCTTTGCCCTGTTGTCTGTTTGTTTTTATTACATCTTACATACATACATTTGTGATACACAAGCAAAATGTAGGTCCTATTTTGGTGGAGACAGAAAATGATAAACAGTTATATGTTATTAAAAAAAAAAAAAAAAATCCGAAATACATGTATTTACACTTTAAAATTAATCACGTATTTTTCTAAAGCATTCTTACTTACAGTCTTACCATTGTAATATATATTTTCACAAAGCAACAACAACTACAATAGCAACAATACACCACATGTAATCTACAAGCAGTATTTTTCTACGAAACAACAACAACAACAAACAACAACAACAACAACAACAACAACAACAACAACAACAACTAACAAGAACAACAACAACCATCACCACCAACCACGTCTAGTCAACAAGCAGAGTCTTGCCATTGTCTGTGGTGACCTTATCACAAGATTTTCCTAAGGATTGTTGTATGTTGACCTCGCCATGTTCAGCTGCCGGAACTTGTGTGTCTTCCGTTGTACCTGGCCGTGTTAAACCAGGAAACCTGTGTCGTCTGTTTGTGGCTGAACATGGAAAAGTGACATGTAAGCCTGAAGAAGATCATGGCATGATGTCAGAAGTTTGCAGCTGACAACGAACGGCAAGACTGCAGTTAAGAATAGTTTTTATTATTGTAAATGTTAGAATCAAGAAATACCTTTTTTTTTTTTGCTTTAACCCTTTGACTCCCGCACCCTGTCCACCAGCATCCTGCATTGTCAACCATGCTACCAAAGGAAAAACTTAACCGTTTGACTCCTTCACCCTTTCCACCAGCTTCCTACAAGGGTAAGAACGTCAAAGGAAGCTGGCGGAAAGGGTGAGGAGTCAAAGGGTTAAGTGAAAGCTGATGGAAAGGGTGAGGAAATCGAAGGGTTAAGTTTTTGCAGTTGGTGGATAGGGTGTGGGTATCAAAGGGTTAAATTGTCGTGTTGGTCAGGGGATGGGCTTGTTTGATGTTGTATGGGGCGTTGGGTGTGGTCAGTTCATCCTGAGGGTCTGGATGTGTTTTCATGTGTCTCCATGTGTTTTTTGAGTTGTTAATGTGTGGGTTAATTTGTTGTAGTTGTTGTTATTAGTGATGGTGTTTTTTGTTTTGTTTTGTTTTTCTACTTTAAGCTGAGAGCATTCATAAATTTTGTACTTTCCAATACCTGGACCCCCCCTCTCTCTCTCTCTCTCAACACACACACATACACGTGCGCGCGCGCACACACACACACACACACACACACACACACACACACACACACACACACACACACACACACACACACACACACACACACACACGCACACACACACATGTACGCATTCACAGAGAGACAGATGGAGATGTATGTTTCACTGCAATGTAGTCTTGGTTGTTCCAGTGACAGACTGATAACAAAGCTAGACAGAAAACCTATACACTAGGTAGGACCTTATAAGATCTTACCAGAGCATAGGGTTTATGTGCAGGCTTATGGGTTATGCCATGATCATTTTGGATCTTCTCTGTCGCATGGCATTAGTGGTGTCAGTATGTATGGACACACACACACACACATTCTTACAAACACACACGCGCACAGCAACGCACACGCACGCACACACACACGTACACACACACACACATACGCAAGCACACACACGCAGCAACATATAAACACAGTATGCCTCTTTATTCATATGAAAAATCTGTTAATCTTTCTTCATTACATAAGTCAGTGTTTAAATTTTAATATTCTGTGGTTTATTATGTGTCTTCTTACTTGTATAGCTTTAATGTTTGTTGTTATCTTATTGTGTATGTAATTGTGAACATTTTTTATCACCTTTTGCCTTTCTTGCGAAATGTAAAGCGCTGGTGAGCATGTTTTTATATGGAATATGCGCTATACAAATAAACATTATTATTATTATTATTACTTGTATTCTGAGCTCAAAAACGCAGTCTTGAGATAGTGAAAGTGAAAAATTGTATAGTTCAAACTGAACCGAAACAACCACATGCTTGTAAAGTTTGCATACGAGCACTGTGGATCTGTTTTATTTTGTTTCATTCATGCACCCAGTATGCATTCGTGATTATATGTGCATGGGCTGTGTGCTTTCATATGTGCATGGATTCATAATTGCCTGCACGGACATGCTAGGACTGTTATTAACTTCACTTGGGTAAAAATCAACTTAGAAAGAGACCATGATGAGGTTTTGTATGGATGCTAAGGACTGTGCATATTGTGTAATTCTCTTTCTCTCTTTTTCTCTCTTTCTATCTGTCTGACTGTCTCTCGCTCTCTCTCTCTCCCCCTATTTGTGTATGGTGTGTGTGTGTGTGTGTGTGTGTGTGTGTGTGTGTGTGTGTGTGTGTGTGTGTGTGTGAGTGTGAGTGAGTGAGTGAGTGAGTGAGTGAGTACATTCGTGCGTGTGTTTGTGTGTATGTGTGTGTTGAGAGAGAGAGAGAGAGAGAGAGAGAGAGAGAGAGAGAGAGTCATAGTCCAGGTGTTGGAGAGAACAAAATTTATGAATGCTCTCTGCCCAAAGTAGAAGCGGATACACGTGCAGCGCAAACCAACTAGAGAAGCGATTTTTATGAGATGTATAAAACTTGCACCTGAATCATGGGTTCTCCTAGACAGAATGGAGAGGGAAGGAAAGAAAACAAAGACAAAACGGGATGGTCAAGCCATGCTGGTAATAATAGATTCTCTTTTCTGGTCTCCTTAGAGTGCAAGGAGTTTAGGGCTGAAACACTTGCTTAAAGGGAGGCTTCTCCTCTGCTGTCCAGCTCTCCCCATAGTTTCTTGCTGTTATTGGCATGTCATGTGTGTGTGTGTGTGTGTGTGTGTGTGTGTGTGTGTGTGTGTGTGTGTTGTGTGTGTGTGTGTTGTGTGTGTTGTGTGTGTGTGTGTGTGTGTGTGTGTGTGTGTGTGTGTGTGTGTGTGTGTGTGTGTGTGTGTGTGAAGTGGAGAGAAGATCAGAACTTGGGTCAAGGGTCACATGCCTAGCAAACTAGGTGTACCCTAACTCTTCAATCTGTGTGTATGTGCATATGCGTGCAAGTGCATGCGTGTGTGTGTGTGTGTATGTGTGTGTGTGTGTGTGTGTGTGTGTGTGTGTGTGTGTGTTTGTGTGTGTGTGTGTCCATGACTCTCTCCTCTTTATCCTCTCCTGGCACGAGCAGATCAGTTGCACCTGCACCATCAAAACAGAATCCTTACCCACCACACTCCACAGCACAACACAATACACAAAATCTACACGTATCCACATTTTTCCTCATTGAAGTGCAGACCATCAATATGTTTCCCCTCTCTTAAGTCTGTCACGTTCATCAGAATGGTTTCAAGAAGACCAAACCACGGAGCATATACTCCAAAGATGTCCCCTTCACCAGGTGGCAAGACAGGACGTGTGGCTGACAGACACTCCGCTGACAACCAAACTCCATGGCTGCAGACAGGAGCTGGAAAAGACGGCTGCAATCATCGCCAGACTCGGATGATTGTGTAGCAGCGTACGCCAAGAAGAAGGAGAAGAAGAAGAAGATCAGAATGGTTGCTGTTAATATGATGAGCAGGATTTTGCTGGCATGACTTACTGACTGATGAGAACAATGGTTGAGTAGTTGTTAGTCTTTGATGTTTCCACGAAAGTCTTTGATGTTTCCACAAAAGTTTTTGATGTTTCCACTCTTGTGCAACAGGACAAACTCTTGTAGTTTCCAGTCTGTTAGCCATTCACATGTTCTCCATATCTTACAGCATAGATGGTGCAATGCTTGAAGTCCTGATCCTTCAGAGTTTTTCAGCAGTTCTCCAGGAATATTGTCTGGCTCTGTTGATTTTCAAGTTTTCAATTACCTGACGGCTGTTGCCACTTCACTTAAGAGAGGTTCAGGTTCGGAAATGGCAAAAACTGAGACAGGCATTTGTGGACTTTTGCTGTGGTTTCATCCAGTTAAGTTTTTATCGTAGTCATGCCATCTAGCAGGAACGTCTTCTCTCTCAGTTAAAGTGGCACCATCTTTGCTGTTGGTAGACAGATTTTATGGTTGAAATTTGCTTGTTTTCACTTTCTGACTTTGTTCGAACATCACTTGTTCCAACATCTCATTTTCTTTTTGTATTGCAATCAGAAGATTTTAGTACATTCTTGCTCAAGCTACACTGTCTTGTCTCTTTGGTGTGTACTTCTCCATTTCGTTTCTTTTATTCTTCTTCTTTGTTATGTTTTTATGTGCTTGTCTTTTCTTTTCAGTAGCAGCAATAATAATAATGATTATGATGATGATGACGATGATGATTAGTAATAATAATAATAATAATGAATATGATAATAATAGTAATAATAGTTATGGTGATGATGATGATGATAAAAAGATACTAATAATAAATAAAAAGGACATAGGTGCCACAGCAACAACAATATAACAACAGCAACAACAATAACAATGATAATGGAAGATAGAGTATTTTAGATGCCACAACAACAACACCACCACCATAATATAATAATAATAATAATAATAATAACAACAGCAGATAGATTATTTCAGATGCCATTCACAGTAACAATATCACATGAACAAGTAATTTCTGTATGTGCAGCATCACGAATTGCTTACCTGCGGCATGCAAGAGACCAGACGTTCTTCTTCGAGTTCAGCGAGGTGTCTCCGGGTGAGCTGGTCAATGGAGCGGAACTGCGCCTGTACAAGGAACGTTCACGCAAGTGGACCCACTCCATGTTCACCATCGAGGTCTACCGCATGCGTGAGGGACAAGATCCGGAGTGAGTTTGGATGGTTTTGGTTTTTTTTTTATATTGTTTTTGAATCATTGCTGGGCAAGATCCTGAGTGAGTTTTGTTGGTTATCAGGGTTTTTAGCTTTTGAATGATTATGATGGTTATCGGGGTTTTTAGTTTTTGAATGATTATGAATGGTTATCAGGGTTTTCAGTTTTTGAATGATTATGATGGTTTTCAGGGTTTTCAGTTTTTGAATGACTGCTGGGCAAGATCCTCAGTGAATTTTGATGGTTATTCGGTATTTTTAGTTGTTTGAATGACTGCTGGGCAAGATCCTGAGTGAGTTTTGATGGTTATCAGGGTTTTTAGTTTTTGAATGATTGCTGGGTATGATCCTGAGTGAGTTTTGATGGTTATTGGGTTTTTGAATGATTGTGGTGGTTATCAGGGTTTTCAGTTTTTGAATGATTATGATGATTATCAGGGTTTTCAGTTTTTGAATGATTATGATGGTTATCAGGGTTTTCAATTTTTGAATGATTATGATGGTTATCTGGGTTTTTAGTTTTTGAAAGATTATGATGGTTATTGTTTTTTAGTTTTTGAATAATTATGATGGTTATCAGGGTTTTTAGTTTTTGAATGATTGTGATGGTTATCGGGGTTTTTAGTTTTTGAATGATTATGATGGTTATCAGGATTTTCAGTTTTGGAATGACTGCTGGGCCAGATCCTGAGTTTTGGTGGTTATCGTTTTTTCAAATTACTGAGTGAGTTTGATAGTTATTGGGTTTTTAGATTTTGAATTATTGTTGGGCATGATCCTGAGTAGGTTTTGTTGGTTATCAGGGTTTTTAGTTTTTGAATGATTATGATGGTTATTAGGGTTTTCAGTTTTTGAATAATTGCTGGGCAAGATCCTGAGTGAGTGATAATGGTTAATGGGTTTTTTAGTTTTTGAATGATTGCTGGGCAAGATCTTGAGTGAGTTTTGATGGTTATCAGGGTTTTTAGATTTTGAATTATTGCTGGCAAGATCCAGAGTGAGTTTTGATGGTTATCAGGGTTTTTAGTTTTTGAATTATTGCTGGGCAAGATCCTGAGTGAGTTTTGATGGTTATTGGGTTTTTGAATGATTATGATGGTTATCAGGGTTTTCGGTTTTTGAATGATTATGATGGTTATCGGGGTTTTAGTTTTTGAATGATTATGATGGTTCTCGGGTTTTTAGTTTTTGAATGATTATGATGGTTATCAGGGTTTTCGGTTTTTGAATGATTATGATGTTTATCGTTTTTTTTTAGTTTTTGAATGATCATGATGGTTATCGGGTTTTTAGTTTTTGAATGATTATGATGGTTATCGGGTTTTTAGTTTTTGAATGATTATGATGGTTATCGGGTTTTTAGTTTTTGAATGATTATGATGGTTATTTGGGTTTTCGGTTTTTGAATGATTATGATGGTTATCAGGGTTTTCAGTTTTTGAATGATTATGATGGTTATTGTTTTTTTTAGGTTTTGAATGATCATGATGGTTATCGGGGTTTTTAGTTTTTGAATGATCATGATGGTTATCAGGGTTTTTAGTTTTTGAATGATTATGATGGTTATCGGGGTTTTCAGTTTTTGAATGATTATGATGGTTATCAGGGTTTTCAGTTTTTGAATGATTGCTGGGCAAGATCCTGAGTGAGTTTTGATGGTTATTGTTTTTTGTTTGTTTTTTTAATTGTTTGAATGAGTGCTGAGCAAGATCCTGAGTGAGTTTGAAGGTTATCAGGGTTTTTAGTTTTTGAATGATTTCTAAGCAAGATCCTGAGTGAGTTTTTGATGGTTATCAGGGTTTTTAGTTTTTGAATGATTGTTGGGCAGGATCCTGAGTGTTCATGGTTATTGTTTTTTTGTTTTTAGTTTGAATGAGTGCTGGGCAAGATCCTGAGTGAGTTTGAAGGTTATCAGGTTTTTTTTTAGCTTTTGAATGAGTGCTGGGCAAGATCCTGAGTGGGTTTGATGGTTATCAGGGTTTTTTAGTTTTTGAGTGATTGCTAAGCAAGATCCTGAGTGAGGTTTTGATGGTTATCGGGGTTTTCTGTTTTCGAATGATTGTTCTGAGTTTTGAGTTTGTTCAAGAGACAGTCAGCATGCTGGGATAGTTCCATATGAGCTCCACCCACATCTGTCAGTGATAACCTGACACACGCCTTTGGCCTGCTCAAAACCATATGCATTTGCAGGATCTTGAAATGAAAGTGGGCTGGTTGGGAAGGAGAACCTATGTATTCCCCTTGTGGGGATGCCGGGAGCTCTTTCAGTATAGGTAGTATCCCCTTTTTCTAGAAATTATGTGCTATAAATTTCCTTTTTTGTGTGTGACTTAACTCTTTGAAGACGTAATATAGTTGCTTTGCACAACCACTGTGGACGCGATCAACGGGACCTGCCACAACCCTTGGAGACGCACGATTTTGGGGGGTTTTAAAAAAATTCTCAAAAATACAGATTTTACAGCACAAGAACATATTTTATATCAAAATAAAATTCAATTTACGCTCTTTGAGCTGAAGCTACATACAAGGACAATACATCTATTCTACTTATCTTCCTAGAAGGTGAAATGGGGTAGGGTTTTGGCTCTGGGAAAGAAGTTTTTGATCGACAGTAATCCAACACATAAAGTCAGTAAAACACCCATTCTTGACCAGGTAATCCAGAAATCCAGGTAATCACAAGTCCTTGGTATGACCAGAAGATATAAAAGAACAAACACAGCTTTGTTTTCACACAGGTGAAGCAGCAAAGTGATTATGACGATCCTTTGAAGAAGAAGAAGAAGAAGAAGAAGAAGAAGAAGGCCTAGATGTCGCCATTTTGGTGCAAGGACGGTCACTCTGGTTGGTTTGGATAAAGGCAAAAACTGTAACTAATCAGGATAAAATCGATGCAAGGGAAGTAACAAACACTTCAGAAGATACCAAAGAGTGTTCCTATATGTGTAGTTAGTTCCCCTAGACCAGCGACCGGCTTGCATCTATTTTTAAAAACCGCAGCGGAATATCCGCTATCACGTCTCTAATGGTTTGGTCAGCTGCAGCGGAATGTCCGCTGTCATGTCTCTAATGGTATGGCCAGCTGCAGCGGAATATCCGCTGTTACGTCTCCAAAGAGTTAAGAAAAGATCATGATGAGATTATGTATGGGTGCTGAGGAGTGTGTATGTTGTGTAATTCTATGTGTGTGTATGTGTTTTAAGTGTGTGTGTGTGTGTGTGTGTGTGTGTGTGTGTGTGTGTGTGTGTGTGTGTGTGTGTGTGTGTGCGTGTGTGTGTGTGTGTATATATTGTGTGTGTGTGTGTGTGTGTGTGTGTGTGTGTGAGAGAGAGAGAGAGAGAGAGAGAGAGAGAGAGAGAAGAGAGAGAGAGAGAGAGAGAGAGAGAGAGAGAGAGAGAGAATGTATGTATGTTGCATGAGCAAGTGTACATTGTATGAGTGTGTAACATGCGCAAATCGAACCTCAGACATCCAATATCCCATGCTGGCATTTAGTTTTATGTTGTCACCACCGGGCCACCACTCCACCATCTCCTGTAATTCAGTAGTGTTGTCATGTTTGCAGAGAGAAGCCCTTGGAGCTGGAATCCACCCTGACAGTGCGTGGGGACCACGTGGGCTGGCTGAAGCTGAACGTGACCCAGGCTGCCGAGCAGTGGACCTTGTTCCCCGCGTCCAACATGGGCATGTTTCTTCAGGTCACCAACCGTAAAGGTGTGTGGGTGGGTGGGGACAGGGGGTCAGTGGTGGGTGATGTGTGGAGGTATGTGTGTGGGTGGTGTGGGTTTGGGGGGTGTGTGTGTGGGTGGGTGGGAGGTTTGTGTGTGGTGTGTGTGGGGGGTGGGGGTGTGGGGTATTTGTGTGGGCATGGGTGTTTATGTGTGTGTGTGTGTGTATGTGTGTGTGTTGTGTGTGTGTGTGTGTGTGTTTGTGTGTGTGTGTGTGTGTGTGTGTGTGTGTGTGTGTGTGTGTGTGAGAGGAGAGAGAGAGAGAGAGAGAGAGAGAGAGAGAGAGAGAGAGAGAGAGAGAGAGAGAGAGAGAGAGAGAGAGAGAGAGAATTTCACACCAACAAACATGGAGACAGGTAAGTAGATTGAAAAATTTATTCACACAATCATTGAAAAAAATCACTCACATATTATGATAATTATTGTCAAATGAATGAATTGTGATAATTACTGTAAAAAAAAAAAAAAGATGAGCATAAAGGAAACCTCCCGAATTGTGTTGATCCTTAAAAAATAAAAAAACCCAGTAACTTTCCCCACTTGTTTAATTAAACAGGTCGTGTGGTGAAGCCAGGAAGGATTGGCATCGTGGGCACGCGGGGCCCAGCGGACAAGCAGGCCTTCATGGTGGGCTTCTTCCGCATGTCCAACGAGCTGCATACCCGTCGCACTCGATCTACCCGACAGAGGCAGCTGGATGATGTCACCTACAGCGACGATCCATACTCCAGCTATGGGAGAAATAGTAAGAACAGTTTCGATGTGTACCTGTTGTTACTGGTGGAGATCTAGAATCACACAGAAATTTAATTCGTCGCACCTTCAACTCTATGTCCACTGTTTGAATGATTGTCAGAAACAGATTTTTTCAGTAGTGCTGTCTTACAAATGATGTTCATTGCCATGCAAGAGCTTTAATAAATATTTGGTGCTTTGGACTTGTTTTGAACCAGAAATGAGAAATGAGGGTAAGCATTGGAAGAAGAAGTTTTCCGAAAATAGAACTGATGCTGAAAATGACTGATTTTGAAATGGATGAGATACTAAGACATATATCTCAACTGATTTTGAAATGGATGAGATACTAAGATATCATACCTCAACCTTTTTTTGCTGTCTCCTGTGGGATGCCTGGGGCTCTTTCAGTATAAAATAGTATCCCCACTGTCTGGAAATTCTGTGCTAGAAATTTCCTCTTTTCTGTAACTCTTTTTGTTTCTGCCTTGTTCCTCCCTTGCATTTGGTCCTCTTTTTTCATAATCTTTTCTGCCTTGCTGTCCATTCACTTGTATGTGTTCTATAAGTCTGACATACTGTCTCTTAGGATTGAGAATTGGGTGCACATATGAAGTCCATTTTTTGGCTCTAAGGAAGTAAGTGCGGAAGCAGTTTAAGGTAATTTAGCCTATTTGTATATATGTTTTAGTATCCATAGGTGTGTTTAAATTTGTATTCACATTTGTTTTTTAACCCCCTGGTGATAAATTGGATGAAGTGTTCAACGCCAGGGGCATATCATTAGATTTGTGCGTAAATGCATTGATATGTGTACTTAATTTTCTTTTTCATTTTTTTCCTCTCTGTGGGATATTGTGTATGTATTGACATGGTTATGGCCCTGATATGGCTCTGCACGATTGGCTGGGCTTTAAACAAATACAACTTTAACAATAACAATGGCCCATTCTCATGGTGATGTCAGTTCTTGGGGGTTTGAGGTATGCATAGAGAACTGTAATGAGTGGCGTGGAAGCAGTGACACAGACCAGCCACAACAACAACAACAACAAAATCCAAAATAACTTTACCAAAAGCTCTGAACAAAAGCTTTAATATTCATATACCAGTAACTCTTTAACAAATCTAAGGATAGTCACAAAAAGTGCACAGCAACGTGTTAATGAAAGCAGATAAGGAGGTTGCTTGCCAGTTTAATAATAAGTTTTTGTAACTTGCATCTGTTTCTTTTCAGCTTTTCCTCAGTTTAGGCGGCAGTCCTGTCAGAGGCATACTCTGTACGTCAGCTTCCGTGATTTGGGATGGCAGGTGAGTGGCATTTATCAGGATAAAACATAAGAAAACAGACAGGATATGATTAACAGGTAATTGCTGTTACACTGGACAATGATGACATACAGGCAGAAGATGGACACTCAGAAAAAAACGGACGTTAATAGAGTGTGTACACACACACGCACAGAAAAAAACGGACGTTAACAGAATGTGTACACACACGCACAGAAAAAAACGGACGTTAACGAATGTGTACACACACGCACAGAAAAAAACAGACGTTAACAGAATGTGTACACACACCACAGAAAAAAACGGACGTTAACAGAATGTGTACACACACGCACAGAAAAAAAACGGACGTTAACAGAATGTGTACACACACGCACAGAAAAAAACGGACGTTAACAGAATGTGTACACACACCTCAACACACACACAAATCGCCCACGCACATATGCCCACACACACACACAACACACGCACACACAAGAAGTACATACATACACGCATACACACGAACACAGTCACTCACACACACACACACACACACACACACACACACACACACACACACACACACCACCCCCCCCCCACCACCCCCCACAACACAGACACACACACACACAGACACACACACACAGACACAGACACACAGACACATAGACACACAGACACAGACACAACACAGACACAGAACAACACACACACACACACACACACACACACACACACACACACACACACACACACACACACACACACACACACACACACACACACACACACACACACACACACACGACACACATACAACACACACACAACACACATGCATATGAATGTCCACACACACATACGTGCACATATACAAGGCACAGACATGAGCTCACATTCCCTCATTCACAGACATCTCTCTTTACACAATGACTGTTTTCAGGACTGGATCATCGCTCCAGACGGTTACTCCGCCTTCTACTGCAATGGGGAATGCGCCTTCCCTCTGGGCGCGCACATGAACGCCACCAACCACGCCATCGTACAGACCCTGGTGCATCTCCTGGACCCTTACCTGGTGCCAAAACCTTGCTGCGCCCCCACCAAGCTCTCTGCCATCTCCGTTCTGTACTTCGACCACAACTCCAATGTCGTGCTCAAGAGATACCGCGACATGATTGTCAAAGCTTGCGGCTGTCACTAAACTTGTGAAGTGTTGGTGAAGAGCTTGAAATTACTCGGGAGGAGAAGTACGATGTTGCTGTCGCGTGTGGTGGCTGGGGCATGTGGCCTGCACTAAAAGCTAAAATGAAAGCACAAGTGTTGGTCTGAAAGAGGGTTGTAGTCTTGACGTTTGTTTTACGATGGATGATCAGTGTTTGTGGCTGTCATTGAATGTGTGGACTGATTCTTGTATGACAGCAGGGCTGTTACCCTGAAGACTTGCCCCCTTGAAGTCATTTTCAGTGTAACTCTTGTTGTTGTTAAAAGTGTGGAACTGTATGGCGGCAAGACCATTGCCCTGAAGACTTGCCGTCTTGGTGTCATCATCAGAACACATGATTATTGTTAAAAGTGTGGTTTCATATATGATGGCAAGACTGTTACCCTGAAGACTTGCTCTGTTGATGTCATCGTTAGAACATATGGTTTTTATTAAAATTGTGGACTTGTATGACAGCAAGGCCATTGCCCTGGAGACTTGCCCTATGAAAGTCATTGTCAGAACGCATGGTTGTTATTAAAAGTGTGGAATTGTATGACAGCGGGACCGTTGCCCTGAAGACTTGCGATCTTGATGTCATCGTCAAAGCATATGGTTGTTTTTAAAGGTGTGAACTTACATGACAGCAAGATCGTTGCCCTGGAACTTACTCTCTTGCTGTCATTGTAGAACGCATGGTTGTCGTTAAAAGTGTGGAACTGTATGACAGCAAGGTGATTCCCCTGGAGACTTGCCATCTAGGTGTCATCGTCAAAGCATATGGTTGTTTTTGAAAGTGTGAACTTACATGACAGCAAGACTGTTGCCCTAAAGACTTGCTCTCTTGAAGTCATTGTTTGGAACACATGATTATTGTTAAAAGTGTGGACTCGTATGACAGCAAGGCCAATGCCCTGGAGACTTACCGTCTTGGTGTCATTGTCAGAAAACATGGTCGTTGTTAACCCTTTGACTCCCGCATCCTGTCCACCAGCATCCTGCATTGTCAACCATGCTAGCAAAGCAAAAACTTAACTCTTTGACTCCCGCATCCTGTCCACCAGCATCCTACATTGTCAACCATGCTAGCAAAGCAAAAACTTAACTCTTTGACTCCCTCACCCTATCCACCAGCTTCCTGCAGGAATCTGATGGATAGGGTGAGGGAGGCAAAGGGTTAAGTTTTTGCAGTTGGTGGATAGGGTGAGGGAGTCAAAGGGTGAGTTTTTGCAGTTGGTAGGTGGGATGCAAGAGTCAAAGGGTTAAAGGTGTGGACTTTTATGACAGCAAGGCTGTTACCCATAAAAATTGCCGACTTGGCATCATCGTCAGAGCTTATGGTTGTTATTAACCCTTTCATTCCCACGCCCTGTCTGCCAGCTGCAAAAACTTCACCCTTTCAGTCACTCACCCTGTCCACCAGCTTTCTGCAGGAAGCTGGTGGATAGGGTGAGGGAGTGAAAGGGTTAAATATTTGCTTTGCCGTCATGGCTGTCAGTGCAGAATGTTGGCGGATAGGGTGAGGGAGTTGAAGGGTTAAAGGTGTGTGGACTATGGTTTTGTTTGACAGTAAGACTAGCAGTTAAAACTGTCTTGAGTAATTTAAGTGCTGGCTGTTAGTGTTATTTAATGCTTGCAGCATCATTACGAAATCTTGTGATTTCAAAACAATGTCCTTTTTTGTTTGTTTGTTTTGGTTTGGTTTGGTTGTGTTTGAGCATGATCATGCCTGAAAGTTAAATGTAAAGACTAGCAGATATAATTGTCTTGAGTAATTATAGTGCTGGCTGTTAGTGTTAACACTTCCAGCATCATTATGAAACCATGTGATTTCAAAACAATGTTTTTTTTTGTTTGGTTTGGTTGTGTATGAGCATGACCACACCTCAGAGTTAAATGTAAAGACTAGCAGATAAGTTGTCTAGAATAATTAAAGTGTAGGCTGTCAGTTTTTAACACTTGCAGCATCATTACGAAATCTTGTGATTTCAAAACAGTGTTCTTTCTTTCTCCTTTTTAAAAATTTTTTGGTTATGTTTGAGCATGATCATGCGCCATATAGTCAGTCCTGTGGTATGGATAAAGGATGTGGTTTTCATCAACTCCTAGTTTCCCCACAACCACTCTTCCTGAAGTGTTCCATTTGGCCACTGTGCATCAGATTTATTTCTAAACTGTTGGCAGAACTGTAAAATGTACTCTTTGAGACTGTGGTCTTGTTTGGTATGGACATCCGTCTGTGTGGGACTGCTCCATTCATCTGATGTTTGAGTAGGCGGCAGTCCCGACTATTCATGTTCATTTCTTTCTTTTGTCTTTTTTTGATTTACCATGTGAAATTCAGGTTGTTCTCCCCTTTGAGAGCGCATTACTGCAGTGCAGCACCACCTTTTTTTTTTATGATCAAGTCTTTAGAAAGGCAAGAAGGTTTATTGGCCATCAAATGGAGGGACCTGGGAAATCAACCTGTCTAATGTTTTTATACCAGGACAGCCAGGTGAAAGCCCTGCTCTTTATGATTTTCAACTGCTTTGGGATCTTTGGTGTGCGCAGGCCAGAAGGCACACGGGTCCAACTCGTTTTTCATCCCCTAACAAAGGACTAGATGTTCAGTTTGATTTTACGATCAAACTGAGAAGGAAAGTCAAGGCCTCAGTGGGTGGATGGGAATATTTCTATTATATTCAGGTTGGAAGTGTGTTGTTATAATGGTCTTCACCTCTCTGAAGGAGATGGGGGTGTTTCTACTGTTGTAGTCTGCTCCCTGCCTTTGCCAGAGAGTCTGCTTGTTTCCCCAGATGCCACACTGGGCAGGAATCCACTACACTATTACTGGCACATACATCTAGTTCTGTTAGTTCATTTGAAGGTAGATCTGGTAAGACTGTTAGCAGGCAAGTTCCTCTGTGGGGATACTGGGGACTCTTTCAGTATAAATAATATCCCCACCTTCTGGAAATTCTGTGGTAGAAATTTCCTCTTTTCTGTCACTCTCTTTGTTTTCTGCCTTGCTCCTTTGCTTTCTGTCATTTCTTCCTATCATTTTTTGCCTTGCTGGTCCATCCACCTGTATGTGTTCAATAAAGTCGTTCATACTTTTCTTAGGATTGATAATTGGGTACATGTATTAAGTGCATTTTTGGCTCGGGGGAGGTGAGATATGCGGAAGCAATTTTAGGTAATTTAGGCCAGTTTTTATGTTTTGGTGTGCTTATATTTGTATTCAGGTGTATTTTTTAAATCCTCTGTGTGATAAATTGGACATAGTGGTCAACGCCAGGGGCATTTCCTTGGATTAGTTGCGCAGATGCATTGATATGTGTACTTAATTTTCTTTTTTTTTCTGTTGAAGTTTTGTATGTTCTGAAGCTGTTATACTTATAGTCCTGATATGGCTCTGTGCAGTCGGCTGGGCTTTAAACAAAATAACTAAAATAAAAGTAGGCAAGTGTCAGCTCTTTCAAGGTTTGGCAGTCTGTTAAGAAGACAACTTGGGATGTTAGGGGTCCAACGGTGTCACTCTCTTTGTTTCTTCTAAAAATTCTATGCCAGAAATTTCTTCTTGTCTGTCACTGTCTTTGTTTCTTGTGAAAATTCTGTGCCAGAAATTTCTTCTTGTCTGTCACTCTCTTTGTTTCTTGTGGAAATTCTGTGCCAGAAATTTCTTCTTGTCAGTCACTCTCTTTGTTTCTTGTGGAAATTCTGTGCCAGAAATTTTTTCTTGTCAGTCACTCTCTTTGTTTCTTGTGGAAATTCTGTGCCAGAAATTTCTTCTTGTCTGTCACTCTCTTTATTTTTTGTGGAAATTCTATTTTAGAAATTTCTTCTTTTCTGTCATTCTCTTTGTTTCTTCTGGCAATAGTGTGCTAGATATTTCCTTTTTTCTTTCATTCTCTTTGTTTCTTCCTTCTTTGCTTTTTGTGGTCTCGTCCTATTGTGTTTTGCATTGCTGGTCTGTTTGCCTGAATGTTTTCCATAAAGCCTTCTGTACTTTTTATCTTAGGATTGATGATTTGGCGTGTGTGCTGACTGCATTTTTGGCTCTAAGGAAATGTGCAGAAGCAGTTTTAAGTGATTTAGGCCAGTTTTTAGCGTACTTAATAATGTTAGTATATTTATATTCAGGTATGTTTTTTTAAAATTTCTTGTGATGAATTGAATGGAGTGGTCAACTCCAGGGGCATATCCTTAGATTATGTGCACGAATGCATTGATATGTGTACTTAATTTGCTTTCCTAGTTCTTTTTTTTTTTCAAGTTCAAAGGAGAGTTGAGATGATACAGCTCTGATGTGGCTCTACGCAATCGACTGGTGTGGCTCTATGCAATTGACTGGGCTTTAGACAGTAATGATATTGATAATGATAATTTCAGCTTCCTTATGGATCAAATGGGATTGTGGCAAATTTTCTTACACTTTTGTGGGTGATACAGAGATGCTCCATAAAAAATGTTTTAGAGGTTGTGATAACTGCATGGTTAGTTGTTTGAAAAAGAAGTGTGGGAAGATGTTGAATGTGGATTTCTAACGAAGGGTACATATTTACTTTGGTTGTGAATTATTTATGTAATGTTTCAGGAAGCAAACTGTTTTCAAAGACCAAGGATTTTTGCTTAGTCTGTTAAACTTGTTTGCAATTCAGGCAACACTTCCTTAATGTTTATTTATTTATCTGTTTGTGTGTTTCACTTTATTCATGTTTTCTCCTAATTATTTGTTGATCTTTTGTGTGTTTATTTATATATATGTGAAAAATTCCAGTGTATATTGCATAGTGATTTTCAAGAACTGTTTGTTCATGGGCAGTTCAACTGTGTACTCCCATAGGATGGATATATGGGTTTGATTTTTGTACAGGTGGATACTTTAGCGCATTGAGAACATTGTGTGTTCCAACTCCAGACTGAACTGAAAATAGAGTAAGAGATTGAAATGGACTGTTCAAAGCTATGGTAGACAATAAGAGTTACAGATGAAATGAACTTCAAAGCTATGATGATGATAAACAGATTGAATAACTTAAAAGCTATGATGGATGATAAACAGATTGAAATGAACTTAAAAGCTATGATGGATGATAAACAGATTGAAATGAACTTAAAGCTATGATGGATGTAAACAGATTTAAATGAACTTCAAGCTATGATGGATGATAACAGATTGAAATGAACTTAAAAGCTATGATGGATGATAAACAGATTGAAATGAACTTAAAAGCTATGATGGATGATAAACAGATTGAAATGAACTTAAAGCTATGATGGATGATAAACAGTTGAAATGAACTTAAAGCTATGATGGATGATAAACAGATTGAAATGAACTTCAAAGCTATGATGGATGATAAACAGATTGAAATGAACTTCAAAGCTATGATGGATGATAAACAGATTGAAATGAACTGATGGATGATGAACATATTGAAATGAACTTTATAGCTATGATGGATGATAAACAGATTGAAATGAACTTTATAGCTATGATGGATGATAACAGATTGAAATGAACTTGATGGATGATGAACATATGAAATGAACTTTATAGCTATGAGGATGATAAACAGACTGAAATGGAATCTTCACAGCTATGGTGGATGATAAGATCTTACAGATTGAAATGAACTTCAAAGCTATGATGATGGATGGTAAAGAGAATGAATGGACTTCAAAGCATGATGGTGATACAGTAACAAATTGAAAGGAATCTTCAAGTTATGAGAGATGATAGAATAACAAAATGAAATGGACTTCAAAGCTATGATGGATAATAAACAGACTGAATGAATTCTTCACAGCTGTGATGGATGATAGAATTACAAATTAAAATGAACTTCAAAGCTATGATGGATGATACAGTAACAAATTGAAAAGGAATCTTCAAAGTTATGAGAGATGATAGAATAACAAAATGAAATGGACTTCAAAGCTATGATGGATAATAAACAGACTGAAATGAATTCTTCACAGCTGTGATGGATGATAGAATTACAAATTAAAATGAACTTCAAAGCAATGATGGATGATAAACAGATTTTAATGGATCTCTGCAAAGCTATGATGGGTGGTAGAATAGCAGATTGAAACGGGTCTCTTCAAATGTGACAGTTGATTAAGTAAGAATATGGATTGTGACAGTTGATTAGTAAGAATATGGATTGTGACAGTTGATTAAGTAAGAATATGGATTGTGACGTTGATAGTAGAATATGATTGTGACAGTTGATTAAGTAGATATGTTAGGAATATGTAGTTTTGGCACTATCTGTGTACGACACTTTGAAATGATGCATGCTCCCTGAAAGTAGGCCGCACTGACATGAACTTGTATTTTTGGCATTGTGGCCACACTTGCTTGCTTGCTGGTTTTTTTTTCCCTAACTCTCGCCCGCAAGAGCTCTGAATGGGGAATAACCATTGTGTTGTTGTTCATGGGTTGAAACTTGTATTTTTTAAAGTTTGTGTTTTAGGCATTTATGATTTTGTCATTGATCTTTGAAACTGTTCACTGATGCCTTTCTAGCAGTTGGTAATACTATTTGTATTCAAACATTCTGCGTTTGGACGTGCCAGCCAGGTAAGCCAAGCATTATCCATAGAGTGCTCTTACACAAGTGTACTACTTTTCAAGGGAGAGAAGTGCTTTTATTAATGTTACATATTGAGCAGTATTAATTTATCTTGTCTGTCATCAACAGTTGTTGTACAGACAGTCAGATTGCCTGTCATTCCCCATGGGGATGCTGGGGGCTCTTTCAGTATAAATAGTATCCCCACCTTCTGGAAGTTCTGTGCTAGAAGTTTCCTCTTCTCTGTCACTCTCTTTGTTTCTACCTTACTTCTTTGCTTTCTGTCGTTTCTTCCTATCACTTTCTGCCCTGCCGGTCCATTCACCTGTATGTGTTCGATAAAGTCTTGTGTACTTTCTCTTAGGATTGATAATTGGGTCCATTAAGTACATTTTTGGCTTTAGAGAAATGAGATATGTGGGAGCAGTTTTAGGTAATTAGGCCTGTTTTATGATTTGTTTAAATTTGTTGTCAGATGTTTTTTAAATTCCCTGTGCGATAAATTGGACGGAGTGGTCAACGCCAAGGCGTCTCCTTAGATTATGTGCGCATATGCATTGACGTGTACTTAATTTTCTTACCTGTTGAAGTATTGTATGTTTTGAAATGATTATGGACCTGATATGGCTCTATGTAGTTGGCTGGATTTTAAACAAAAATAACAATAACAATAACATTAACCCACTGTGCTATTTTGACATGGACTGAGTGACTTGCTTGGCCTAGCATTGACTGAAAAATACTTGGCACTGGGGAGCGCTTTTCAGTTAAAAACTTGGCCATGAAAGAGTTAAGATGACGAGGAGCAGCGAACAGGTCAGTGTGTTTTCTCTGTCACCGTATGTGTTTTTCTTTTTGTACATGTTTGTTTTATTGATTTTTATCGTGTTTTAGTGTGCACGTGTATGTATTTTTCTTTTGATAAATTATTTTCAAATGTAGTGTGCAGTGCAAGACAGATACAAAGCATCTTTTACCTTCTCCTGCAGAATTGAAGAAAATATACATGGTTTTATTTTATTTTATTTTTTTTAAAAGACTTTTCATATCAGATGGACAAAGATGGTACATGCATTATTTACATTCTCATTCTCTTTCATTTACATTTACATTCTCATGCACTGTCTACCTATCTTTCAGTATGTATGTATATCGTCCCTCAGTAATGTTTCTCTCGTTTTTGCTTAGTTAATGATTTATCTGTTTGTCTGTTCTTGTCTTTTGGCTTGGTTATTTGCCTTTGTGTTTGTCTACATAAATGTTGCTCAGGTCTGTTCCTGTTTGTTCATATTTTGTTTGGATTTATATGTAGGTTAATCATAGGTTGGCTGATAATTCTGCTACTTGGGTATTACAGTGAGGGATTAATCAGAGTGGTTGATAATTCCGCTGCTTGGGCATTATGGTGAGCAGCAATGGATCTCTTGATGCTGAGGTGGTACAGTGCATCTTCAAGGCTAACTGTGCCTTTTGAAGGTTGATCAAGAGGTGGTGGAAAGACCACGGTGTGATATCAGGCTTGTTATGGAGATGGTTGTGTACAGAGCAGTAGTACCGAGTGCCCTGCTGCACTGCCGAGAGGCCTGGACTACCTATCGATGTCATATTCAATAACTGAGTACGTTTCCACCAAAGTTTTCTGCACAAGATCTGCAACATCATGTGGTAATATAGAGTATCAAACCTTCAATTTCTGGAGACGTGTAGCTTATCAAGTATAGAGTGTCTACTCATCACATGCAAGCTTCATTTGACAGGTCACATTGT
Organism: Monoplex corrugatus; assembly: GCA_030674185.1. NCBI lineage: Eukaryota > Metazoa > Mollusca > Gastropoda > Littorinimorpha > Ranellidae > Monoplex > Monoplex corrugatus. Next base: position 44,712,309 of record JAPXFY010000027.1, read on the forward strand.
ACAGCAGACTGGTGCATCCAGAGACGCTTCTATACAGAGAGCTGAAATAAGGACCTTGTGATCAAGGAAGACTACTAAAGCGATAGAAAGGCACTCTGAAGGCTAAACAGCTGTGGCATCAGCACCATCAACAGGGAAGACACTGTGGGCATTATAACAAAGCTGGTGACAGCAGTGCAGGCAGGGCATAATTTACATGTGAACAGTCAACTGTTGTTTAACAACAAAAGACAGGCAAATGCTGAACTTAAGGCCGCATGCGGCGCCTGTAGAACTTGCCTCAAGAATTTGTCATGTGTCTCACCTGAAGATGCATACCATATGATAAGAATCACCAGAAACATATGCCTGAAGAATCACTGGAACATGTATCCAAGAAATAGTTATATGTCCTACATGAAGACCTACACCATGTGATTAGAATCACTAGAACATGTGCCTGAAGAATTAGTCATGTGTCCTACATGAAGACCCATATGGTATCATACAATAAGAATCATTAGAACATGTGCCTGAAGAATTAGTGTCCTACATGAAGACCCATACCATACAATAAGAATCATTAGAACATGTGCCTGAAGAATTAGTGTCCTACATGAAGACCCATACCATACAATAAGAATCATTACAACATGTGCATGAAGAATTAGCCATGTGTCCTACATGAAGACCCATACCATACAATAAGAATCATTACAACATGTGCATGAAGAATTAGCCATGTGTCCTACATGAAGACCCATACCACACAATAAGAATCACTAGAACATGTGCATGAAGAATTAGCCATGTGTCCTACATGAAGACCCATACCACACAATAAGAATCACTAGAACATGTGCATGAAGAATTAGTCATGTGTCCCACATGACCCATACCATACAATAAGAATCACTAGAACATGTGCCTGAAGAATCACTGGAACATGTATCCAAGAAATAGTTATATGTCCTACATGAAGACCTACACCATGTGATTAGAATCACTAGAACATGTGCCTGAAGAATTAGTCATGTGTCCTACATGAAGACCCATATGGTATCATACAATAAGAATCATTAGAACATGTGCCTGAAGAATTAGTGTCCTACATGAAGACCCATACCATACAATAAGAATCATTAGAACATGTGCCTGAAGAATTAGTGTCCTACATGAAGACCCATACCATACAATAAGAATCATTAGAACATGTGCCTGAAGAATTAGCCATGTGTCCTACATGAAGAGCCATACCATACAATAAGAATCATTACAACATGTGCATGAAGAATTAGCCATGTGTTCCACATGAAGACCCATACCATACAATAAGAATCATTAGAACATGTGCATGAAGAGTTAGTCATGTGTCCTACATGAAGACCCATACGATACAATAAGAATCATTAGAACATGTGCATGAAGAATTAGCCATGTGTCCAACATGAAGACCCATACCATACAATAAGAATCATTAGAACATGTGCATGAAGAATTAGCCATGTGTCCTACATGAAGACCCATACCACACAATAAGAATCACTAGAACATGTGCATGAAGAATTAGCCATGTGTCCTACATGAAGACCCATACCACACAATAAGAATCACTAGAACATGTGCATGAAGAATTAATCATGTGTCCCACATGAAGACCCATACCATACAATAAGAATCACTAGAACATGTGCCTGAAGAATTAACCATGTGTCCTACATGAAGAGCCATACCATACAATAAGAATCATTACAACATGTGCATGAAGAATTAGCCATGTGTCCTACATGAAGACCCATACCATACAATAAGAATCACTAGAACATGTGCCTGAAGAATTAACCATGTGTCCTACATGAAGACCCATACCATACAATAAGAATCATTAGAACATGTGCCTGAAGAATTAGCCATGTGTCCTACATGAAGACCCATACCATACAATAAGAATCATTAGAACATGTGCCTGAAGAATTAGCCATGTGTCCAACATGAAGACCCATACCATACAATAAGAATCACCAGACCATGTGCCTGAAGAATCACTGGAACATGTATCCAAGAAATAGTTATATGTCCTACATGAAGACCTACACCATGTGATTAGAATCACTAGAACATGTGCCTGAAGAATTAGTCATGTGTCCTACATGAAGACCCATATGGTATCATACAATAAGAATCATTACAACATGTGCCTGAAGAATTAGTGTCCTACATGAAGACCCATACCATACAATAAGAATCATTACAACATGTGCATGAAGAATTAGCCATGTGTTCCACATGAAGAGCCGTACCGTAAGGTAAGAATCATTAGAACATGTGCATGAAGAATTAGTCATGTGTCCTACATGAAGACCTATACCATACAATAAGAATCATTACAACATGTGCCTGAAGAATTAGTGTCCTACATGAAGACCCATACCATACAATAAGAATCATTAGAACATGTGCATGAAGAATTAGTCATGTGTCCTACATGAAGACCTATACCATACAATAAGAATCATTACAACATGTGCATGAAGAATTAGTGTCCTACATGAAGACCCATACCATACAATAAGAATCATTAGAACATGTGCATGAAGAATTAGCCATGTGTCCTACATGAAGAGCCATACCATACAATAAGAATCATTAGAACATGTGCATGAAGAATTAGTCATGTGTCCTACATGAAGACCCATACCATACAATAAGAATCATTAGAACATGTGCATGAAGAATTAGCCATGTGTCCTACATGAAGACCTATACCATACAATAAGAATCATTAGAACATGTGCATGAAGAATTAGTCATGTGTCCTACATGAAGACCCATACCATACAATAAGAATCATTACAACATGTGCATGAAGAATTAGTCATGTGTCCTACATGACGACCTATACCATACAATAAGAATCATTACAACATGTGCATGAAGAATTAGTGTCCTACATGAAGACCCATACCATACAATAAGAATCATTAGAACATGTGCATGAAGAATTAGCCATGTGTCCTACATGAAGACCCATACCATACAATAAGAATCATTAGAACATGTGCATGAAGAATTAGTCATGTGTCCTACATAAGAGCCATACCATACAATAAAAATCATTACAACATGTGCATGAAGAAATAGCCATGTGTTCCACATGAAGACCCATACCATACAATAAAAATCATTACAACATGTGCATGAAGAATTAGCCATGTGTTCCACATGAAGAGCCGTACCGTAAGGTAAGAATCACTGGAATGTGTTCCTGAAGAATTAGTCATATGTCCTACATGAAGACCCATATCATGTGATTAGAATCACTAGAACATGTGTCTCAATAATTTGTCATGTGTCCCACATAAAGACCCATGCCTTACCATAAGAACCACTAGAACATGTGCCTCAAGGATCAGTCCATGTGTCTGACATGAAGACCCATACAGTAGGATAAGAATCACTAGAGCATGTGCCTCAAGGATCAGTCCATGTGTCTGACATGAAGACCCATACAGTATGATAAGAATCACTAGAGCATGTGCCTCAAGGATCACCATGTGTCTGACATGAAGACCCATACAGTAGGATAAGAATCACTAGAGCATGTGCCTCAAGGATCAGTCCATGTGTCTGACATGAAGACCCATACCATATGATAAGAATCACTGTGCCTATGTAGTCACTCATCAGATCAACTGGAGAGTCCACCACCACCACCACCACCACCACCACCACCATCACCACCACCATCACATCACCATCACCATCATCATCACCATCATCATCATCATCATCTTCATCGTCATCTTCATCGTCGTCCTCCTCCAAATCATCATCAACAAATTCATCATCATCATCATCATCATCATCATCATCATCATCATCATCATCATCATCATCATCATCATCATCACCATCACCATCATCATCATCATCATCATCAATCATCAGTCATGGTATCTATCACAATTAAAAATTTGGGATCTCCATTGCAAGGGGTATAGATTTTGCATTTTGCAGTCCATATATTGAATCATTGTCTGAGCTGGATGCTGTAATGTTTTGTCAGGAAACTGAAAATTTTAACCCTTTGACTTTCACACCCTGTCCATCAATTGCAAAAATTTAACCCTTTGACTTGCTCTTGCAGGATGCTGATGGATAGGGTGAGGGAGACAAAAGGGCTAAGTTTTTGCTTTGGTAGCATGGTTTACAACCCTGGATGCTGGTGGATAGGGTGCAGGAGTCAAAGGTTTAATTATTATTATTGTTTTTGTTATTTGTTTAGTAAAACTGATTTTTCCCCTATTTATTTTTTGTTACTTGTGTACTGATGTTATGTGTTTGTGCACATTTGATCTGTTTGTAATATTTATAAAGTATGGAGTCATGACATATGGTTTTTGTACAGCGATGTAAACAATGTAAACAATGTGCATCAAGGCTCGACATTGTGTAGACATGCTGGTATATTCTGTGTGTGTGTGTTTGTGTGTGAATGCTATATCTTACAATAATGCTAAAGTTGAAAACTTTATTTTGGATCATCTTTATGTGTGGGTACCTGGGTACTTAAATGATTTATTTTTTTAAGCTTTGTAATATAATGATTGATCCTTGTTTGGAAGTTGTTCTGAAAAACTAAATCTTCTATAGATCCACTGTTGTCACATTTTGCCCACTAACTGCCCTACCGGTACTCTCTTTTGATCTCTCCTCGTCCTCTTTGTCCTCGGTAGTCATACTTGCACACAGACACAGGCACACATGGACATACACATAAGCACACGCACACACACACATACACATGCACACGCGTGCATGTGCACATACACACACGCGCTCACTCACACACATGTAGATATGTTTAAGCATAGCCTCTCTGTCTTTGTCAGTCATGCATGCATCCATACACATACACACACTCTCATCCATCTAATATCACTCATAGTGAAAAGACGTTAAATCAAGGAACGAACACACTCTCACACACGCACAGAGGCATGCATGCATACACTCACATGCACACATCCACACAAGCACATGTATGTATACATGAACACATGTATCACGCACGCATGAGCATGTGCTCGCACACACACACACACACACACACACACACGCACGCACGCACGCACGCACGCACGCACGCACGCACGCACGCACGCACACGCCCACACACACACACACGCACACACACACATACACACACACACACACACACACACACACACACACACACACACACACACACATGCATACATGCATACATATATACATGTATACATGTATACATGCACACACACATGCACCCTTGCACGCAACACATGTATGGGTATCCATATCTACACTGACACCCTTTCCCACCGACATGCAAACTAGCTGTGTGTGTGTCTTTTTATAATAATATTAAGTGAAATGCAAACCTCTGAGAATGCAAAAGAAGTATCCATGACAGTGAATGATTATACTGGTTTCACCAGATATGTCAACATGTATACTTTTCTTTACACAGCATTACGTAGATACGCATGTACTTAATTCTATACTGCCATATATATTTTTCTGCTTCATTGTATTACCTTTCGTGTTGTGACAAAACTATATTACTTTGATGATGTGTAGTAGTGCTTTTTTTTTGGAGAATTTATGCCATATATATTTGACCATAGTATACTCTTTTTATGCCGTGACAAACAATTTTGAAAGTACATTTTAGCATAGAGCTTTTGGAGACATTATACAATACAGATTTTTTTTGGGTTTGTTTTTGCCTTCTGTTGTGTTCGGACATTGAAAAAATAGGCCATGTACATAAATATATATATTGGATTGGAAGGAGTTGTGTATATCGTTTCTGTTGAGACTATGGTCACAAGGCTTTTTGTGAAGAATAAAGTGGTTCATGTGAAATAGAAGTGTCATTGGTGTTTGTTGCTTTGTGTCTGTTGTTTGTTTTGTGTAATCCAAAACAAGTGTGACTGCCCGCATTCAAGCAAACAGGAACCAGAAAAAACACGAAAAAAGAATAAGAACACGTATTTGATACAACAAGACAAGACATAACAAAGGACACTAAAACGTATATAAAAACAGGCCTAAATTCCTTGCACACAGTCAAGTCTTATGTACTTTCTCTTAGGATTAATAATTGGGTACATGTATTAAGTGCATTTTTGGCTGTAGGGAAGTGAGAATGCGGAAGCAATTGTAGGTAGTTTAGGCCTGTTTTTATATGTTTTAGTGTCCTTTGTTACATCTTATCTTGTATTGTTGTATTAAATACACGTTCTTATTCTTTTTTCGTGTTTTTCGTGGTTTTTGTGTAATAGAGTTGTGGAGACTGTGTTTTTACATGGTTGGACTGAATTGGTATCTGTGTGTGGTGGTCAGTGATTTAATGTCTGTTTAAATGATTTTAGACTAGAAAAAACCCCTGTTGGGATGCCGGGGGCTCTTTCAGTATAAATAGTATCCCCACCTTCTGGAAATTCTGTGCTAGAAATTTCCTCTTTTTTGTCACTCTCTTTGTTTCTGCCTTGTTCCTTTGCTTTCTGTCATTTCTTCTTATCATTTTCTGCCTTGCTGGTCCATTCACCTCTGTGTGTTCGATAAAGTCTTACGTACTTTGTCTTAGGATTAATAATTGGGTACATGTATTAAGTACATTTTTGGCTCTAGGGAAGTGAGATATGCGGAAGCAATTTTAGGTAATTTAGGCCTGTTTTAGATATGTTTTATTGTCCTTATTTATGTTTAAATTTGTATTCAGAGCTGCACGCCTGTCAACAGCAGAATCATCAGCATTCGGGTGTCAGCCAAACCAAAGAACATCACCATCATACAAGTGTATGCTCCAACTACCAGCCACGAAGACCAGGTGGTTGAAGAATTCTATGAGAAAATAGAAGACACCATCGGAAAAGCCCCCAGGAAAGACATCATCATAGTTCAAGGGGACTTCAACGCCAAAGTCGGCCCAGATGCCTACAAAAACTGGGCTGGAACAGTGGGTCAATTTGGCACAGGGGAAACTAATGACAGGGGACTTCGCCTTCTGGAGTTTGCCTGCACCCAACGGCTCACCATTGCCAACACCCTCTACCCCCACAAACTGTCAAGAAGAACAACCTGGCATGCGCCGAACGGAAAGACTCACAACCAGATCGACTTTATCCTCACACCGCGGCGCTTCAAATCAAGCATTAATAAAGCAAAGACGAGGACATACCCTGGAGCTGATATAGGCAGCGACCACGACCTCGTGCTGCTCACAATGAAGATCAAATTGAAAAAGAAGTACCAAGCTGCGCAGCCACGCATCAAGTTTGACCTGGAAAAGCTAAAAGATCCAGAGATAGAAGAGGCATTCCAGGCACAGCTCGGGGGGCGGTTCGCGGCACTCAACTTCCTGGACAGCGACATCAACGACCTCACAAACAACTTTGGTGAGGCAGTCCGCGAAACAGCAGAGGAGGTACTGGGGCGACAGAGGAAGAAACACCAAGCATGGATCTCAAATGACATCCTTGACCTCTGCGACAACAGAAGATCACTGAAGAAGACGAAAAACTCCAGCCCTGAAGAAGCCGCACAGTATCGTAAAACCAACAACCTTGTAAAGAAGAAAATGATTGAAGCCAAAGATCAATGGATCAACAACCAGTGTGAGAACATCGAGAAAGGCATGAAAAAAGGAAACAGCAAACATGCCTTCACCACACTGAAAAACCTTACCAAGACGCAGCAAAACAGATCGTCAGTCATCGAGGATACCTCAGGCGAGCTGCTGACAGAAAGCTCCGCTGTTCTGAACAGATGGACGCAGTACTGCCAAGAACTATACAACTTCCCAATACAGCCAGATGACAGTTTGTTTCAGGGGGACTCAGCACCATTGAGGGAATCCTCACCGCTACCAGTGATGAGAGAAGAAGTGGAAGAAGCCATCCGCAGCCTACCAGCAGGGAAATCACCTGGAGCAGACAATATCCCAGCAGAGCTGCTCAAACATGGAGGGAATGATTTGGTCACTCGTGTAACATCGATTTGTCAGAAGATCTGGGAGACAAAACAGTGGCCCACAGAATGGACTCAATCACTCATCATCCCCCTGCCCAAAAAGGGAAATATGCGCCAATGCCAGAACTACAGAACAATAAGTCTCATTAGCCACACCAGCAAGATCATGCTCAGAGTCATATTGAATCGACTGAAGAAAGAAGCGGAAGAACACCTTGCGGAAGAACAAGCTGGATTTAGGGCGGGCAGAAGCACAGTAGAACAGATCTTCACCTGCCGGATAATGATGGAGAAACATCTGCAGCATCAGAGAGACCTGTTCCACAACTTCATAGACTTTAAAAAAGCATTCGACAGGGTGTGGCATAAGGGTTTGTGGCAGGTGCTAAGAAAGTTTGGCATAGAGGAAGGTCTCGTCCAAACCATCCAGGCGCTGTATAACACTGCCAGCAGCGCAGTTCTCCTCAACAACCAGATAGGGGACTACTTCAAGACCACAGTTGGAGTCCGTCAAGGCTGCCTACTCTCTCCCGTGCTGTTCAATCTCTTCCTGGAGAACATCATGCGTGAAGCCCTCCATGACTTCCACTCCACTGTCTCCATCGGAGGAAGAACCATCAACAACCTGAGGTTCGCAGATGACATCGACCTGATGGGAGGCAGCAACGAAGAACTACAAGACCTGACCATGAGACTGGAAGAAAGTGCAGGTGCACACGGAATGGAAGTGAGCACAGAAAAAAGCAAAGTCCTGGTCAACAGCACAACCAACACCCATGCTGAAATCTACATGAACGGGCAACAGCTTGAAGAAGTGGACGCTTTCAAATACCTTGGCGCCACTCTCACCAAAGACGGTCGCTCTACAACAGAAATCAAGACCAGACTAGCGATCGCAACAGCAGCAATGGTAAAGCTAAACAAGATCTGGAAGAGCAGAGAGATCGGCTTTCCATCGAAGATGAAGCTGTACAAGTCCCTGGTGCTCCCCATCCTGCTGTATGGATGCGAGAGCTGGACCATGACAGCAGAGACCACCAAGAGAATCCAGACGTTTGAAACTAAATGCTTCAGGCGCTTGCTCGGGATCTCTTGGCAAGATCGGAAGACAAACGACTTTGTGTGGAGCCAAATAACAACACTCGCAGGCCCACAAGAACCCCTCCTGGCAACAGTCAAGAACAGGAAGCTGTCGTGGTTCGGGCATGTCACACGCCACAACTCACTGCCCAAAACGGTCCTCCAGGGTACACTGGGAGGCGGCAGACGAAGGGGACGACAAGCCAAATGCTGGATGGACAACATCAAAGAATGGACCAGGTTGGATGGCCCCACGCTGGTGCGACAGGCGGAGGACAGGACCGGTTGGCGACGGCTGGCTTCAAGAGTGTCTCTCATCTCTCCTCTACGCCCATCACGGGCAGGAGAATGATGATGATGATGATGTTTTTTAAATCCACTGTGCGATACATTGGAGGGAGTGGTCAACGCCAGGGGCCATGGTGAACTTTAGATCTGATATCTCAATGTTTGGTCAGTCCCAGCCTGCGACATGAAAAAAACCGGCGTGTTCACTGCCCATCTGAATGTTTTCATCATTCTGGTAGTTGACAGCTTAACCCTTTCACTCCTCGCAGCCTGTCTATAACCTGCGAAAACTTAACCGTTTCACTCCCTCACCGTATCCACACACACACACACACACACCACACACACACACACACACACACACACACACACACCACACACACACACACACACACACACACACACCACACACACAGACAGACAGACAGACAGACAGACAGACAGACAGACAGACAGACAGACAGACAGACAGACAGACACACACACAGACACACACACACAGAGACAGACAGACAGACACACACACACACACACACACAGACACACACAGAGACACACACACACACACACACAGACACACACACACACAGACACACACACACAGACAGACAGACAGACACACCACACAGACACACACACACACACATATACACACACACACACAAACAGACACACACACACACACACACACACTCAACACCACACACACAACACACATACACACACACATAACACAATACACACAAACAAACACCACACACTCTGCACACACACACACACACACACACCACACACACACACACACACACACACACACACACACAGAGAGAGAAAATGACAATAATAATGACTATGATGCTTTATTTTCCAACGGTAAAAGTTGACTAGAAGCCATTTTTCAAACTTGCCGTTGCTAATCTATACACATACCATTTGTTTACAGTTACAAGTACAGCTTAGAGAGAGAGAGAGAGAGAGAGAGAGAGAGAGAGAGAGAGAGAGAGAGAGAGAGAGAGAGAGAGAGAGAGAGAATAATAAGCTAGAGTACAAGTACAAAAATGAACAACTTACTATCCTTTATTCCATTGACATGTAGATAAAACATAGGCTAGGTAGGACCTCAGGACCTGGCCAGCTCACGGGTTTATGTGCAGATTTAAGGCTTGTGCCATGATCATTCTGGATCTTCTCCATCACATGACACCTGTGATGTTAGTGCACATGGAATTCATTCCGAGCGCGGAGACGTCATCTTGAGGAACTGAAACTGAAACTGCATGCAGGGTAGCAACGAAGATTCTCCACTTGCGTCTGTTCTAGCCTAGCCTCTGTATGAATCCCCAGGTGTGTTTAATGGCCTTAAAGTCACCTGTTGTTCACCGTCAGATGTTCTAGGTGTCTTCCTCTCTTACATCTTCCTTCTGGTGTGCAGTCCGAAGGGGTCAGTCCGAGTAATGTTATCCTGCTGTCTCTGGATGGTGTGCCCAATCCATTTCCATCGTCTTTTTCTGATAATATATTGGTGCCAAAAACAAAACAGCATTCAAGAAGATGACAAGCATTCTTACCAACAAATGCCTATCAATTAACATCAGGAAGAGAGTTCTTGAATGTTATATAGAACCAGCACTGTTGTACGGTTGTGAGGCGTGGACAGTCAACAAACAAAGCCAGAACAAGACTGAGGTAGCCGAGATGTGGTTTCTAAGAAGAATGTTGAGAGTTCCGTGGACAGCAAAGAAAACAAACGAGACAGTCTTGATGGAGGCAGACACAAGTAGATCATTCATAAGGAAGATTAGGAAAAAACAGGCAACATCTATAGGCCATTTTATGAGGAAGGGGGATTTGGAGCACAACGGGAAAGCTGGATGGAAAGAGAGCATCAGTTAGACCCAGGGAGAAAATGCTGGACGGACTTGCAGAGTAGCTGAAGACGAGGAGGGTGGAGGAGATGCTTGGGACAACGAGAGATAGAGACAGATGGAAGTCCATGATCGCCAACGCCATGCGGCAGGGCACCTGATGATGATGATATTAGTGCCCATACTGTCTTGACTATATTGAACAAATACAACGTAGCTATCGGTTGGAGATCGTGTTGCGCTGGAAATTCACTATGATTCTTTGAAGTTTAAAAAAAAATTTTTTTTTTAAGGATCATCGTACTCAGGGAGGTTGGTTACCTTTGCGCTCACCTTTTTTTTTCGTCCCATTTTCTGCGCCACCTTAATAGCCACAGAAGCTGGCACACTTGTTTACAATGCGATGATGATGATGTCGATAAGGATGTGATAATCGCGATGCTACGGAGTTCCATCTAGGGTTGAGAGTGCGTGACAGGGCTGTACTCTACGCTTACGGATAGGTACAGACACCTGCTGCGCTGGTCAGAAGATTTGAGCAACACCCTCAATGACGCATCCGTGAAGTGATGAGACTCGACTGTGTACGGTCCCAGTCTTCCCAATGAGCCCATAGCACGCCCAACTCTGGGTAGGAGACGGTTAGAACAGAAAAAATCCCACAATGATTTTTGAAGGGACTGATGGGGATTGGAACCCACAACCTTCCAGTCAGTAGTCAGTTGTGTTAACCACTACACCACGGCTACTGGTTCTTTGAAGGTTCTTTGTGTGGAAGGTTGATAAAGTTAAATAAATAAATAAATAAATAGATAGATAAATAAATAAATAAAGAAAGAAAGAAAGAAAGAAACAAAATAAATAAATAAATAATAAATAAATAAATAAGGTGAAATTGCTCTCTGTCATCCTCCGGCATTCTGGAATGGACACAGCTCTGGACAGTTCCCGTTGAAGATCACCCAGCAGACTTGCAAGACAAAATAGTGGACAGCAAAATATTGTGTACTGAAACCAGTCGCCGTGGTGTAGTGGTTAGCACAACGGACTACGGACTGGAAGGTTGTGGGTTCCAATCCCCATCAGTCCCTTCAAAAATCAGTATGGGATTTTTCGGCTCTAACCGGTCTCCTATCCAGACTTGAGCGTGCTATGGGCTCAGTTGGATAGACTGTGACCATACAGTCGAATTTCGTCCACTTCAGGGATGCTTCGTTGAAAGTGTTGTTCAAATCATCTGACCAATATGGCAAGTGTCTGTATCTCTCAGGCCTGGTTGATGCCAGGATATATTATGATAGTAAGCGTAGAGTACAGCCCTGTCATGCAGTCTCAGTCTTAGATGGAACTCCACAGCGTCATGGTTATCATCCTCCTCCTCAACATCATTGTAAAAATTGTGCCAGATTCTATTGCCCTTAACGTGGCACAAAAAAAGAACAAACAACAAAAAACAAAAGACAGCACATAGGAAGTCTTACTAAGTACGTTGATCCTAAAAATAAATGAATGCACAAATAAATAAATAAATGAATAGATATGCAAATAAACAAATAAACAAGCACACAAATTAACTAACCAGCTAACTCACTAAACTAACTAAACTATCTATCTATCTATCTATCTATCTATCTATCTATCTATCTATCTATCTATCTATCTATCTATCTATCTATCTATTCTAATCTATCTATCTATCTATCTATCTAACTATCTATCTATCTATCTATCTATCTAACTATCTATCTATCTATCTATTATCTATTATCTATCTATCTATCTATCTATCTATCTATCTATCTATCTATCTATCTATCTAACTATCTATCTATCTATCTATCTATCTATCTATCTAATCTATCTATCTATCTATCTATACTATCTATCTATCTATCTATCTATCTATCTGTCTGTCTATCTATCTATCTATCTATCTATCTATCTTATCTATCTAACTATCTATCTATCTATCTATCTATCTATCTATCTACTATCTATCTATCTAACTATCTATCTAACTATCTATCTATCTATCTATCTATCTAACTATCTATCTATCTAATCTATCTATCTATCTGTCTGTTATCTATCTATTATCTATCTATTATCTATCTATCTTATCTATTATCTATCATACTATCTATCTATCTAACTAACTAAAATGTTGTGTACTGAAACTCACGGTGAACGGGTTAAAAAGACTTGTGTCATACTTGGAACAGCTCCCTGTATGGCACAGACACGCGAGCAGTATAAATTATTAGGTTTGTAAGTATATAATACTGATCACTAATCATGCAGCTTAATTCTCTCTTTGGCAAACGGCCTGTAAGTCGTTCAGAGTTTGCCAGAGGTAATGTGTATTGGTAAACGGTATTGCATTTTATGACTTGTAAAATACTGTTTATAAATGCAAATTTGACAAACATGTTCCAAATGTACATACTTTTCACCCCCACCCCCGTAGGGATGCGGGGGCTTTTTCAGTATAAATAGTATCCCCATCTTCTGGAAATTCTGTGCTAGAAATTTCCTCTTTTCCGTCACTCTGTTTTTTTCTTTCTTCCTTTGCTTTCTGTCATTTCTTCCTATCATTTTCTGCCTTGTTGGTCCAAGGGAGATCTCTCTCTCTCTCTCTCAATATATATATATATATATATAGATATATATATATATATATATATCTATATATATATATATATATATTAAAGAGAGAGAGAGAGAGAGAGAGAGGAGAGAGAGAGAGAGAGAGAGAGGAGAGACAGACAGACAGACAGAGACGGAGAAAGAGAGATTGATATTAAAAGATGGATGAGAGAGAGAGGGAGAGAGAGAGACGGAGGGAGAGAGAGAAGTATCACAGAGAGAGAGGGAAGGAGGAAGGCAGAGAGAGAAGGAAATCATTATTAAAAGAGGAGAGGAGAGAGAGAGAGAGAGAGAGAGAGAGAGAGAGAGGTTAATATGAAAAGATGGAATTTTTACAAGTGCTTACTACTGCCAACATACATACAGTTCATGTAGGCATGAGTGACCACAATAGACTAGTTTGTCGATGGCAGGCGTTTGTATAGGGGCTTTAATAGTCCTCTGTGTGTGTGTGTGTGTGTGTGTGGTGTGTGTTGTGTGTGTGTGTGTGGTGCGCCGCGCATGTGTGTGTGTGGTGTGTTGTGTGTGCGCGCGTTGGATAGCCAGCACATTTCTGTTTCTGTCTTTCTTGTCTTCTGTTGGATAGCCAACACATTACTGTTTCTGTCTTTCTTGTCTTCTGTTGGATAACCAGCACATTCCTGTTTCTGTCTTTCTTGTCTTCTGTTGGATAACCAGCACATTCCTGTTTCTGTCTTTCTTGTCTTCTGTTGGATAGCCAACACATTCCTATTTCTGTCTTTCTTGTCTTCTGTTGGATAACCAGCACATTCCTGTTTCTGTCGTTTTTGTCTTCTGTTGGATAGCCAATACATTCCTGTTTCTGTCTTTCTTGTCTTCCGTTGGATAGCCAGCACATTCCTGTTTCTGTCTTTCTTGTCTTGTGTTGGATAACCAGCACATTCCTATTTCTGTCTTTCTTGTCTTCTGTTGGATAACCAGCACATTCCTGTTTCTGTCTTTGTTGTCTTCTGTTGGATAGCCAACACATTCCTGTTTCTGTCTTTCTTGTCTTCTGTTGGATAGCCAGTACATTCCTGTTTCTGTCTTTCTTGTCTTCTGTTGTATAGCCAACACATTCCTGTTTCTGTCTTTCTTGTCTTGTGTTGGATAGCCAACACATTCCTGTTTCTGTCTTTCTTGTCTTCTGTTGTATAGCCAACACATTCCTGTTTCTGTCTTTCTTGTCTTCTGTTGGATAGCCAGTACATTCCTGTTTCTGTCTTTCTTGTCTTCTGTTGTATAGCCAACACATTCCTGTTTCTGTCTTTCTTGTCTTGTGTTGGATAGCCAACACATTCCTGTTTCTGTCTTTCTTGTCTACTGTTGGATAGCCAACACATTCCTGTTTCTGTCTTTCTTGTCTACTGTTGGATAGCCAACACATTCCTGTTTCTGTCTTTCTTGTCTTCTGTTGGATAGCCAACACATTCCTGTTTCTGTCTTTCTTGTCTACTGTTGGATAGCCAACACATTCCTGTTTCTGTCTTTCTTATCTTGTGTTGGATAGCCAACACATTCCTGTTTCTGTCTTTCTTATCTTCTGTTGGATAGCCAACACATTCCTGTTTCTGTCTTTCTTGTCTTCTGTTGGATAGCCAACACATTCCTGTTTCTGTCTTTCTTATCTTCTGTTGGATAGCCAACACATTCCTGTTTCTGTCTTTGTTGTCATCTTTGCTTACAGTCATATGACGTTTGTTGTTTTTTTCTTCCCGTGCTTCAACTCATTTTTTATGTTTTTGTCCTTGTCTCTATTTTCCACACCATTTCAGTGTTCCCTCCTTCCTCATTGATAGGTTCTCTTCTTTTTAAATCATTTATAGATTTCGTCCTTTTCGGATTATTTCTGCGTTCTCTACTTTTATATCATTTCTAGACCCTTTGTTCTTCAAATTATTTTAGATTCCTTACTTTTTAAATCATTTCTAGGTTTCTTACTTTTTAAATCATTTCTAGATTCATTACTTTTTAAATCATTTCTAGATTCGTTACTTTTTAAATCATTTCTAGGTTTCTTACTTTTTAAATCATTTCTAGGTTTCTTACTTTTTAAATCATTTCTAGATTCGTTACTTTTTAAATCATTTCTAGATTCGTTACTTTTTAAATCATTTCTAGATTCCTTACTTTTTAAATCATTTCTAGGTTTCTTACTTTTTAAATCATTTCTAGATTCGTTACTTTTTAAATCATTTCTAAGTTTCTTACTTTTTAAATCATTTCTAGGTTTCTTACTTTTTAAATCATTTCTAGATTCATTACTTTTTAAATCATTTCTAGATTCGTTACTTTTTAAATCATTTCTAGGTTTCTTACTTTTTAAATCATTTCTAGATTCGTTACTTTTTAAATCATTTCTAGATTTGTTACTTTTTAAATCATTTCTAGATTCGTTACTTTTTAAATCATTTCTAGGTTTCTTACTTTTTAAATCATTTCTAGATTCCTTACTTTTTAAATCATTTCTAGATTCGTTACTTTTTAAATCATTTCTTTCTAGATTCGTTACATTTTAAATCATTTCTAGATTCGTTACGTTTTAAATCATTTCTAGATTCATTACTTTTTAAATTATTTCTAGATTCATTACTTTTTAAATCATTTCTAGATTACCTACTTTTTCAATCACTTCTGGGTTCTCTACTTGTCAAATCATTTCTCTGTCCTCTCCTGTCGTCTATATGATGTCTATGTCTCCTCTACGCTCTAGTGACTTCAATTGTACATTACTGTTGTCAGGTAGTGACCGAGTTTGTTGTGTTTGTCTGCGTTATATCTTGAACTTAATTCGTCCTGACTTATCTCAGAGAGAGGGAGAGAGAAAAATAGAGAGAGAAAGAGAGAAGGATGGAGGGAGTGAGGGAGAGAGTGAAGGAGAGAGAGGGAGGGAGAGAGAGAGACAGGGATGGGGAAGGAGAGAGAGGGAGGTAGGGAGGGTGAGGGAAAGGGAAAGAGAGAGAAAGGGAGGGTGGGAAGGAGAGAGAGAAAGAGAGAGAGAGAGAGAGAGAGAGAGAGGAGAGAAAGAGAGAGAGAGAGACAGACAGACAAACAGAAAACAAGCACAAAAACAGAACCAGGTGTTCGTGCATGCGTGTGCGTGTGCGTGTGCGTGTGTGTGTGTGTGTGTGTGTGTTTGCGCCTACACGCATCCGTTGACGTACGTTCAATAGAAAACAAAGCAATAAATCACCGCCTTGTGTGAAAGCCAACACACTGTTACTCATGTTTCACTTGACTGGTAACTTTGTCTTCATTCCAGTGTAAATGAGAAACTGATTGTTCAGTTTGACTAGAAGCGTCTGTATGTATGTGTGTGTGTGTGTGTGTTGTGTTATGTGTGTGTGTTCATGTGTGTGTGTGTGTGTGTGTCTGTGTGTCTATGTGTGTGTTCATGTGTGTGGTGTTCATGGTGTGGCTTGTGTGTGTGTGTGTGTGTGTGTGTGTGTGTGTGTATATGTGTGGTGTGTGTGTGTTTGTGTGTGTGTGTGTGTGTGTGGCGTGCGCGCGCGCGTGTGTGCGTTTGTATGAGTGAGTATGTGTGTGTCTGTCTGACCATTTGTCTGTCTGTCTGTTCTCTCTCTGTTTGTCTGTCTGTGTGAGTATGTGTGTATGTATGTATTGGGTGGATGAATGGGTGATTACCGTACAGTTCAGGCTATTGGGCGCACTGGTATATAAGATGCACCTACATTATAGAAAAATCTTGACTTTATTCACACATAAGCCGCACTGGTTTATAAGCAGCACTTTTTCAATGGCCAGGTCGATCGCCTTCAACTTGAAGGCTGCTTTGTATGCATTAGGTAGCGTTTTCGGCATGATGAGGGTGTACGCTTGAGCAGAGCAGATCTGAATACAGATTCAAATGCTTCAATGTGTGCAGATTTGATTTAAAAATGTGAACAGTTAACACTTTAACATGGAACTCACCGAAAAATTCATGAACGGTAAACACGATTTTGGTGAGTTAAAGAGAAGCTAAGAATATACGAGAACTTGACGCCCCTGGAATCGGGAAAAATCTGCAAATAAGCTGCATCGTTTTATAAGCCGCAGGGGTTAAACCTGGGGAAAAAAGTCGCGGCTTACAGCCCGAACTTTAGGGTATATTGATAGATGGTTTATAGGATGGAAGAACGTTTGTGCATGTGTGTATAAGCACTGGGCTACGTTGTGGTTGTATTGATATAACAATAACAACAATAACAAGAAGAAGAAAAAGAAGAAGAAGAAGAAGATTATAACGAAATTTATAAAACGCCAAATGTTGATACAAGAATCAAACCAAACCATGCACTTCCATCATTTACCAAAGCAATCACCCAACAACGACCAAGACTCCAGGGTGCAAAGTACACACAAACCCAGAGGGGGAGGACAGAAGAGGAGTAGGGCAAACAGTGGGCATGTAGAGGGGGGAAATCAGTGCTGGGCAAAAAGGTATGTCTCCAAGCTTGACTTGAAGGAAGACAGAGTACGTGTGTCTGTCAAATAGATGGTGGAAGATCGTTCCAGTTGCATGGACCAGATACAGAAAAAGAGCGGTGACAGACTGTGGAACATCTGTATCAAGGAATTTGTAAACAAGTACATGTAGTATCAGAGGCAAAACTGAGAGATAGGCAGGGTGGTCGGAGGTGGTCACAATGATAAATAGGTGCGGTACCGTTCATACACTTGCAGCATAATGTATTGATTTTGTATGAAATTCCTTGAGAAACGCACAGCCAATGGAGGATATGAAGCAAATGGGTGACAATTATGTTCGTTTTACAAAGAGCAAGACAGGCCACGGAATTCTGAATATGCTAGAGGCATGCAACCGAAGAAGCAAAAAAGCCAGACCAGAGTTATAGTAACTGATGCAAGACAAGATCAGAATAGTCGCAAGTTTAAAAGTTGAAAGATAACAGCGAATAGAACAGAAACGTTGCAGTGACAGTAACAAGACTGACAGGTTTGAGTGATGAATTTCTGTACAGAGAGTTGAGGAACCAAAAACAACAACAAGGTTTTTTACTGGTTCAGTTAATACAGAAATTGTGTCACGTACTTTCATAGTGGAAAGTATGTGCTTTGTGCCTGTGAGCATTGCTTCAGCCTTAGCTCCATTCAACTGTAGCTTATTCTGTATCATCCATTTCTCGATCAAGAGGCTTTGGAAAAAAGAGTTGAAAGATTTTCAGGAGATGCATTGTTGTAGAACTGCAAGTCGTCAGCATAGAAATGATATTTGATGTTGCTGCTGACTGATGACATTGGCAAGAGGTGAGGTGTATAGTGTGAAAAGAATTGGCCCAAGAACAGAGCCTTGGGGGATCCCATATGCAAATTCATCCGACTAGAATGTAGACTCTGTAGTGTTAGAAAATTTGAGTAAGACTGTCAATGATGATATGTAAAGTGGATGAGACTCAATTGTGTGGTCCCACAGCCTTCCAAACGAGCCTATAGCCAGCTCAACTCTGGGTAGCACGCAGAAAAGTCTCTTTGAACTGATAGGGGTTCAAATCTATGGAAGAAAGGTACTTTCCAAAACAAAGATTCTAACAGTTAGGTAAAATCTCAGTACTATCATTATCATGATTTCATGTTCAGGCATATGAATTTTTTACAATTTAATCGCAGGATGTTTGTTTAGTAGAACACATAAAGTCATTCAGATACTGTAATGTTGCCTTGTAAAACATTAGCTCCCCCACCCACCCTATTTCCTCACACACAATGAAGTGCATGGCTGAAAAGTCGTGGCACAGTGGAATTGCTCTCATACTCGTGTATTCATAATCATTTCGTTTTGTCACAATGGATGAACCATGCAAAACTCAGGTTACTCTCCCCATTGAGAGCGCGTTGTCGCAGTGCAGCGCCACCCATTATTTATTTAATGTCTCTTTTTGACCAAAAGTTCAGACAGGCAAGAAAGGTAATTGGCCTTCAAGGGGAGGGACCTGGGAAATGAACCTGTCTGTCCAATGTTTTGTACCAAGGCAGCCAGGCGAATGCTCTGCTCTTCAAGTGGAATCTTTAGCATGTACAGGCGAGAAGACACACGAGTCCATCTGCTTTTTCGTGCCCTTCTGAAGGACTAGATGTTCAGTTCGATTTTCCAGTCCAACTGAGGAGAAAAGTCGAGGACTCAACGGGAAACGAACTCTGGAACGTCGAGTTTAGTTACTGGCAGGAGAACATCTGAACCATTCTGCCACTCTTCCCCATTCAACCAACTTTGGTAACGTTGACAGCAAAGGAGAGTTTTGGAATGGCTTGATGATGGTTTTTCTTTTTCTTCTGCTCCATTGGAGGGATGGGGAGAGAGCTGATGGTGTGGGGATGGTGATAGTTTTCTTCTCTCTGATACGCTTTCTGTTGTTGTCTACTATTTCATGAAGCAAAGTTAATAAATCTTCACCGTAAACACCGGCAGACAGTTTTCAGCTTTCATCTGTTGACAGTTTTCTAGAATCATATAAATCACAAGATGTATGAATGGAGATTTGTACGCTAAAAGAAAAAAAAAACGAAATAAAATAAAACATAAAAGACTCCATTGTTCTTAGAGCTTTGTAGCAGTTATAAAAGATACACATAATCAACTGTTGATCTGTCAGTGTTGATCTGTCAGTGGTGACTGGTCAGTGTGTTCCACTTTAGTGAAAACCCCGATCTGACTTTGACACCATCCTTTACTTCACAGTGCCAGTGTTGTCCTGAGCCAAACATACCTGTTTCTAATCAGTTGTAAACAAGTACATCACTCATAAGGAAGATTAGGAAAAGACAAGCAACATTTATAGGCAATTTTATGAGGAAGGGGAATTTGGAGCACCTGGTCACAACGGGGAAGCTGGAGGGAAAGAGAGCACCAGGTAAACCCAGGGAGAGAATGCTGGACGGACTTGCAGAGTGGCTGGGGATGAGGAGGGTGGGGGAGATGCTGGGGGCAACGAGAGACAGAGATGGCTGGAAGTCCATGGTCGCCAAAGCCATGCGGCAGGGCACCTGATGATGATGATGATGTAAACTGATATACATACAAAGTGCAAGTCTGTTCAATGCATCTTTACTTCACTGCTTTAGAACTTCAGAATATTTGTTTCTGATCATTTGTAAACTGATAGAATGATGATGATGACGATGATGATGATGATAATGATGATGATGATGATGATTACAATGATCATCATCATCATCAGAAGAAAATAATAATAATAACAATATTAACAACAACATTAACAACAACAACAACAATGATAATAATAATAATAACATTAACAACAACAATAATAATAATAATAAGAATGTTATTTACGTGGTACTAAATCTTGATATATGGATCAAATCATACAGCGTTCTCTCATCATTCACCAAAATCACCCACCCACAATGACAGAACATCAGGGTACAAAACATACACATACAGGGAGGGGCAGAACGTGAAGGGAGAAGGACAAAAGGGTGGTACACATAGGAGGAAATCACTGCTGGACAAAGAGGTATGTCTTTAAGTTAGACTTGAAAGATGGCAGAGTATCTGACTGTGGAATAGACAGGGGAAACTCATTCCAGTTGTATGGACCAGACACACAAGAAAGAGTGGGCGACCAACTATGGAACATCTGTATCGAGGAATTTGTAAACAAGTTGTATCAGAAGCAGAATTGAGAGGTCGAGCAGGGATGTACATTTGGAGGTTGTCACAAAGATAAACAGGTGCAGTGCCATTGATACTTTTGTACTGATTCTGGTGACATTTAACTTATGGAAAAAGAAAACAACATACGGTAATATCATAAGTGTAAAAACCATAAACTTATCCACTTGACGGAAGTTATAAAAAATATACCACGTGTTATCATGTGACACAGGTCAAGAAACTAAAGAGGGAAAATAATAATTGATATTGTGCACAGGAACGCTGGAGGGAAAGAGAACACCAGGTAGACCCAGGGAGAAAATATTGGACAGACTTGCAGGGTGGCTGAGGACAGATAGGGTGGAAGATGTACTTGCGGCGACAAGGGATAGATCCATATCGAGGGCCAAGATCGCCAACGCCATACGGCAGGGCACATGATGATGATAAAATAGAGACATGAAGTTTGAGCTGCCAAGCATTTGCTGGCAAGTTTTGAGTTCACAGTGTGCTCAAGATCCAGTTGTCATACTCACACAATTCCCTATGCTCTCAATGAAAACCTATCAGTAAATACACAATTCCCTATGCTCTCAATGAAAACCTATCAGTAAATATCTTTTTTTTTCTAGGATCATCAGACTTACAGACACTACCTTTATGCTCACCACATAATTGCTGGCAGAGTTAGGTGGAGCGTATATGGAATTGTCTGAGTGCCATGAATCCCTTTTGAGTAAACTCCAAACTGCAGCGTCTACAACCACATAAACACTATGTGAATGTTTTCCTGTGAATCCTCACTATGGTGTGCTCTTGTCACTCGCAGATTTCTTCAACGTCTTCATCTCCACTGTCTATCGTTGGAATTTAGAAGTGGATGATGATGATGTTGTGAGACGTCAGAGATGCCATTTGATGTCAGTCTGCTTGAGATGGGAGTGGAGATGATGGCCATTCTAACCCTTGTCTTCTTATGGTAATTGTACAACGAAATAATCTAATGTATACAAATTAAAATAATTGTTAACTTGACAGTAGTAGTGCTGAAATAGCTTGGCATGTCATTTTTATCATCTTCGCATTTCCAAGTTTGTTATAGCTAAATTTGAAATCCCCTTGGCCTTTGAATGGTATATGTCTAAAAAGACAGAAACGTTGATGACGTTTCTAATGACGTCATAGTTAAGGGAACACTTTCGAGGCTGGTTGCCAAGAACTTTACCAGTTGATGCTTGTTTCTTTGTTTGGTTTGGTTTGGGGGTCACTGCGTGTTTGTGTGTGTGTGTGTGTGTGTGTGTGTGTGTGTGTGTGTGTGTGTGTGTGTGTGTGTGTGTGTGTGTGTGCGTGCGTGCGTGTGTGTGTATGTGTGTGTGTGTGTGTGTGTGTGTGTGTGTGTGTGTGTGTGTGTGCTGAACTTACATAAATCAGCTTAGCTTAGAAATACTTTCGGGTTGGGTCCCTGAATTGTACTGGAGAGGATCTGTTTTGATAATCCTACTATTTTGTAAATAGTACTAGAGAATTGTATAGACTGTACATTATACAAGTATTTGAGAATACATCAAAGAATCTGGTGTATTAAACAACCACTTGAAGAAAAGGAAAGTATAAGAAACATTGTGATATTGCCCTCTTTAAACAGAGACAAGAGGTTTGAGCTGCCAAGCATATGCAGGCAAGTTTTTAGCTCAGAGTGTGCTCAAGAACAATTCCTCATACTCACACACTTCAATATGCGCTCTACCCAAACCTATCAGTAACTATTTTTTTTCAAGAAACATCGCACTTAGAGAGACTACCTTTATACTCACCAGATAGTTGTTGGTAGATATGGGTGGAGCCTATATGGAATTGTCCGAGTGGCATGAATCCCCCTTGAATAATCTCCAAAATACCAACGTCTGCGATCCCAGTATCATCATTGTAACTATTCATAAGCTGTTGGGCTGTTGCCTTCCTTCCCCCTCCCATACCCAGCAACTAGTCCCCCATTCCCCATCACCCCACCACACTTATCTTGAATAGTTTGACATCGCCATATTCACTGGTCCTTTTAGCTCCAAACGACCCAAACCTTTCACTTCGATTCTGTACATGTACAATAAGTGACAGTAAGAGTCACTATTGCTGAGCCAAGTACACCTTGGAGGGCCGGGCTCTTATACAGGAAGAAAAAGAAGTAGAAAAAGAAGTAGGATCAACTCTGAAAAAAGTAGGATTAAGTCTGACAACGCAAACAAGTTGTTCCACCTCTCCAGGTTGAATAGGAAACTTCATCACATACATGTATAACTACGGTGGACGTCGTCGGTCTTCATGTCAAAGTGGGGCGACGATTCACAAGGAAGACATACTTTTTCTTTAAGTCTCTTAAATGTGTCTGCTGAACCAGCTCATCACACAAGAGACTTACTACAGCATGGCTGCTGAACCAGCTTGTCACATAAGAGGCTGTATGACAGCATGGCTGCTGAACCAGCTTGTCACATAAGAGGCTGCACGACAGTATGGCTGCTGAACCAGCTGATCACACAAGAGGCTGTACAACAGTATGGCTGTTAGACCAGCTTGTCACACAAGAGCTATACTACAATGTGGCAGCTAAACCAGCTTATCATTCAAGAATCTGTAAAGCAATATGGCTGTTGAACCAACTTGTCAGTGACTCATTTTGTTATTCTGTTGCCAATAAGTCACCCGCGTTGCTTTGCACGCAAATACCAAGCACAACATCAGAAATTCGAGTTATTTCCATTTTCGGTGGTTCTACGACATGTAGTGATCCTTTGTGTAAAAAAAAACAGTTTGGGGGTTGGTTTTAGTGTTCATTCAACCTCTGTGGCATGAAGTTCATGATATGTTCTCATGGCAACGAAACAGTGATTTACACTTGATGAAGTTGTTGCAGAATTAAAAGCAGTTTGTGTCTCTTGAAACTTTTCAAGTAGTGAAAGTGGAAATGATATTGTAGAAAATGATGACAGTGGTGATGATTTAGTGTCTGTAGGTGTCATCAGCTACGCTCCACGCAACACTAGGTCATTGACCTAGTTCAGACCTCCTCAGCAGGATTTGATTGTTTAAAGTGTTCTACGATGACGAACTTTTGTATAAAAGGTGTATGTTTAGACAACAGTGTGTTCCAGTTCTCCCTGATGAGACAAACGATTACCTCAGTATGATGAATCGAGACTTTGGCAACACACCTGTCAAGTGACTGACTGGTCTGAGCACACAAAAGTGACAATCAATCTAAATCATATCAAATGAGATAGCTACGCTGTGTGCCTCCTGTCGTATGCGTCTACAATAAATCATGTTTGCGTCCCCCTGCAGGGATGTCACAGGCTATTTCAGTATAAACTGAACCCTCATCTTCTGGAAATTCTGTGCTAGAAATTTCCTCTTTTCTGTTTCTCTCTTTGTTTCTCCCTTGTTCCTTTGCTTTCTGTCATCTCTTCCTGCTATTTCTGCCTTGCTGGACCATCCTAGCAGAGCCAGCATGCAGGGTCATCTGATTTCCATTTCACCAGACTTGCTTTAGAGGGGAGGACATATACAGATGTGAGGATGAATTAGTTTCACTTGAGGGGCCATACGCTACATGCCATTCTAAGTTAGGCTTCTTTGTTGGTGCACATTTCCTCGTTATCCGTTGCCCCTGCTGGCTTTGCTGGATTGTCTTCTGGATTTTGTTATCTCGTTTATAAAAAAAAAGGTATTGATGACCAAACCCGAATGGATCATGTAGCGCATGGACAGCCCCCTTTGTATGGCGAAATGGCTACCACGTGGCATCTGGAGGTGATAGTCCGGTCAGTGGTGAGGCATTCTTATTCTGGGTCCCATCCAGCACTTTTGGAAGTTTCTTGTTAACTTTGACCTGCAGCTTTCAGAGAATCAGGCCTGATGACAGCATGGTAAGTCTTGATGGCAGCTTGGAAAGATGGCTAACATGGGATTCTTGTGGGGGTATGTCAAACCTAGCTGAAACGCAAAATGGGTTGTGTCTGGAGCATCATGTCTGGCCACTTTTGCGATCGTATGAACATCTCTGTTTCTCTCTTGTTCTGGTAGCTTGGATAGACCCAGCTGGTGCGTGTTGTGTGGCCATGTCCAGGGGTTTATCTTCTCCCTCCTTGTCATTTGATTTTGTAAACAAGGTAATTTTTGACTGGGTCCGAATGGGTCATGCAGCGCAAGGACAACACCCTTTACTTGGTGAAATGGTTATTGTGTGTCGTCTTAATCTGGGAACTGATTGTCCAGTCAGTGGTGAAGCATTGTTGCTCTTGGTCCCATCCAGCATTCTTGGGTGTTACTTTTTAAAACATGCAATTCCAACTTTATCTTCTTTGGGGTAGAGTTTCCCTCTTTATCCATTGTCCCTGTTGGTTTTGCTAGACTGCCTTCTGAATTCTCTTGGCATCCTCTTGTTTCTCAATCTCTTGTATTACCATATCTCTTTTTGCTTTTCACTTAGCCTTTGACCGTGATTCCATTTTTTGTTGATCTCATTTCCTGCCTATTGGTTTATCTGCGCCATGTTATTTCTCTGAACTCGAAGCTTTCATTCATTGGATCCGCTGCCTTCTGGGTTTTTTATTTTCTGCTAATCCCCAGCTTTGGCTGGACTGACTCACAATCTTATCTCCCGAGTCCTCAAGCATGCTGAAACAATTGACCATTTAGCACCTTGAACCCACCGACAATAGATATTAGGGATAGCTTTACACAATACTGCTCAATGTTGTATTAAGATAGACAAAGGTCAGATGACAATATAATGATTAGTATTGTATTAATGTAGACACAGATCAGTGTGACACAATTAATTGTAAGTGTTGTATAAGAATAGACACAGATCAGTGTGACACAATATAATGGTTAGGGTTATATCACCTCTCACCTCTCTCTCTCTCGCTGGGATCTGTGGTAGAAGCTACGTTCGACGTCACAAGTCTCTTCCTACAGGTCACATGACTGAGAGATCTGTGGGCGATTTCCTGCATCTCCAGGCCATAGTCTTTAGCAGCGTTGTTAAAGTAGGGGGTTTGCGGTCGTCTCAGAATAATTTCTTTTTATTGAAAGGGGTTCAAATCCATAAGACAAAAATACTTTCAAAAACACAAAGATTCTAAATGTTTAGTAAAATCTCAGTACTATCATTGTCATGGTTTTATGTTCAGGCATATGACTTTTTTACAATTTAATCACAGGATGTTTGTTTAGTAGAACAGATGAAATCATTCAGATGCTGTAATGTTGCCTTGTAAAATATTACCCCCCCACCCACCCTATTTCCTCACACACAATGAAGTGCATGGCTGAAAAGTCGTGGCACAGTGGAATTGCTCTCATATTCGTGTATTCATACTGATTTCGTTTTGTCACAATGGATTAACCATGCAAAACTCAGGTTACTCTCCCCATTGAGAGAGCGTTGCCGCAGTGCAGCGCCACCCATTATTTATTTAGTGTCTCGTTTTGACCAGAGTTCAGAAAGGCAAGAAGGCTAGTTGGCCTTCAAGGGGAGGGACCTGGAAAATGAACCTATCTCTCCAATGTTTTGTACCAAGGCAGCCAGGTGAATGCCCTGCTCTTCAAGTGGGATCTTTAGCATGCGTAGGTCAGAGGGCACACAAGCCTGTCTCCTTTTTTCGTCCGCTTCTGAAGGTCTAGACGTTCAGTTCGATTTTCCAGTCCAACTGAGGAGAAAAGTCAGGGCCTCAATGGGAAACGAACCCTGGAACGTCGAGTTTAATTACTGGCAGGAGAACGTCCTGAATCATTCTGCCACTCTTCCCCTTTCAACCAACTTTGGTAACGTTGACAGCAAAGGAGAGTTTTGGAATGGCTTGATGATGTTTTTTCTTTTTCTTCTGCTCCATTGGAGGGATGGGGAGAGAGCTGATGGTGTGGGGATGGTGATAGTTTTCTTCTCTCTGATACGCTTTCTGTTGTTGTCTACTATTTCATGAAGCAAAGTTTATAAATCTTCACCGTAAACACCGGCAGACAGTTTTCAAGTTTCATCTGTCGACAGTTTTCTAGAATAATATAAATCACAAGATGTGTGAATGGACATTTGTACGCCAAAACAAAATAAAATGAAATAAAATGAAATAAAATAAAACAAAAATAAAATAAAATAAAACAAGATAAAATAAAATAAAATAAAATAAAATAAAATATATAATATAAAATTTAAAAAAAATAAAATATAAAAGAATCCATTGTTCTTAGAGCTTTGTAGCAGTTATAAAAGATACACAGAATCAACTGTTGATCTGTCTGTGTTGATCTGTCAGTGGTGACTGATCAGTGTGTTCTACTTTAGTGAAAACCCCGATCTGACTTTGACACTATCCTTTACTTCACTGTGCCAGTGTTGTCCTGAGCCAAACACCTGTTTCTGATCTGTTGTAAAATGATATACATACAGAGTGCAAGTCTGTTCAATGCATCTTTACCTCACTGCTTTAGAACGTCAAAATATGTTTCTGATCATTTGTAAACTGATAGAATAATGATGATGATGATGATGATGATGATGATGTGATCATCATCATCATCATCATCATCATCATCATCATCATCATCATCATCATCATCATCATCATCATCATCATCATCATCATCATCATCATCATCATCGAAGAAGAAAAAGAAAATAATAATAATAATAAGAAGAAGAAGAAGAAGAAAACTATCACCATCCCCACACCATCAGCTCTCACCTTCTGTCCTGATGGTGCCGCCTTCACTTTCTCTCCCGCTGGTGCCGCCTTCGTCTTCTGTCTCGTCGATGCCGCCTTCATCTTCTGTCTCGTCGGTGCCGCCTTCGTCTTCTGTCTCGTCGGTGCCGCCTTCGTCTTCGGTCCTGCTGGTGTCGTCTTCGTCTTCTGTCCCGCTGGTGCCGCCTTCGTCTTCTGTCTCGTCGATGCTGCCTTCGTCTTCTGTCCCGCTGGTGCTGCCTTCGTCT
The DNA here is from genome assembly GCA_030674185.1 of Monoplex corrugatus. Lineage (NCBI taxonomy): Eukaryota > Metazoa > Mollusca > Gastropoda > Littorinimorpha > Ranellidae > Monoplex > Monoplex corrugatus. Next base: position 44,740,813 of record JAPXFY010000027.1, read on the forward strand.
TCTGTCCCGTCAGTGCTGCCTTCGTCTTCTGTCCCGCTGGTGCTGCCTTCGTCTTCTGTCTCGTCGGTACCGCCTTCATCTCCACCTCTGCCACCGCCATGTGACTGTGATAAATTGAAATTATGTCTGTTTAATGCTCAGTCAGTTTGCAAAGACGGCAAAGCCGATGTCATTGCTGACTTCACCACAGACGAGCATATTGACATTGTATTTATCACCGAAACTTGGCTTAACCCCCTTGGTCACGAACCCATACATGCGAATCTCACTCCGAGTGGATATAGGCTTGCTTCTTTCCATCGCCCATCCTGAGGTGGTGGTATCGCCATCCTCTACAACGACTCACTCCATTACCGCCTATCTTTCTCGCAGTCTCTGCCTTTCTCCCATCCTTCTTTTGAGCACGTTGAAGTATCCTTCCAATCCACCCCTCACCCCATCACCTTCTCCTGTGTCTATCGACCTCCATCTAGCTCTGCCAACAAGCTCACCACATCCATGTTTCTCTCTGACTTTGACCAACTAATTGATTACTACTGCCTCTTACCTGGAAATCTCATCATTCTAGGTGACATCAATGTCCACTACGACAACACTCACCATTATGACATAAGACACATCATCAACTCTCTGTCCAATCACAATATGACACAACATATTTCTGAACCAACCCATAAAAAAGGTCACATTCTTGACTGGATCATTTCTCGTGATCACCACAATTCAGCTACTGACAACTGCTTAGTTCTTTCTACCCGTCTAACTTCAGCCCTTCCATCTGACCACTCTGCAATTCTCTGTTCTCTCGACATTTCTCCTCCTTCCCGCACCATGCGCACAGTGACTCGACGCAATCTCAAATCTATCGACCTCTCCACATTTTCATCTGATGCCTCCCGTCTCCTTTCTGAAAAGTCACATAACCTTGCCGATGAATTCTATACTACTCTCCACCATCTTCTGGACACTCATGCTCCAGCCACAACCCGTCTTTTACCTGACCGCCCCCCTAACCCCTGGCTCACTCCTGAGATTGCCTGTGCAAAACGTGCCCGCCGCAGAGCAGAGCGCCGTTGGCGCAAATCCAAACTCACTGTACACAGGCAACTTTTCCAAGCCTCTAAAACAAAAGTATCCACCCTCATTGCATCAGCAAAAACAAGCTATTTCCAAGCCAAAATCCTGAATGCCTCTTCTTCAAAAGAACTCTTTACAACCATGAATCATCTCCTTGGCACACGAAAAGATTTACCTCTCCCAACAAAACATACAAATGAAGAACTCCCATCTGTATTCTCCAAGTATTTCACCACCAAAATACAAACTCTTCGTGACAGGCTTGACAGGACACCCTGTCAACCATGCCCACCTGACCCTTCCTTCTCTGGCACACCTCTTACTACTTTTACCCCAGTCTCTCACAAGAAGAAATTTTCAACACAATCAGATCCATGTCGTTCAAAACCTGCGAACTGGATCCTCTTCCAGGTTCTCTCTACTCCGACTGTCTCCCTACTCTCCTCCCATTCATCACTGACATCATCAACACTTCTCTTCAAACTGGAACTGTCCCAGATTCTTTCAAGTCTGCTATTGTTCACCCTCTCCTCAAGAAACACAATTTAGACCCAAATGAACTGAAAAATTACCGGCCTATCTCTAATCTCTCTTTCTTGTCAAAACTCCTTGAAAAAGTCGTCCTCAACCAGCTGAACTCTCACCTGTCTGCCAACAATCTCCTCAATCCTTTCCAGTCAGCCTACCGCCAGTGCCATAGCACTGAAACTGCCCTACTACATATTCTCAACAATCTCCTCCTTGCAACTGATACTAGCAAAGTCTCTCTCCTCACACTCCTTGATCTGTCTGCAGCCTTCGATACCATTGACCATGGTATTCTCCTTTATAGACTTCATCATACTTTTGGCATCTCTGACGTTGCTCTCTCCTTTTTCACTTCGTATTTATCAAACAGAAAACAAACTGTTCTCATCAATGGCACTTACTCTCAACCTGCAAGCTGACCTGTGGTGTTCCACAAGGATCTGTCCTTGGCCCTGTTCTTTTCACTCTTTACACCTCCCCCCTGTCCACCATCATCAACTCCCACTCTATAAAACACCACTTCTATGCTGATGACACCCAACTTCAAGACAGTGACTCACCTGATAATATACAGCGCCTGTTGACTCGCACCACTGAGTGTTACTCGGACATTAAGAACTGGATGACGTTCAACAAACTTCAGCTTAATGACGACAAGACAGAAGCTATCCTCATTGGCACCCGTCAGAAACTTTCTCAGCTGCCTCCTCTTTCTCTCCCATTATGTAACATATCAGTCCCAATTTCTGATTCAGCTAAAAACCTTGGTGTCTGCATTGACTCTACCCTCTCCATGAACAAATTTGTTTCTCAAACTGCCAGATCTTGCTACTATCATCTCCATCGTATAAGGCTGATCAGGAAGTATCTCTCTGTCGAAACAACTGCAAAACTCGTTCTCTCCTTCATAATGTCTCGCATTGACTATTGCAATTCACTCCTGTCTGGTCTTCCTGCCTCCACCATTCACATCCTACAGCGCATTCAAAACAATGCTGTACGCCTTGTACTCAAAAAGAAAAAAGCTGACCACATATCTCCTCTCCTGGCACAACTTCACTGGCTCCCTGTATCAAAGCGCATACAGTACAAACTAGACACCATGTGCTACAAAAGCCTTAATAACGCAGCCCCCGATTACCTGTCAAGCCTACTTGAGATCTATCTTCCCTCACGTACCCTCCGCTCTGCCTCCGATCCTCTGACTTTTCGCTTTCCACGCACTAAGCTCAATACCTATGGTCCACGAGCCTTCTCTGTTTCAGGTCCACTCTCCTGGAACAAACTTCCTCTCTCAGTCCGTCAGCAACCTACTTTTGTCTCCTTCAAGTCCGCTCTCAAAACTCACCTTTTCTCCGCATAAAATCCTAATCTCACTCAACTCCCCCCCCCCCCCCCCCCCCCCTCTGGCCTTGGCTGTCTCCGCTCGGAGGGGAATCACATGGTTATAATATATAATTGTATATGCTATGCTGTCTATAATCTTCCATTGCTTTTATTCTTGCTTTTATTGCTTTTATTCTTTCTCCCCATTTATAGCCATGCGTGTGTGTGTGGTGTGTGTGTGTGTGTGTGCGTGCGTGTGCGTGCGTGCGTGCGTGCGTGCGTGCGTGCGTGCGTGTGTGTCTGCTTCAGCGCTTAGATTTGATTTTATCAAGATTTTGCGCTATATAAATATGTAATTATTATTATTATTATTAACAAAAATAAGAAGAAGAAGAAGAATGTTATTTACGTGGTACTAAATCCTAGTATATGGATCAAATCATACAGCGTTCTCTCATCATTCACCAAAATCATCCACCCACAATGACAGAAACATCAGGGTACAAAACATACACATACAGGGAGGGGCAAAACATGAAGGGAGAAGGACAAAAGGGTGGTACACATAGGAGGAAATCACTGCTGGACAAAGAGGTATGCCTTTAAGTTAGACTTGAAAGATGACAGAGTATCTGACTGTGGAATAGACAGGGGAAACTCATTTCAGTTGTATGGACCAGACACACAAGAAAGAGTGGGCGACCAACTGTGGAACATCTGTATCGAGGAATTTGTAAACAAGTTGTATCAGAAGCAGAATTGAGAGGTCGGGCAGGGGTGTACATTTGGAGGTTGTCACAAAGATAAACAGGTGCAGTGCCACTGATACTTTTGTACTGGTTTAGGTGAAATTAAACTTACTGGAAAAGAAAACAACATACGGTAATATCATAAGTGTAAAAACCATACACTTATCCACTTGACGGAAGTTACAAAAAAATATACCATGTGTTATCATGTGACACAGGTCAAGAAACTAAAGAGGGAAAATAATAATTGATATTGTGCACAGGAAAGTTGGAAGAAAAGAGAACACCAGATAGACCCAAGGAGAAGATATTGGACGGACTTGCAGGGTGGCTGAAGACAGAGAGGGTGGAAGATGTGCTTGTGGCGACAAGGGATAGATCCATATCGAGGGCCAAGATCGCCAACGCCACGTAAATATATTTTTTTTTCCTAGGATCATCACACTTACAGACACTGCCTTTATGCTCACCACATAATTGCTGGCAGAATTAGGTGGAGCGTATATGGAATTGTCTGAGTGCCATGAATCCCTTTTGAGTAAACTCCAAACTCCAGCGTCTACAACCGCAGAAACACTATAAGAATGTTTTCCTGTGAATCCTCATTATGATGTGCTCTTGTTACTCGCAGATTTCTTCAACGTCTTCATCTCCATGGTCTATTATTGGAATTCAGAAGTGGATGATGATGTTGTTGTGAGACGTCAGAGATACCATTTGATGTCATTCTGCTTGAGATGGGAGTGGAGATGATGGCCATTCTAACCCTTGTCTTCTTACGGTAATTGTACAACGAAATAATCTAATGTATACAAATTAAAATAATTGTTAACTTGACAGTAGTAGTGCTGAAATAGCTTGGCATTTCAATTTTATCATTTTTGCCTTTCCAAGTTTGTTATAGCTAGATTTGAAATCTCCTTGGCCTTTGAATGGTATATGTCTAAACAGACAGAAATGTTGATGACGTTTGTAATGACGTCATAGTTAAGGGGGACACTTTCGAGTCTGGGTGCCAAGAACTTTACCAGTTGATGCTTGTTTCTTTGTTTGGTTTGGTTTGGTTTAGGGGTCACTGTGTGTGTGTGTGTGTCCGTGCGTGCGTGTGTGCGTGCGTGCGTGTGTGTATGTGTGTGTGTGTGTGTGTGGTGTGTGCGACTGTATGTGTGCGTGTGTGTGTGTGTGTGTGTGTGTGTGTGTGTGTGTGTGTGTGTGTGTGTGTGTGTGTGTGTGTGTTGAACTTACAGAAATCAGCTTAGCTTAGAAATACTTTCGGGTTGGGTCACTGAAGTGTACTGGATAGGATCTGTTTTGATAATCTTACTATTTTGTAAATAGTACTAGAGAATTGTATAGACTGTACATTATACAAGTATTTGAGAATACATCAAAGATTCTGGTGAATAAAACAATCACTTGAAGAAAAGGAAAGTATAAGAAACATTGTGATATTGCCCTCTTTAAACAGAGACAAGAGGTTTGAGCTGCCAAGCATATGCAGGCAAGTTTTTATCTCAGAGTGTGCTCAAGAACAATTCTTCATACTCACACACTTTAATATGCGCTCCATCCAAACCTATCAGTAATTTTTTTTTCTAGGAACACCGCACTTAGACTACCTTTATACTCACCAGATAGTTGCTGGTAGATGTGGGTGGAGCTGATATGGAATTGTCCGAGTGGCATGAATCCCCCTTGAACAATCTCCAAAATACCAATGTCTGCGATCCCAGTATCATCATTGGAGCTATTCAGAAGCTGTTGGGCTGTTGCCTTCCTCCCCCCTCCCATACCCAGCAACCAGTCCCCCATTCCCCATCACCCCACCACACTTGACTTGAATAGTTTGACATCGCCATATTCGGTGGTCCTTTTAGCTCCAACCGACCCAAACCTTTCACTGCGGATCTGTACAATAAGTGACAATAAGTAAGAGTCACTATTGCTGAGCCAAGTACACCTTGGAGGGCCGGGCTCTTATACAGGAAGAAAAAGAAGTAGGATCAACTCTGGAAAAAGTAAGATTAAGTCTGACAACGCAAAGAAAGTTGTTCTACCTCTCCAGGTTGAATAGGAAACTTCATCATGTATAACTATGGTGGACATGTCGGTCTTCATGTCAAAGAGGGGCCACGATTCACAAGGAAGACATAATTTTTCTTTAAGTCTCCTGAATGTGTCTACTGAACCGGCTCATCACACAAGAGGCTGTACTACAGTAGGGCTGCTGAACCAGCTTGTCACACAAGAGGCTGTACTACAGTAGGGCTGCTGAGCCAGCTTGTCACACAAGAGGCTGTACTACAGTAGGGCTGCTGAACCAGCTTGTCACACAAGAGGCTGTACTACAGTATGGCTGCTGAACCAGTTTGTCACACAAGAGGCTGTACTACAGTAGGGCTGCTGAACCAGCTTGTCACACAAGAGGCTGTATTATAGTATGGCTGCTGGACCAGCTTGTCACACAAGAGGCTGTACTACAGTAGGGCTGCTGAACCAGCTTGTCACACAAGAGGCTGTATTATAGTATGGCTGCTGGACCAGCTTGTCACACAAGAGACTGTACTACAGTAGGGCTGCTGAACCAGCTTGTCACACAAGAGGCTGTATTATAGTATGGCTGCTGGACCAGCTAATCACACAAGAGGCTGTACTACAGTAGGGCTGCTGAACCAGCTTGTCACACAAGAGGCTGTATTATAGTATGGCTGCTGGACCAGCTTGTCACACAAGAGACTTACTATAGTAGGGCTGCTGAACCAGCTTGTCACACAAGAGGCTGTATTATAGTATGGCTGCTGGACCAGCTTGTCACACAAGAGACTTACTATAGTAGGGCTGCTGAACCAGCTTGTCACACAAGAGGCTGTATTATAGTATGGCTGCTGGACCAGCTTGTCACACAAGAGACTTACTATAGTAGGGCTGCTGAACCAGCTTGTCACACAAGAGGCTGTATTATAGTATGGCTGCTGAACCAGCTTGTCACACAAGAGACTTACTATAGTAGGGCTGCTGAACCAGCTTGTCACACAAGAGGCTGTATTATAGTATGGCTGCTGAACCAGCTTGTCACACAAGAGACTTACTATAGTATGGGTGCTGAACCAGCTTGTCACACAAGAGACTTACTATAGTAGGGCTGCTGAACCAGCTTGTCACACAAGAGACTTACTATAGTATGGCTGCTGAACCAGCTTGTCACACAAGAGGCTGTACTACAGTATGGATGCTGAACCAGCTAATCACACAAGAGGCTGTACTACAGTAGGGCTGCTGAACCAGCTAATCACACAAGAGGCTGTACTACAGTATGGATGCTGAACCAGCTTGTCACACAAGAGGCTGTACTACAGTATGGATGCTGAACCAGCTTGTCACACAAGAGGCTGTACTACAGTATGGATGCTGAACCAGCTTGTCACACAAGAGGCTGTACTACAGTAGGGCTGCTGAGCCAGCTAATCACACAAGAGGCTGTACTACAGTATGGATGCTGAACCAGCTTGTCACACAAGAGGCTGTATTATAGTATGGCTGCTGGACCAGCTTGTCACACAATAAACTTACTACAGTAGGGCTGCTGAACAAGCTTGTCACACAAGAGGCTGTATGACAGTATGGCTGTTGGACCAGCTGATCACACAAGAGGCTGTGCGACAGTATGGCTGCTAGACCAGCTTGTCACACAAGACGCTGTACTACAGTGTGGCTGCTGAACCAGCATATTCTAGAATCTGTAAAGCAATATGGCTGTTGAACCAACTTGTCAGTGACTCATTTTGTTATTCTGTTGCCAATAAGTCACCCGCGTTGCTTTGCACGCAAATACCAAGCACAATATCAGAAACTAGGCTTATTTCCATTCTCGGTGGTTCTACAACATGTAGTGATCCTTTGTGTTAAAAAACAGTTTGGGGGCTGGTTTTAGTGTTCATTCAACCTCTGTGGCATGAAGTTCATGATATGTTCTCATGGCAACGAAACAGTGATTTACACTTGATGAAGTTGTTGCAGAAATACTGGCAGTTTGTGTCTCTCGAAACTTTTCAAGCAGTGAAAGTGGAAATGATATTGTAGAGAATGATGACAGTGGTGATGATTTAGTGTCTGTAGGTGTCATCAGCTACGCTCCACGCAACACTAGGTCATTGACCTAGTTCAGACCTCCTCAGCAGGATTTGATTGTTTAAAGTGTTCTACGATGACGAACTTTTGTGTAAAAGGTGTATGTTTAGACAACAGCGTGTTCCAGTTTTCCATGATGAGACAAACGAGTACCTCAGTATGATGAATCGAGACTTTGGCAACACACCTGTCAAGTGACTGACTGGTCTGAGCACACAAAAGTGACAATCAATCTAAATCATATCAAATGAGATAGCTACGCTGTGTGCCTCCTGTCGTATGCGTCTACAATAAATCATGTTTGCGTCCCCCTGCAGGGATGTCACAGGCTATTTCAGTATAAACAGTACCCTCATCTTCTGGAAATTCTGTGTTAGAAATTTCCTCTTTTCTGTTTCTCTCTTTGTTTCTCCCTTGTTCTTTGCTTTCTGTCATCTCTTCCTATCGCTTTCTACCATGCTGGACCATCCTAGCAGAGCCAGCATGCAGGGTCATCTGATTTCCCCCATTTCACCAGACTTGCTTTAGCCCTTTGACTCCCGTACCCTGTCCACTAGCATCCTGCAGTATCAACCATGCTAGCAAAGCAAAACCTGAACCCTTTGACTATCTCACCATACCCTTTGACTCCCTCACCCTATCCACCAGCTTCATGTAGGAAAATAAAGGACTGGGTGAGGGTTTCAAAGTGTTAAGTTTTTGCAGTTGGTGGATAGAGTGCGGGAATCAAAGGGTTAAAGGGGACGCAAACATGATTCATTGTAGACGCATACGATAGGAGGCACACAGCGTAGCTATCTCATTTAATATTATACAGATGTGAGGATAAATTAGTTTCCCGAGAGGGGCCATATGCCACATGACATTCTAAGTTAGGCTTCTTTGTTGGTGCACATTTCCTCGTTATCCATTGCCCCTGCTTGCTTTGTTGGATTGTCTTCTGGATTTTGTTATCGTTTATAAAGAAAAGATAATTGATGACCAGATCCGAATGAATCATGTAGCGCATGAACAGCCCCCTTTGTTTGGCGAAATGGCTACCGTGTGGCATCTGGAGGTGGGAGGTGATTGTCCGGTCAGTGGTGAGGCATTCTTGTTCTGGGTCCCATCCAGCACCTTTGGAATTTTCTTGTTAACTTTGATCTGCAGCTTTCAGGGAATCAGGCCTGATGACAGCAGGAAACGTCTTGATGGCAGCTTGGAAAGATGGCTAACATGGGATTCTTGTGGGAGTATGTCAAAGCTAGCTGAAAAGCAAAATGGGTTGTGTCTGGAGCATCATGTCTGGCCACTTTTGCGATCGTATGAACATCTCTGTATGTCTCTTGGTCTGGTAGCTTGGATAGACCCAGCTGGTGCGTGTTGTGTGGCCATGTCCAGGGGCTTGGCATCTCCCCCCCTTGTCATTTCATTTTGTAAACAAGGTAATTTCTGACTGGGTCCGAATGGGTCATGCAGCGCAAGGACAACGCCCTTTACTTGGTGAAATGGCTATCGTATGTCGTCTTAATCTGGGAACTGATTGTCCAGTCAGTGGTGAGGTATTGTTGCTCTTGGTCCCATCCAGCATTCTTGGGTGTTACTTTTTAAAACATGCAATTCCAACTTTATCTTCTTTGGGGTAGACTTTCCCTCTTTACCCATTGTCCTTTTGGTTTTGCTAGACTGCCTTCTGAATTCTCTTGGAATCCTCCTGTTTCTCAATCTCTTGTATTACCATGTCTCTTTTTGCTTTTCACTTGGCCTTTGACCGTGATTCCATTTTTTGTTGATCTCATTTCCTGTCTATTGGTTTATCTGCGCCATGTTATTACTCTGAACTCGAAGCTTTCATTCATTGGATCCGCTGTCTTCTGGACTTTTCATTTTCTGCTAATCACCAGCCCTGCCTGGACTGACTCACAATCATATCTCCTGCGTCCTCAAGCATGCTGAAAAGCTTGACCATTTAGCACCTTGAACCAACCGACAATAGATATTAGGGATAGCTTCACATAATACTGCTCAGTGTTGTATTAAGATAGACAAAGATCAGATGGCAATGTAATGATTAGTGTTGGAACAGAATAGACACAGATCAGTGTGACACAATTAATTGTAAGTGTTGTATAAGAATAGACAGATCAGTGTGACACAATTAATTGTAAGTGTTGTATAAGAATAGACACAGATCAGTGTGACACAATTAATTGTAAGTGTTGTATAAGAATAGACACAGATCAGTGTGACACAATTAATTGTAAGTGTTGTATAAGAATAGACACAGATCAGTGTGACACAATTAATTGTAAGTGTTGTATAAGAATAGACACAGATCAGTGTGACACAATTAATTGTAAGTGTTGTATAAGAATAGACACAGATCAGTGTGACACAATTAATTGTAAGTGTTGTATAAGAATAGACACAGATCAGTGTGACACAATTAATTGTAAGTGTTGTATAAGAATAGACACTAGATCAGTGTGACACAATTAATTGTAAGTGTTGTATAAGAATAGACACAGATCAGTGTGACACAATTAATTGTAAGTGTTGTATAAGAATAGACACAGATCAGTGTGACACAATTAATTGTAAGTGTTGTATAAGAATAGACACAGATCAGTGTGACACAATTAATTGTAAGTGTTGTATAAGAATAGACACAGATCAGTGTGACACAATATAATGGTTAGTGTTGCATCACCTCTCACCTCTCTCTCTCTCGCCGGGATCTGTGGTGGAAGCCACGTTCGACGTCACAAGTCTCTTCCTCCAGGTCACATGACTGAGACATCTGTGGGCGATTTCCTGCATCTCCAGGCCATAGTCATTAGCAGTGTTGTTAAAGTAGGGGTTTGCGGTCGTCCCTTTCTTCTCCTCGCCTCAACTTCCCCTTCAGAACAGTTGATATCAAATCTGTTTTGGTGTGTCTGATCGCATGGCCTACATATTTCAGCTTTCTTTTGATGATATCTGTTAGCAGTTGGTGCTTAACATTCAATTCCTTTAATATGTTATCGTTTGTTTTTATGTCTGTCCATTTCAATCTGAGAAGTCGTCTATAGAGCCACATTTCTGCTGCATTGATTTTGTTTTTCTTCATCTTTTCTTAGTGTCAAGCTTTGCACCCATACATTAAAACAGGCCCACTCAAAATTTTCAGGATTCTTAGTTCTGAATCTTTGGAAAGCCCTCTCACTTTTCATGTTTTGTTTAACTGGACCTTGTTTTGTTTTGCCATGCCAATTTTTGTTTTCACATCTTTGGTACAGGAGCTGTCATTTGCTTTTACAGATCCTAGATACTTGAAATGTTGGATATTTGTAAGTCTAGCGTTACATAAGAATATTATGTCACGTTGATATTTGTCTAGTGTTGCATAAAAATAGATAGAAATTAGAGTTACACAATCTAATGGTTAGTGTTATGACAGAATAGACAAAGATCAATATGATACAATACAATGATTAGTGTTGTATCCGAATAGACAAAAACAGTATGACACAATAAAATGGTTAGTGTTGTATAAGACTAGACAAAGAGAAGTGTGACACAATAAAATGGTAGAATTGTGTAAGAATAGACAAAGATCATCACCATCAACATCATCATGTGTCCTGTCACATGGCGATGGCCATCATGGCCTCCATACGAATCTATCCCTTGTCACTGCAAGTACATCTCCCACCCTCTCTGTCCTCAGTCACTCTGCAAGTCCATCCAATATTTTTCCCTACGTGTACCTGATGCTCTCTTTCCCTGCAGCTTTTCTCTGTGACCAGGTGCTCTAATTTCTCTTTTGTCATTAAATATCCAATAAATATTGCTTGTCTTTTCTTTAGTAATGATCTACTTGTGTCTGCCTCGTTCAAGACCATCTGGTTTGTTTCTTTGTTGTCCATGGAACTCTCAACATTCTTCTGAGAAGCCACATTTCAGTTGCCTTAATTTTGTTCTGACTTTGTGTGTTGACTGTCCACTCCTCACAACAACACAACAGTATCGGTTCTATGTAACACTCAAGAACACTCTTCCTGATGTTAATTGGTAGGCATTTGTCGGTAAGAACGCTTTTCACCTTCTTGAATGCTGTTTTAGCTTGGCCGATTCTTTTGGCTATTTCTAATGCGCATCCACCACCTGGTGAGATGACCGTTCCCAGATGTTTAAACTTATCAACATGTCTCAGTGTTGTGCCATTTGCTGTTATTTTGCAGGAGGGGATTTCTTATTTTTAAGTGATTACCATTTCAATCTTCTTGCTATTTACCTCTGGCCCTTTATTTTTGCTTTCTATTTCTATTATATTCACAAGGTTTTGTAGGTCTTTTTCGTTTTCTGCAATTAGCACGGTGTTATCTGCGTAACGAATGTTGTTTATCATTTTTCCTCCAGCCTTTATCCCAGGGCATTTCCTAGGTTCCTCAAGATAGTTTGGCTGTAAAATGAAAACAAATCTGATGACAGAACACAACCCTGCCTAACCCCTCTTTTGATATTTTGGAAAGAGCTTACATCGTTTTCTATTCTCATTGCTGTTGTTCGTTCCCAGTACATATTTCTGATTATTCGCAGATCTTTTCCACCAATATTGAGCCTTTCTAGTTTGTTGATCTATTCTTCATGTCTTACCCGATCAAAAGCCATGGTATAATCTACAAAGCATAAATATAAATCCTTATTCAACGCAACTGGCCTCTCTATGATAGTTCTTAGGATGTATATGGCATTAATAGTTCCTTTTCCTTTGACAAAGCCACACTGTTTTTCCGCTATTTCTCTTTTGATTTTGTTCCTTTTCCCTCATCATGATTATTCTTAATGGGAGTTTTGTTATATGACTCATCAAGCTGATTGTGCGATGAAGTTTGCATTATATAGCCTCTGTATTCTTTGGAAGTGCAATGAAAATTGATTTTAACATATCTTTGGGGATTTTTCCAGAGTCATAAATTTTGTTTAGGAGGACTCTTATTTTTTTCAATACCGAGTTCTTCTAGGGCCTCAATCGTTTCTGCAACAATACTGTCTGGTCCCGGTTTCATCTCTATCAATGCTGCTCTAACTTCATCTTTCGTTACAGGTGGTCCTTCAACGTTCTTTCTTATAATGTGTTCTTCATTTATGTAATGGTCAAAAAAAATCTTTAATGTACTCTCCCCATCTACCTAATATTTTGTCTTTTTCCATAATAATAATAATACCATCTTCAGATTTCAAGCGACCACTTGATGTGCAAAAAAGAAAAACAAAGATGACTGTGACACAATGTAATGATTAGTGTTGTATCAAAATAGACGAAGATTAGTGTGACACAATATAGATATTATTATTGTATCTGAATAAACACAGAAATTTATCAACACAACACAGTGGTTAGTGCTGTGTAGCTGGAAGGCAAGGACTGAACTCTAAATCATCATCATCATCATCAGGTGCCCTGCCGCATGGCATTGGCGACCATGGACTTCCAACCATCTCTATCTCTCGTTGCCCCTAGCATCTCCCCCACCCTCTTCATCCCCAGCCATTCTGCAAGTCCGTCCAGCATTCTCTCCCTGGGTCTACATGGTGCTTTCTTTCCCTCCAGCTTTCCCGTCGTGACCAGGTGCTCCAAATCCCCCTTCCTCATAAAATGGCCTATAAATGTTGCTTGTCTTTTCCTAATCTTCCTTATGAGTGATCTACTTGTGTCGGCCTCCATCAAGACTGTCTCGTTTGTTTCCTTTGCTGTCCATGGAACTCTCAACATTCTTCTGAGGAACCACATCTCAGCTGCCTCGATCCTGCTCTGGCTTTGCTTGCTGACTGCCCACGCCTCGCATCTGTACAACAGTATTGGTTCTATATAACATTCAAGGACTCTCTTTCTGATGTTAATTGATAGGCACTTGTTGGTAAGAATGCTTGTCATCTTTTTGAATGCTGTTTTGGCTTGGCTGATTCTGCCAGCTATTTCCGATGTGCATCTGCCATCTGATGAAATGACCGTTCCCAGGTATTTGAACTTATTAACCTGTGTCAAGGTTGTGCCATTTGCTGTTATTTTGCATGAGGGGATTTCATGTTTTTTACTGATCACCATGACTTCAGTCTTCCTGCTGTTTAGTTCCAACTCCTTACCTTTGCTTTCTGTTTCTAGTATATTCACAAGGTTTTGTAGGTCCCTTTCATTTTCTGCAATAAGCACGGTGTCATCTGCGTACCGAATGTTGTTCATCATTTTCCCTCCAACCTTTAATCCAGGGTCTTCTTCTAGGTTTCTCATGATGTTTTCGCTATATAGTGAAAACAGATCTGGTGACAAAACACAACCCTGTCTGACTCCTCTTTTGATGTTTTGAAAAGAGCTTATATTGTTTTCTATTCTCATTGCAGCTGTTTCTTCCCAGTACATATTCCTGATTATTCGTAGATCTTTTCCATCGACATTGAGTCTCTCCAGTTGGTTGATCAATTCATCATGTCGTACCCTATCGAAAGCCTTGGTATAGTCAACAAAGCATAAATACAAATCCTTATTCATCTCAATTGACCTCTCTATGATAGTTCTTAAATGTATATGGCGTTAATAGTTCCTTTCCCCTCCACAAATCCACACTGTTCTTCTGCTATTTCTCTTTTGATTCTATTCCTTGTCCTCATCATGATTATTCTTAACAGGATTTTTGTTACATGACTCATCAAACTGATTGTGCGATGGAGTTCGCATTCTATAGCCCCTGTCTTCTTTGGAAGTGCAATGAAAATTGATTTTGACATATCTTTGGGGATTTTTACAGTGTCATAAATTTCATTTAGGAGGACTGTTATTTTTTCTATGCCAAATTCTTCCAGGGCTTCAATCATCTTTGTAGTAATGTTGTCTGGTCCTGGGGCTTTTCCTGGTTTCATCTTTTTCCTCTAAATCATAGCAGTTGAATTATTTCTTAACATTAGTCAGCTTACACACACAGTCATGCAACACGAGAAAACAACATGATTAATGCATAATAACATAAAAGATACCACAACGAAATACAATGCAATGCACTGCAATACAGACAACTATAATACATGCAATGCATTACAATACAGAAAACTACAATATAATGTATTTCGAAATAATAGTACGAGTGGTTAATCAACTCTCCTTCTACAAGAGGACATTATTTCACCTGATGACACTGACTGAAATGCTTAGATATAAATTGAAAGTATTCATTTACAGGAACACACAGACAAGACATGACTTTTATTAAAATGTTCTTACGCTTAGAGCAAATGTTTAGCTTTCAGTCAAACTGTCTTTCTCAATTTTCTCACTCATCTTCATACTTTTTAAAATGCAGCAAGCCAGCACATTACCAGCAGCAACGGGAGTGGCACTGGTCCATAAAGTGTTGTATGCGTCATTCCTACTTCTGATGCTTGTTGTGTGTCAAGACTGCAATGGACATAAACGACCTTCTAACCTGCAAGTCTACAATCCAAAGAATTCGAAACATGACACTTCTGTCAACAGTCAAAACACACGACACTTTTGTCAATAGTCCAAAGAACTCTGAACGTCATACCTTTGTCAACAGTCCAAAGAATTCTAGATACAACATTTTTGTCAATAGTCCGAAGAATTCTAAGCACGACACTTCTGTCAGTAATCCATAGAACTCTAAACACGACACTTTTGTCAGTAATCCATAGAACTCTAAACACGACACTTTTGTTAATAATCCAAATAACTTTACCACGACGTTTTTGTCAATAGTCCAAAGAACTCTAAACACGACACTTCTGTCAACAGTCCAATGAACTTTAAATACCACGCTTTTATGAATAATCCAAAAGAACTCTAAACGTAATGTTTTTGTCAATAGTCCAAAGAATTCTAACAACACCTTTACTAGTAGTCCAAATAATTTTTTCAGTGTTGTTATGTGGATGTCCATCCTCCTCAGCTCAAAGGCACCAATTGCTGTTTCCTGCTGTCACTGATTTGCTGTAGATCATCTGAGAGACCAGGACACATGGTCCTGACATTCCAAGTGGCCTTTCAGATGACCAGCTACTTCTACTGTATTTTTTTTAATTTGTCTGGTGCAGTAATCGGAAATAGCCGAAATAGCTGGCAGAATCGGCCAAGCCAAAACAGCATTCAAGAAGATGACAAGCATTCTTACCAACAAGTGCCTATCAATTAACATCAGAAAGAGAGTCCTTGAATGTTATATAGAACCAATACTGTTGTACGGATGCGAGGCGAGGACAGTCAGCAAGCAAAGCCAGAGCAGAATCGAGGCAGCCGAGATGTGGTTTCTGAGAAGAATGTTGAGAGCAAAGAAAACAAACGAGACAGTCTTGATGGAGGCCGACACAAGTAGATCACTCATAAGGAAGATTAGGAAAAGACAAGCAACATTTATAGGCCATTTTATGAGGAAGGGGGATTTGGAGCACCTGGTCACAACGGGAAAGCTGGAGGGAAAGAGAGCACCAGGTAGACCAGGGAGAGAATGCTGGACGGACTTGCAGAATGGCTGGGGATGAAGAGGGTGGGGGAGATGCTGGGGGCAATGAGAGATAGAGATGGTTGGAAGTCCATGGTCACCAACGCCATGTGGCAGGGCACCTGATGATGATGATGATGATGATGAGTAATAGTTGTTTGTCTGTTTTTTGATCAATTCTAAACTCCAAACACCCACTGAATCAGGCAGGCAATGGTGGATTGGTACTTTATTGCCTGAAAGTTGCCCAGATTGAGGCAGGTGGTAGCTGATCAGTGAGATGACCTCTCCCACAATAGAGGCAACCTGTGGTGCATATACCTTATGCCAATCTGGTTGAAGTTGTACTTTGCTGTCTCCTTTGCAGCAGCACTAAAGTGACCTCTCCAGACCATAGGCCTGGGAAATGTGTATGGCGATCCTCGGCTGCCCAGATATCACGATCTTCTTCTCAGTCTTGCTGACATGGTCTAACGGAATGCACAACAGTACATTTGGCATCAGCTTGGGTGCAAAAGGCCTTTAGAAGGTGACATGATACACCATTCAACCGCCTCAGAGTCCCCTCTGGATTTCTGTGGGGTTTACTCCTTAGCCCTCTCATCACTTGAGGATAAAGACAAGGCAGTATGTCCGACTTCATCTGTCCATCCTCATCCACATTCACAACTGTTGAGTAATGGTCGTCATCTGTCTGGTTTGCCATTGGGATGTCCAGTCCTTGTATTTGCTTTTTCATAGGGACTTACATGTCCTCACTACAAGGCACTCTTCCTTCCTTTCACCCAGACATATCACCAGTTGACATAATATTACGTGTGTTTCTTTTTTTCATGTCATGCATACCTCAGAAACGAACATGTTGCCGAACAATCCAGTTATCATCAAATTTTATGGACAAACCATTGTATAATAAGTCACTGTGTTGCTGTCATTTTGGAGCAGTTTGAAATCTGTGAGCAGTTCTTGTTGTTTTGAAGACGTGGATGTCAAGATGGTTTTTCATCATGGTTTTCATGAATGTATATATGTAGATGTGTACAGGTATGTTTGTATCTTGTGCTTATGTGTGTTGTTTATGTTATGTTCTATGTGTAAGCAGTTCCTGAATTTATGAGTGCTTAGCGATACTTAGATTAGGCACGTGATAAAAGTCCTTTATCGTTATCGTATTATATTTATTACTATTGATATCATGATCATCATCATCGTCATCATCATCATCATCATCATCATCATCATCATCATCATCAGAGCAACATGAGCATCACCAGCAACACTCATGATCCACTGAACATCAGTGACCTCTGTCCGGGTGTAGACTATATCATGAACCAAAAAAACATCTCAGTACTACAGGCCAATGTGTTAGGCTGCTGGCATAGTCTATTCTTTGGCTTTTTGACACACACAAGAGTGGTGTATGGGATGTGTGATGAGTTCACTACTTTCTGTCTTCTGCACGTGGAGCTACCTCAGGGTATGTTAGTACGTGCTCAGGTCCAAAGATTGGCATACTGGTGTGGCTCCAGTCAATGGGAGACAGTAATGTTTGAACTGGAGTCTGCCCGCCATTTACTAGAAGTTTGGAAAATAAGATGCAGTCGTCATTCTATGGAAGAAGATTACATCGAATCATTTGGAAACCGCATGTCTTTTGTGCACTATAACAAGTCTTTAATTAGACTGCATATTAAACCAATTCAAGGTCATAGTTTTATCAAACTATCTCTGTCACCTTATCGTGGGTATATGATATTACCACGTCAGTCTTTCTTTTCAAAAGGTTCTCATGACATCTGGGACGTAGTGACAGCACCCCCTGCCTGTGTCATCATGATCAGTTTTCAAGGGACATCGTACATGTCGTACGAAACTAAAACGTACACTGACTTGATTTATACACAGCCCGATTCACATCAAATCGTCCTTCGTGTGTGCGGTGACAACAACTCATCAACTCGTATTTTCCCTACGACATACATTCAAATTCATGTTAGTAGTCTTGATTACATACAATTATATCAAAGCATCAGTCTAAAAATAGTCTTTTCTTTTCACCCAGAGACAGTTAAACCCTATCAGTTACCCAGTGGACTGTTCAACTGTTCTGTCCATCACTATTCCAGCTTTCAGCATCACCTGGACTGTAACCTGAAGACAGAGTGTGAAGGTGGACAGGATGAAACAGAACACTGTTCCTTCAGCAGTCCTGGTTGTCAGGGTTTGGTGGCTTCACGTAACAAATGTTTTGCATATCTTAAAACAGCTGATAGTTTGCTTCCTGCACTAGCAACATATGAGTGTCAGAAAATGGGTGGTCAACTAGCTTCAGTCAAAACCAGACAGGAACAAAACGATTTTCTGCACATTTTTAATCGCCGTGATGAGTTTAGAGTGTTGTCAGGTTACTCATTAGGGTGGACGGCCGTGACCTATGTGTACAGCAGGTTCCGCCATTGGTCTGACAGCACACTGATCTACAACCTTGTTCACTTCATCATCTCTAAATATGATGCCAGACAGTCCATTCTCCATGGTGCTCTGAACTCACGCAGAGTGTATTTCAAAAACATGTATGACTTTGATCTCTTTATGGACCGAATACTTTGTCAAGTGGAACCACAGTCACAAAACCTGTATTCTGTTCAAACAGTTGAGCTCCCTGTTCTAGACCCAGCCCTGTCCCTTTTGATACAGACACAGCAGACGTTATCAGAGTGTCCAGAGTGTCACGTGACACATACATTTTTGTCCTGTGATCTTCAAGTTCACTGTGGACAAACGATGTATACAAAATCATGTGCATTCTGGAACATGGGCACAAAGAACAGGAACACACAGATTTTTCATGGAGAGCACACTGGCTACACCACTGTCATGTTTGTCTGTGATGATGACATGACAACACTGCCTTACACCCTAGTATGTGACTTCAGACAAGACTGTCCAGATCACAGTGATGAGTCATTCTGTCAACATCCTTCATGTAGTGGTTTGCTGTGCACCAATGGCCAGTGTGTATCAAACAGCCAACGTTGTAATGAACATGGAGATTGTCTGGACGATTCTGATGAAGTCCACTGTGTAGTTTACGTCTACTCCAGACACAAGGAAGCGACCAAAAAACAGCTACTCTATATCAATCTGGATGGCACAGGTTACTTCACTCAGCAGATGATGACAGCTCATCAGTCTTGTCCTGACACTCATTACTGGTGTATAGAAGATTGGTTGTACTGTCTCCCTGTCTACACTCGATGTAATGGGTTCTCTGACTGTACGTATGGTGAAGATGAACAAGACTGTGGGACATTCACCTGTCCAGGTTTCTACCAGTGTCGTGGTTCCAAAGTTTGTGTTCATGGAGAACATCTGTGTAATGGCTGGGGTCAGTGTCCACAGCGTGATGATGAAAGGTTGTGTGACATGACATGTCCTGATGGCTGTCAGTGTCAAGGTCACTCTTTCTTATGTCCCAAGACTTTCAATCCTGACCTTTTTCCCCAGCTATGCTACATAGACGCCACAGGCTCAGGAATGACACTGACTGATTTCAGGACCAACACATATCTTATCTATCTGTGTCTTTCCTATTGTTCTCTAGTCAATATATCAAGTGTGAAGCTTCGCAACCTACAGTCTCTTGTTCTGACTTACAACCACCTGAGAACTGTGAACAGGATTGTTTTTCTCAAACTATGGAATTTAAGAACTTTGTTTGTAGCAAACAACCCTCTGACGTTCTTAACAGGTAAGCCATATTTTCTGTTTCATTATGCTCTAACAAAAATAGATGCTTCATTAACACAGGTCCAGATACTTAACAGTATACTGCCCATGTACTTTCCTCAAGTCACATATTTGAATCTCTCATTTTCTGGAATTCAGAAAATCAGGCCCAGAGCAATCCAGTGCATGCCACAGCTGACGGAACTGGATGTCAGAGGAAATTTGGTGACCAGCTTTCCCTTGGATGCATTGTCAATGTGGAATTATTTGAAAAGCATCTTCTCCTCAAATTACAGACTTTGTTGCAGGAATTTACTTTCAAAACGGTCATACGCAGTACAGTGTTTATCACCACAGCCCTATTTTTTACCTGTGAATTTTTGCTACCAACTGAACTGTATAGATTTTTCTTTTGGTTACTTAGTACGTTCTCTATTTTAGGGCATTTGGTTTGTTTCATAGCATCATTCGTGGAAAGAAAACATTTGGAGGTATTTTCGTCACATTCATTAACCATATGCAGATTGCTAACTTCTGCATGGGAATCTACATCAGCACATTAACAGTTGCCAATGAAATATTCTATGGACGATACATTTACTTTGAAAAGACGTGGACTAACAGTGTGACTTGCAATGTTGCTGGTTTCCTTTCCTTTCTGTCCAGTGAGGTGTCAGTTCTGATCCTCTGGTTTATGACTCTAGATCACATCATTGTCCTTTGTTTTCCATTAACTACGTGGACGTTCAATAGACGTCTGACAGCTGCAGCTTGTGCAATGTCGTGGTGTGTTGGACTTCTGTTGTCTGTGATACCTTTTCTTCCTGGGCTGTCACACTGGGGCCTTGATGGCCAGTCTGGTCTGTGTTGTCTGGCTCTGTCTGATAGTAACTTCACAGAAGAGTTCAGGTGGTTCACAGTCACTGTTGTGTTCAACTGTATCCTGTGCTCTATGGTGGTTGTTGGTCAATTCATCATTTACAGACGAACTCCAATCCATCCAATCCTAATGGATCCCACAAAGAAATTGATTTATTCTTCTGTCCACCTGTTGATAAAAGTGGCTGTAACAGATGCTGTTTGCTGGTTCTCCCTCGGTCTGACCAGTATAATGACTTTAGATGGCAGTAGTGCATCAGACAAGGCTCGTGTGACCATGATTGTGTTCCTGCTACCACTCAACTGTGCTCTCAACCCACTGCTGTACATATGGACTATTGTAACACAGCGACGACAAGAAGAACAGGAAAGGAGGCTGTTGCAAGTGTTGAAATCACATTTGCTATTAGATAAAAAGTCTATCAATAAAATTGTAAGGTGACATGATTCTCCCCAGGTTCCTTTTTCCATACAGCTATGCTATGTCTATGTCAGGTCTTCATCAGGACCAGTGTTGGATGTGTGTTTGGCTTTGGTTTTTGTGTGTTTGTTTGTTTATTTGTACTTCTAAATGAATCGTCAACCTCTATTTAGTCTTCCTCAGGACCAATGTTGGTTGTGTGTCCACGCTGTCTCTTATATTTTTACATGTCAACCTGTCTGTTAGGCTTTCTTCAGAATTGCTGTTGGCTGTGTGTTTGGCTCCGTTTCTTGAATTTTTACATGTCGAATCTTTATTTTAGGCTTTCCTTATGACCAGTGACGACCAGTGCTGGCTGCGTGTTTAGTTCTACTTGAGGCCTACCTCAGAATCAGGTGGTTGTGGTTTTGGCTCAGTCTCTCTTATTATTATTATTATTAAGGGCATTTAGAGCGCCTAATCTTTCTGGAAAGCCCTAAGCGCTTACAAACTGTACAATACACATTACATCGAACATAGAAACATAGGCCTAATATAATTTTCATCATACATGGCGGACCTCTGTCACTCCATCCCACAAGCACATACACACCGTTAATAATATCAAATATTAGTACCTACTCTCTGGCACACACACACATATCCTCCTCCCACCCCGAGACATATCTATAGGCGCACAGCAATAACATACACAGAAGCACGCTAGCGCGCAGACAGCATAGCTCTTTTAGGTTAATAAATTTCAGAGAGGAAAGAGATGCGTTTTCAAGCCAGATTTAAATGACTGAAGACTTGTTTTGTGCCTCAGCGGGTAGGGAAGTGAATTCCATGAGGAAGGGGCTTGAAAAGAAAAGGATCGCTCACCATATGATTTTGTTCGAAAAGTTGGGATTCGAAATAAGCGGGTATCGGCTGAGGTACGAAGATGACGAGATGGAACGTATAGTTGAAGATATTCAGACATGTCAACATGTCAACCTGACAAAGGTCTTCATCAGGATGAGTGTTACTGTGTCTATGGCTTTGTCTGTTGTGTGTCTACACGTT
Organism: Monoplex corrugatus; assembly: GCA_030674185.1. Classification (NCBI taxonomy): domain Eukaryota; kingdom Metazoa; phylum Mollusca; class Gastropoda; order Littorinimorpha; family Ranellidae; genus Monoplex; species Monoplex corrugatus. Next base: position 44,763,171 of record JAPXFY010000027.1, read on the forward strand.
AACTTTGACGTAAGTCCTTCATCAGAACGAGTACTGGCTGTGTGTTTGGCTCCACGTTTTGTGTGTTTACATGTCAACCACTACGTGAGGCCTTTTTCAGGACCAACGTTGTCAGTATGTTTGGCTTTGTTTATTGTGTGTCTACATGTCACCTTCTTCTTAAGGTCTTCTTCATGACCAGCGTTAGCAGCATCTTGTATTTCTACATGTCAACCTCTATGTTAGACCTTCCTCAGGACCAGCGTTGGCCGTGTGTTTGGCTCTGTCTGTTGTGAGTCTACTTGTCAACTTCTCTATAAAGCCTTCCTCACATTCAGTGTTGTCTGTGTGTTTAGCTCTGTCTTTGTGAGTCTACTTGTCAACGTCTCTATAAAGCCTTCCTCACGTTCTGTGTTGGCTGTGTGTTTAGCTCTGTCTTTGTGAGTCTACTTGTCAACGTCTCTATAAAGCCTTCCTCACGTTCTGTGTTGGCTGTGTGTTTAGCTCTGTCTTTGTGAGTCTACTTGTCAACGTCTCTATAAAGCTTCCTCACGTTCTGTGTTGGCTGCTGTGTTTAGCTCTGTCTTTGTGAGTCTACTTGTCAACGTCTCTATAAAGCTTCCTCACGTTCTGTGTTGGCTGCGTGTTTAGCTCTGTCTTTGTGAGTCTACTTGTCAACGTCTCTATAAAGCCTTCCTCACGTTCTGTGTTGGCTGTGTGTTTAGCTCTGTCTTTGTGAGTCTACTTGTCAACGTCTCTATAAAGCCTTCCTCACGTTCTTGTTGGCTGTGTGTTTAGCTCTGTCTTTGTGAGTCTACTTGTCAACGTCTCTATAAAGCCTTCCTCACGTTCTTGTTGGCTGCGTGTTTAGCTCTGTCTTTGTGAGTCTACTTGTCAACGTCTCTATAAAGCTTCCTCACGTTCAGGTTGGCTGTGTTTGGCTCTGTCTTTGTGAGTCTATTGTCAACGTCTCTATAAAGCCTTCCTCACGTTCTGTGTTGGCTGCGTGTTTAGCTCTGTCTTTGTGAGTCTACTTGTCAACGTCTCTATAAAGACTTCCTCACGTTCAGCGTTGGCTGTGTTTGGCTCTGTCTTTGTGTGTTTACATATGATCCCTACATCACATTTTTTAAATTCTGGGACATATTTGTTTACAATATATATTACAGCTCTTGTTTGATGTAACTGCTCTTCTTGGTTGTGATTTTCATGAAAACGCGGATGACACGGAAGTGTCAAAAAGTTGTTTTTTCACTAAATCGTTTCTCCTGTGTTCAAAGTGTGCATTCAGACAAGTACTGATGATGTGTTTGCCCCGGATGAACAAAAACAAACTAAACAAGCAAAGTAGAAGTGATCCCTGGTGGTACTATTTCTCGATTTAGATTGGTTGGTAGTGAGTGTACAAATATTTGGGAAATGTGGTGTGCAGAAGCAGTTTTATGTAATTAAAGTCAGCTTTTAATATATGTATAAGTGTATTCGGCTATGTGTATATAATTATGTTCAGGTTTGTTTCTAAACCCTCTTGTGATAAACTGGTCGGAATCGTCAACATCAGGGGTATATTTGTGCGTTATCTGGTGGTCACCTTCAAGCAGATGGACAAGTTTTGCTTTGTCAGTTTTTACACGGGTTCCATTAGTTGTTGAGAATGCCCACAGAACTGTGGCCCAGAGGAAAGCTGAAAAGCCTGTCTATGCTGATCTCATCAGTGACTGCCAAAACAACAAGCTGAGCAAAACCATCTCTTTCTGCTGTTTTCTTCAACTGGCTGGTCAGTTTCCTGATTTGACAGCACTGAAGAAAGGAAGTCAGGTTTAGTTTGTTCAGTGGTGCATTGAAACTTAAGAATTGGTTAATCAGACATCCTCCCCAATTTTCTCTGTGATAAAAGTAAAACCAAATAAAGACGAATTAAACTATCACCTTTGCATATACTTTTTAAGTGCATTTTTACTATTGTCATTGATTAAAATAAATTTTGCTTAAATCTGTGAACGTCCTCAATTTAACTCACTCAGCTGACCTTTCCCCTCTTTCAAACTTTTCTTTCGGAATACCCATAATCTAGTGAGCAAAGATCTTACAATTAATGATGAGTAGATATCATAATGTTTGTTCCTAATCTATGAAAAACATATCACAAACTGTAACTAGATCTCCAAAATTAGATAGCAAACATATATCCACTGGTCTCTGTGATCAGTTTTTCTGCATTTCAGATTTAAATCTTTGATGGTAGGTAACTTTAAACATGTACTGTTGTCACACGCAGCGGAAGATCAATGACAGGCAACTTGCAACCAGTAGCTTACATGTCAAGCTTTACAGAGATGCATATCACATAAAATCCTTGGTGGAGGGGTATATGTGGACCCATAGTCTATTAGGAGGATAGCCTCCATCAGACCAGATCTGTCCAAAACAGCATGTAAATGAATTGTCTCTACTACAATAACTTTCTGGATAGATTATAAATTCTGTTCCAGGAGATACTCTTCGCTGGTGATGCCTCCACCTTAACATTTCATACACAGCCTGATCTCCAGAAGATAGCTGCTAAGCACATGCTTGCAGAGATAGCCTCATCTTCAATTTGAAGAAGATGGAGATCATGGAGCTGAATGTCACTAAAGACCGCAGTGTCAGTATCAACGACAACACCCTGTATGTTGTAAATGCATGGGATCGATAGTCTCCAGCGACCTGTCCCTTGATCCAGAGTCAACAGACAGACAGGGAAAGCTGCCACTGCCATGTCCAAGCTGTCCAAAGAGTGTGAAAAAATAATAAACTCACCACAGCCACCAAAACTGGAGCATACATAGCCTGCATACTGATTTATGGCAGTGAGAGATGGACAACGCAATGCTTCAAGAGCCCTACCTCTATAGCTTCCACCTGTGCATTTCCTGGAGGGACAGTGTGGCAAACGAAGACGTCCTGGACTAGGCCAGCGTGCCAAGCATGTATGCACTTTTTACACAATAACGATTGGGCTAGTTTTGCCATGTCTGCCACATGCAGGAAGGTCACATCCCAAAAGATACCCTGTATGTAGAGGTCAGCATGGGATCTCGAAAACTGGCTTTTAGTTAATGGCACCTACTGTCAGAAAATAAACTATCACTGTTCAGTCATTAATTGTCTGGATTTTTTTCTTTTTGATCGGTAGATGGGGGTGGGGGAGTTGGTTGGTTGGTTTCATGGATTGTTTGTTGGTTGGTGTGTCTGTTGCGGTGCTGCAGAGTCTTCAGGAAACGGTTCTTTGCCACACAACTTGCTGTTGGTGGAGACATCACCGTCATCAGGGTTTATCACTCCAAAAGGGAAGTATGGTACACAGTCCTCACAGCACGCTTTTGTCATGACCAGAAGCATCTCTGTCCCAGCTGGACATGCCATCATGGTCAGTCTGAGAAAAACTGGGAACTATCCATCTATAAGTGTCATACTAGAAATATGCGTCAAAGGTGGATGTCAAATCGTGTGGGATGACACGGAACAAGGGCTGAACGACTATGTATTCCACACCTCCAGTCTCATCATTCATTACAGGAACAATTTCTGCCTGGATGAACCGTGTTTCAAACTGTTCTTTTCCTTTCACCCTGAAAGTCAAACACCTCAAATATTACCCAGCAGACTGTTCAACTGTTCTGTTGATCACTATTCCAGCTTTCAGCATCACCTTAACTGTAACCTGTGGGTAGAGTGTGAGGGTGGAGAGGATGAAACAGAACACTGTCCCTTCAGCAGTCCTGACTGTCAGGGTTTGCTAGCATTATGCAACCGATGCTACAAATATGACTATGTTTCAACTGTGGGTGGTAATAAACGAGTTAAGTATCAAGCAGTGAGTGACTACTGCAAGTCTGTGGGAGGCACGTTGAGCATGCCCAAATGTGAGGAGGACTGGTCTGTAACGCTTCAGAATTTAACCTATCCATACTGGTATATCTCTAACACCGTTTTGGTCGGCTTGAGCACTGATGACGTTTCTTTTCCCAACATGTACAGAAAGAATGTCATTAGTGAAGACAGGACCGTCCTTTACCATACTGTTCGGTTTCTAGATTCAAAACGTTATCGTGCCCGAGAACAAAACTATGTGTCTTCGCACATGGCCGTGAATTTATGAAGAAGTGCTGTGATGAGTTTGTTTACTTCGATTCTCTGATCTGTGAAATCAGGAAAAATCAGACCCACTGTCCTTCACAAGCAATAACGTTGACCACGACCCTCTTCCTTTGCACACACTACAATCTCTGATGACGTGTTCTGATGGTCACGTGACACATACATTTCTGTCGTGTAGTTCACACCAGTATAACGTGTGTGGTCATAGTTCCACATCTTCTTGTACTTTTTCTGATCGTTCGTCACACACACATGGTGGGTTTGATTCAATTGTTGATCATGTCATTTTGTCCCTTTGTTTACCTGTGATGATGATGTCACCACGTTGTCATACACCCTGGTCTGTGACTTTCTACAAGACTGTCAGGATAAGAGTGATGAGTCTTTCTGTAAACATCCCTCTTGTATCAACACGTTTACCTGTACTAACGGTCAGTGTGTGTCCTATGACGTTGTCTGTGACCAAGTCTTCCACTGTCAGGACGAGTCAGATGAGCTGAACTGTGTTGCCAATAGATACAAGAACACTGAATGGGCACCAGTTTTTCCATCTCCTGCTCTCATCCATTTCGATGGTATCAACGCCTTCATTTCAACCCCAATGAAGTTGAATGAGTCGTGTCCTGGCAGCCACTATCGTTGTCCTGGTAAGTTCAATGACTGCCTGCCTGTCTACACACGCTGCAATGGAATGTACGACTGTATAGATCATGAGGACGAAGAGGGGTGTGATGAACTGACGTGTCCAGGGTTCTTTCGATGCAGAACTTCCATAATATGTCTACATGGTGACCACTTGTGTGATGGCTGGCCTCACTGCCCACTGTACGATGATGAATTGTCCTGTGATATGACCTGTCCTGTGGGTTGTCTGTGTCAAGGATATACATTTCTGTGTCATCAGTCTTTCGCTGCTGACCTCTTCCTAAAGGTCCATTCTTTGGATGTCACAGGTACAGGAATGAATCTGTCTGATGTGAGTAATCACACCTATCTTATTCGTCTGATTCTTGTCCAGTGTTCTTTGACTGCCCTTTCCAACATGAAGTTGCCCAACTTACAGATTCTTGATCTCACTGGCAATAAACTGCAACATGTCAACATGACTTATTTTGTTGGTTTAGACAGTCTACAAACACTGTCCCTGGCCAAAAATCCTATCACCTCACTCTACTCTGATCTATCACCTGAGTTTCAGCAAAGTGCACTCACATCGATAGATCTGTCACACACCACGCTGACAGTGTTTGACACCAAAGTCTTATCCAAGTTTTTGAAATTGCAGAAACTTAATTTAACATTTACTACTATCAATACTATCAGCACTGATGGTTTTCAGTTTACGCCAACGTTAACTGCACTGTATATGGAAGGTAGTCCTGTAAAAAGATTTCCATCTGACATATTCAAAAATCTTTTCCATCTTCGTAGCATATCGACACTGAACTATAAATTGTGCTGCGACGAAATTCTACCAGATAACTTTGATGATACGTTTTGCTATTCCCCCAAAGATGAAATTTCATCATGTGAAGATTTACTTCAGTCAGCATTTTACCGTGGGTTTCTCTGGTTGATCAGCTGTCTGTCGGTGACTGGTAACATCTTCTGTTTTGTGGTACGTTTGTGTGCACAGAAAAAGACTTCTTCAAGTGGCTTCAGTGTGTTTGTCACCAACCTGACCATGGCTGACTTTCTGATGGGTGTCTACATTGCTATTATTGGTGTGGCGGATGAAATGTTCCATGGCAGATATATTTATTATGATGACATATGGACAAGCAGCGTGGCGTGTAAGATGGCTGGTTTTCTGTCTCTGTTGTCCAGTGAAGTATCAGCTCTGACCATCTGGCTTATCACACTGGATCGTTTCATTGTCCTTCGGTTTACATTCACCACCTGGCGATTTGACAGAAGATCAGCAGCAGTGGCCTGTCTGTTGACTTGGTTGATTGGTTGGCTTGTTGCCTTGTTACCTTTACTGCCAGTGACGTCGCACTGGGAGTTCTACAGTCAGACAGGTATCTGTATTCCGCTTCCAGTCACTCGGAAAACATTTAAAGGGTGGATTTATTCCTTTGGTGTTTTGATCGTCTTTAATTTCATTCTGTTTGCGCTGATCTCAGCTGGCCAAGTTTTTATCTACTGGTCAATACAGAAGAATGCACTGACAACCAACACGACCAAAGCATCAAGAGACTTGACCATAGCACGGCGGTTGATTACTGTGGCTGTAACAGACTTCATATGCTGGTTTCCCATTGGGCTGTGTGGATTTCTGGCATTGGCTAGTGTTCCCATCCCTGGAGAGGTGAATGTTGCCTTAGCTATTTTCATACTGCCCTTGAACTCGGCTCTGAATCCCTTTGTATATACCTTTAACACACTGGCAGAAAAACGAAGAAAATCCCAAGAGGCAGAGCTGTTAAAATGGCTGGAATCTCATACTGATTTGGTCGACAGTAAATAACTACAGTATGGAATGGTTCCATGAGATATCTTGATATGTATTTATAACAGTCTCCGTTCCTTTA
>JAPXFY010000027.1:44772326-44814826 GCA_030674185.1 Monoplex corrugatus
GTGTGTGTGTGTGTGGGGGGGGGTGGTGTGTGTGTGTGTGTGTGTGTGTGTGTGTGTGTGTGTGTTTCAGTTTGTGCTGTGGTGTGTGTGTGTGTTTGTGGTGTGTGTGTGTGTGTGTGTGTGGTATATACAGTATGTGTGCTGTGTTGTGTGTGTGTTGTGTGTGTTTGTTTGTGTGTGTGTTGTGTGTGTGTGTGTGTGTGGTATATACATATGTGTCTGTGTTGTGTGTATGTGTGTGGTGGTTGTGTGTGTTGTTGTGTGTGTGTGTGTGTGTGTGTTGTGTGTGTTGTGTGTGTGTGTGTGTTATATTGTGCTGTGTTTGTGTGTTGTGTGTGTTGTGGTGTGTGTGTGTGGTGTGTGTGTGTGTGTGTGTGTGTGTGTTTGGTGTGGTGTAGATGTGTGTGTGTGTGTGTGTGTGTGTGTGTGTGCTGTGTTGTGTGTGTGTTGTGTGTTGTGAGTGTGTGGTGTGTGGTTATGTAATGTTTTTGAGTGGTAGTGTAGTGTGTTTTTGTGTTATCGTGTGTGTGGTTTGTGAGTGTGTGTGGTGAAGTGTTGTATGTGTGCTTGTTGGGTGTGTGTGTGTGGGTGAGAGTGTGTGAGTGATGGGTTAAGTGTACAAAGTTCTAAAAAAACAGCACTAAGGACAGTAGCAGGACAACAATAGCGCAACAGAATTTGCCAAGGAGCTGGACATAGAGACAAATAACAGTTATTATCTATATTCAGAATAGTTAGAAGCAGAAAAACAGTTGGAATAGAGAAATGAAATAACAGAAAGTTATAGAGCCAGAACAGTAAAATAAAGCAAAACAGTGACAAAAGACGAAACAAGATATTAAAACAAACAAACATTCGAACAAAAATTACGTATGAAATCACAGTTTGGAAGAAATGCAAATATCACAAGAAGTTTTGTGCCAGTATCAGGTAAGATTCAAAGCATGATAAGACTCCAACATTGATTATCATATCTCTGATTAGCAACAAATCCAGTCTGTGAGAGGAAATCTACCACTAGTCACGCTACATATGACTTATCTTAAGACCACAATTTGCATGTAAACTATCCATGCACCAACAAATTCACTGTATTGTCAACCATTCAAGTGAACCTATCATTGCAAAAATTTCATTAACGCTATCATGCAAACAAATTCATTTAAAGCTATCATTGCCAACAAATTATCATTGTAACGCTATCATTGCCAACAAATTTCATTGTAACCTATCATTGCCAACAAATTTCATTGTAACGCTATCATTGCCAACAAATTCATTTAACGCTATCATTGCCAACAAATTTCATTGTAACGCTATCATTGCCAACAAATTTCATTGTAACGCTATCATTGCCAACAAATTTCATTGTAACGCTATCATTGCAAACAAATTTCATTGTAACGCTATCATTGCAAACAAATTTCATTGTAACGCTTGATCATTTGCCACAACAAATTTCATTGTAACGCTATCATTGCAAACAAATTCATTGTAACGCTATCATTGCCAACAAATTTCATTGTAACGCTATCATTGCAAACAAATTTCATTGTAACGCTATCATTGCCAACAAATTTCATTGGTAACGCTATCATTGCCAACAAATTCATTGTAAACGCTATCATTGCAAACAAATTTCATTGTAACGCTATCATTGCCAACAAATTCATTGTAACGCTATCACATTCATTGTAACAATTCAACAATTATTGTAACGCTATCATTGCCAACAAATTCATTGTAACGCTATCATTGAAACAAATTTCATTGTAACTGCTATCATTGCAAACAAATTTCATTGTAACGCTATCATTGCCAACAAATTTCATTGTAACGCTATCATTGCAAACAAATTTCATTGTAACGCTATCATTGCAAACAAATTTCATTGTAACGCTATCATTGCAAACAATTTTCATTGTAACGCTATCATTGCAACAAATTTCATTGTACGTATATTGCAAACAAATTCTTGTATTGTTTGATTGCAAATAAATTTCATTGTAACAGGACAATAAACTATATTGTCTATTTCCAAAAAAAATCTTTAATACATCGGCGTTCTGCCGTACTGTCGCCAAAAGGCGCCATCGGCGGTGAAAGGGTTCACGATTTCCAAAATCAAAATATGTCAATCATAAACTTCATCGTAACAGTCAATAAACTGTATCATCTGTTTCAGGAATGTCTGGAATCACAGTGTACAAAATCAAAATATATCGATGAAAAAAACGTTCATCTATCAGCCAATAAACTCTATTATCTATTTCACAAAAATCTGGAATCACAGTCTATAAAATCAAGATACATCAATAACATATGTCATCGCAACAGGACAATAAACAGTATCATCTACTTCATAAACAACTTGTTATTACAGTTTAACAAAATTAACAACTCAAAAGTGGAAAAGACATTACATGATCACAATTTGCAGGAAAAACGGTACGAAAAGTAAAAACAAACATGTGAGCAAAATTGGCCAAAATACCTTACTGAATGATTTCTTTTTCAATAAAGTGTTTAAATTGACTGTCTGCAGATTCAAAAGATTTCAATGTTATAAAGCAAATAGATGAACGTATGATCAAAATTGTTTGAAACAAGAGATGCATAAAAACAGAAAAGAATGCGTATTGTTCAAGACCACAGAAACACTGGGGAAATTATCTGAGTGGTCGTTCTTGTTCTAAATCTTGTGAATATGTTTCCTTCTCTTTTTGGTCGCTTGACAAAGGCCAGTTGGCTGACAATTTTCACTTGTCCTGTTTAGTAAATGATACACGCGTTACCATTCTGATGTTAGGCATTTCTGGTTGACGTTTGCTTGAAAAATTGGAGAATGGTTCAGACGTTCGCCTTGCAGTAACTAAACTCGAGGTTCCAGGGTTCGTTCCCCATATACATGTGTGTGTGTAGTGTGTGTGTGTGTGTGTGTGTGTGTGTGTGTGTGTGTGTGTGTGTGTGTGTGTGTGTGTGTATGTATGTGTGGTGTGTGTGTGTGTGTGTATGTGTGCGTGTGTGTGTGTGCGTGCATGATGACTGGAGCAATGAGGGGCGCTGCTTTCTCTATGTCTGAAAAGAAGAACAGTGAAGATGAAATTTATTTAAGGATAAGCAAAATACAGATAAGGAAGAAGTAGACCATTTACCTGATCTACCTGAAGCTGGAGCTAAATGGAAAGAAGACTGGAGGCATATGATTCACTAAAAACAAGAAATCTCTTCGTGAAAAATGACAGCAAATGGCACAACATTGAAACAGCTTGATAAGTTTAAATATCTGGGAACAGTTATCTCACCCGACGGCAGATGCACATCAGAAGTAGCCAGCAGAATCAGCCAAGCTGAAACAGCATTCAAGAAGATGAAAAGCGTTCTTACCAACAAATGCCTGTAAATTAACATCAGGAAGACAGTTCTTGATGGTTAAATAGAGCCGATTCTGTTGTACGGTTGTGAGGCATGAACAGTCAGCACGCAAAGTCAGAACAAAATTGAAGCAACTGAAATGAACTTTCTAAGAAAAATGTTGAGAGTTCCATGGACAACAACGAGACAGTCTTGAAGAAGGCAGACACAAGAAGAATATTTGTAAAGAAGATAAATAGAAGCCAAGCAACATTTCTAGGACATTTTATGAGCAAGAGAAATCAGAGCACCTGGTCACAACAGGAAAGCTGGAGGGAAAGAGAATACCAGATAGCCCCAGGGAGAAAATATTGGATGGACTTGCAGAGTGGCTGAGGACAGAGAGAATGGGAGACGTACTTGCAAAGACAAGAGACAGCGTTGTATGGAGGGCCATGATCGCCAACACCACTCATCAGGGCACATGATGATGATGATGATGATGAAGATGACGATGATGATGCCTACAGTTTTTTTGTATTTCTTTGTTTTTTCGTTTTCGTTGAGTGTGGCTGAAGGATATGGTTTTACATCGAGTCCTCTTTGTTACCAGTCCCACGTCGCCATGGTGTAATGGTTAACACAATGGGCTACCAACTGTAAGATTGTGGGTTTAAATCCCTATCAGTCCCTTCAAAAATTGTAAGTGTTTTGGCTCCAGCTGGCTCCTACATAGAAATAAGCATGCTATAGGTTCATTGGGAAGACTGGGATCACACAGTTGAGTCTAATCCACTTTACAGATGCGTCAGTGAGGGTTTGCGTGGCTCTTCTGACCAACACCGCAGGTGTATCTCTCAGACCTGATTGACATGGGAATATATTATGATAGTAAGCGTATAAAGTACAACCCTGTCACACAGTCTCCATCCTAGATGGAACTCCATAGCATTATGACTATCATCCTCATCGGCATCATCATTATCGCATTGTAACAAAAACGTGCCAGCTTATGTGGCCATTAAAGATGGCATTGAAAATGGGATGAAAAAAAAGGTGGGCACAAAGGTAACTTCCCTAAGTGCGATGATCCTTTAAAAAATGCTTTTTAAAATCATTTCTAGATTAAATGCTTTTTAAATCATTTCTAAATTACCTACTTTTTAAAATCATTTCTAGATCCCCTACTTTTTAAATCATTTCTTGATTACCTACTTTTTCAATCACTACTGTGTTCCCTACTTGTCAAATCATTTCTCTGTCCTCTCCTGTCGTCTATATGATGTCTATGTCTCCTCTACGCTCTAGTGACTTCAATTGTGCATTACTGTTGTCAGGTAGTGACTGAGTTCGTTGTGTTTGTCTGCGTTATATCTTGTACTTCATTCGTCCTGACTTATCTCAGAGAGAAGGAAGAGAGAGAAAGAGAGAGAGATACAGAAAGAGAGAGGGAGGGTGGGAGTGAGGGAGAGAGTGAAGGAGAGAGAGGGAGGGAGAGAGAGACAGGCAGGGGGAAGGAGAGAGGGAGGGAGGGAAAGGGAAGGGGAAAGAGAGAGAGGAAGGGAGGGTGGGAAGGAGAGAGAGAGAGAGAGAGAGAGAGAGAGAGAGGAGACAGACAGACAGACAGACATACACAAGGCAGACAGAAAACCAGCGCACAAACTGAAAAAGGAGTTCGTGCATGCGTGTGCGTGTGCGTGTGTGTGTGTGTGTGTGTGGTGTGTGTGTGTGTGTGTGTGGTGTGTGTGTGTGTGTGTGTGTGTTTTGTGTGTGTGTGGGGTGCGTGCGTGTGTTTGCGCCTACACGCATCCGTCATGTACGTTCAACGGAAAACAAAGCAATAAATCACCGCCTTTGTGAAAGCCAACACACTGTTACTCATGTTTCACTATGACTGGTAACTTTGTTTTCATTCCAGTGTAAATGAGAAGACTGATTGTTCAGTTTGACTAGAAGCGTCTGTATGTGTTTGTGTGTGTGTGTGTGTGTGTGTGTGTGTGTGTGTGTGTGTGTGTGTGTGTGTGTGTGTGTGTGTGTGTGTGTGTGTGTTTGGTGTGTGTGCGCGCGTGCATGTGGTCTGTATGAGTGATTATGTGTGTGGTGTGTCTGTCCATTTGTCGGTCCGTCTGTTGTCTCTCTGTTTGTCTGTCTGTGTGAGTATGTGTGTATGTATGTATTGGGTGGATGGATGGGTGTTTACCGTACAGTTCGGGCTATTGGGCGCACTGGTATATAAGGCGCACCCACTACATTATAGAAAAATCTTAACTTTATTCACACATAATCCGCACTGGTTTATAAGCTGCACTTTTCAATGGCCAGGTCCATCGCCTTCAACTTGAAGGCTGCTTCGTATGCATTAGGTAGCGTTTTCGGCATGATGAGGGTGTACGCTTGAGCAGAGCAGATCTGATATTACAGATTAAATGCTTCAAGTGTGCAGATTTTTTAAAAATGTGACAGTTAACACTTTAACATGGAACCACCGAAAAATTCATGAACGTAAACACATTTTGGTGAGTTAAAGAAAGCTAAGAATATACGAAACATGACGCCCCTGGAATCGGAAAATCTGCAATATAAGCGCATCGTTTATAAGCCCAGGGGTTAAAGCTGGGAAAAAAGTGGGCTAAGCCCCATTTAGGGCATATTGATAGATGGTTTATATGATGGAAGAACGTTTGTGCATGTGTGTATAAGCACTGGGCTACGTTGTGGTTGTATTGATATAACAATAACAACAATAACAAGAAGACGGAAAAGAAGAAGAAGACTATAATGAAATTTACAAAACGCCAAATCTTGATACAAGAATCAAACCAAACCGTGCACTTCCATCATTTACCAAAGCAATCACCCAACAACGACCAAGACTCCAGGGTGCAAAGTACACACAAACCCAGAGGGGGAGGACAGAAGAGGAGTAGGGCAAAGAGTGGACACGTAGAGGGGGGTAATCAGTGCTGGGCAAAAAGGTATGTCTCCAAGCTAGACTTGAAGGAAGACAGAGTACGTGTGTGTGTCAAATAGATGGTGGAAGATCGTTCCAGTTGCCTGGCCAGATACAGAAAAAGAGCGGTGACATACTGTGGAACATCTGTATCAAGGAATTTGTACACAAGTACATGTAGTATCAGAGGCAAAACGTAGAGATAGGCAGGGGTGTACATTTGGAGGTGGTCACAATGATAAATAGGTGCGGTACCATACATACACTTGTAGCATAATGTATTGATTTTGTGTGAAATTCTTTGAGAAACGCACAGCCAGTGGAGGATATGAAGCAAATGGGTGACAATTATGTTCGTTTTTACAAAGAGCAAGACAGGCCACGGAATTCTGTATACACTAGAAGCATGCAACCGAAGAAGCAAAAAAGCCAGACCACAGAGTTATAGTAACTGATGCAAGACAAGATCAGAATAGTCGCAAGTTTAAAAGTTGAAAGATAACAGCGAATAGAACAGAAACGTCGCAGTGACAGTAACAAGACTGACAGGTTTGGGTGATGAATTTCTGTACAGAGAGGTGAGGAACCAAAAACAACAAGAAGGTTTTTTACTGGTTCAGTTAATACAGAAATTGTGTCACGTAGTAGGATAAAACGAACTTTCATAGTGGAAAGTATGTGCTTTGTGCCTGTGAGCATTGCTTCAGCCTTAGCTCCATTCAACTGTAGCTTATTCTGTATCATCCATTTCTCGATCAAGAGGCTTTGGCAAAAAAAGTTGAAAGATTTTCAGGAGACGCATTGTTGTAGAACTGTAAGTCATCAGCATAGAAATGATATTTGATGTTGCTGCTGACTGATGACGTTGGCAAGAGGTGAGGTGTATAGTGTGAAAAGAATTGGCCCAAGAACAGAGCCTTGTGGGATCCCATATGCAAATTCATCCGACTAGAATGTAGACTCTGTAGTGTTAGAAAATTTGAGTAAGACTCTCAATGATGATATGTAAAGTGGATGAGACTCAATTGTGTGGTCCCACAGCCTTCCAAACAAGCCTATAGCCAGCTCAACTCTGGGTAGCACGCAGAAAAGTCTCAGGATAATTTCTTTGAACTGATAGGGGTTCAAATCTATGGAAGAAAGGTACTTTCCAAAACACAAAGATTCTAACAGTTAGGTAAAATCTCAGTACTATCATTATCATGGTTTCATGTTCAGGCATATGACTTTTTTACAATTTAATCGCAGGATGTTTGTTTAGTAGAACAGATGAAGTCATTCAGATGCTGTAATGTTGCCTTGTAAAACATTAGCTCCCCCACCCACCCTATTTCCTCACACACAATGAAGTGCATGGCTGAAAAGTCGTGGCACAGTGGAATTGCTCTCATACTCGTGTATTCATAATCATTTCTTTTTGTCACAATGGATGAACCATGCAAAACTCAGGTTACTCTCCCCATTGAGAGCGTGTTGTCACAGTGCAGCGCCACCCATTATTTATTTAATGTCTCTTTTTGACCAAGAGTTCAGACAGGCAAGAAGGCTAGTTGGCCTTCAAGGGGAGGGACCTGGGAAATGAATCTATCTCTCCAATGTTTTGTACCAAGGCAGCCAGGCGAATGCCCTGCTCTTCAAGTGGAATCTTTAGCACGCACAGGCGAGAAGACACACGAGTCTGTTTCCCTTTTCGTCCCCTTCTGAAGGACTAGATGTTCAGTTCGATTTTCATGTCAAACTGAGAAGAAAAGTCAAGGCCTCAACCAGAAACGAACCCTAGAACCTCCAGTTCAGTTACTGGCAGGAGAACGTCTGAACCATTCTGCCACTCTTCCCCTTTCAACCAACTTTGGTAACTTTGACAGCAAAGGAGAGTTTTGGAATGGCTTGATGATGGTTTTTCTTTTTCTCCTGCTCCAGTAAAGGGATGGGGAGAGAGCTGATGGTGTGGGGATGGTGATAGTTTTCTTCTCTCTGATACACTTTCTGTTGTTGTCTACTGTTTCATGAAGCAAAGTTAATAAATCTTCATGGTAAACAACGGCAGACAGTTTTCAGGTTTCATCTGTTGACAATTTTCTAGAATAATATAAATCACAAGTTATATGAATGGAGATTTGTACGCTAAAATAAAATAAAAGAAAAGAAAAAAAAGAAAAAAAAAAAAAAAAAGAAAAAGAAAAGAAAAGAAAAGAAAAAATGAAACATAAAAGAATCCATTGGTCTCAGAGCTTTGTTGTAGTTATAAAAGATACACAGAATCAACTGTTGATCTGTATGTGTTGATCTGTCAGTGGTGACTGGTCAGTGTGTTCCACTTTAGTGAAAACCCGATGTGACTTTGACACTATCCTTTACTTCACTGTGCCAGTGTTGTCCTGAGCCAAACATGCCTGTTTCTGATCAGTTGTAAAATGATATACATACAAAGTGCAAGTCTGTTCAATGCATGTTTACTTCACTGCTTGAGAACTTTAGAATATCTGTTTCTGATCATTTGTAAACTGATATAATGATGATGATGACGATGATGATGACGACGATAACAACGACATTTACATGGCGCCACCCACAATGACAGAAACATCAGGGTACAAAACATACACATACAGGGAGGGGTGGAGGACAAAAGGGTGGGTACACAGAGGAGGAAATCACTGCTGGACAATAAGGTTTGTGTTCTAATTAGATTTGAATAAAGACAGATTATATGACTGTCGAATAGACAAGGGAAGACCGTTCCATTTACATGGACCAGACATAGAGAAAGAGAAGTGACCAACTGTGGAACATCTGTATCGAGGACTTTGTAAACAAGTTGTATCAGAAGCAGAATGAAGAGGTTGGGCTGGGCTGTACATTTGGAGGTTGTCACAAAGATGAATAGGTGCTGTACCATTGATACACTTGTAGCGTAATGTATTGATGTTGTATAGATTCTTTGAGAAACAGGCAACCAGTGGAGAAAACGAAGCATGGGGGTGATATGATCATACGTCTGTTTACAAAGGGCAAGACTGGCTGCAGAATTCTGAATACGCTGGAGGCATGCGCCAGAAGAAGCAGGCAAGCCAGAGTGTAGAGTGTCACAATAATCAATACCTGCATAGCACAAGTCTGTTCAGTACATGCTTACTTCAATGTTGTAGGTCTGTTCTTTGAACATATAAATGAACGATGCTGCTATTAACTTGTGTGTACTTACGTTTGATTCAACTGAAAACAGGTTTTATTGCCTCTGTAGTGGAAATTTAGATGCAGCACTATCACAGATACTCTTGGGGTAAAACTCGAACTGAAACCATCAAAGTTTAAACAGTTGGTTCATAGCTGTCCGGTTAGCTGTGTGCGCTGCATTGAGCACTAGAGAGTTCAGTTTATGCTCCACGTATTGGTGCATATGTAGATTGTGTGCATACTGTGTGCTTGTTTGATGGTGCGTTTGTGTGCCCGCGCGCGTGCGTGTGTGTGTGAACACCCTGGCAGAGCTTTGTTGTAGATTATTCTTTTCGTATCACGTGTGGGACACGGTTATTTTGTGTATCTACATGAAGCGTCGTTTTTGTTCTAAATCAAGTTCAGCTCTAATGGCTTACATTTACAAGAGCTGTACTGACTCTTGGTCAGAGGAGAGCTAGCGGTGAGTGGACGAGCAACCAAGGTATATGAAAAAAAGACACCCCCCCCCCCTAAAAAAAACCAACAACAACAAAAAAACACAAAACAAAAACAAAAACAAACAAACAAACAAAAAAACCGCCCCTGTTGTAGTGGACTGATGTCATTGGACCTGTGGATGAAAGGCAGCAGTTTCTATGTTTCGTCATATACAGACCTGGATGGTGTCCACGCCTGGTAGAGGGTGATGGTCCTGCTTGTGCCTGTCCTGTCCATCTTGTCTTGTTTCGTCGTTGGCAGACGTCTGTACGTCCACACCTGGTTGAAGATTCAATGGGTCAGTCCGGTCATGTCTGCTTTGTCCTGTATCCAAGTCTTTCATCACCATTACCATCATCATGTGCCCTGCTGCATGGAGTTGGTGATCATGGCCCTTCATATGCATCTATCCCTTTTGCTGCAAGTACATCTTCCACCCTGCGAGTCCATCCAATATTTTATCCCTGGGTCTACCTGGTGTTATCTTTTCCTCCAGCTTTCCTGTTGTGACCAGGTGCTCTAATTCTCCTTTCCTCATAAATGGACGATAAATATTGCTTGTTTTTTCTTATCTTCTTTATCAATGATCTTTTTGTGTCTGCCTCCATCAAGAATGTCTCGTTTGTTTTCTTTGCTGTTCATGGAACTCTCAACATTCTTCTTAGAAACCACATTTTGGCTGCCTAAATCTTGTTCTGGCTTTGCTTGTTGACTGTGCACGCCTCACAACCGTATAACAGTTCTATATAATATTCAAGAACTCTCTTCCTGATGTTAATTGATAGGCATTTGTTGGTAAGAACGCTCTTCATCTTCTTGAATGCTGTTTTGGCTTGGCCGATCCTGCTGGCTATCCCTGATGTGCATCTGCTGTCTAGTGAGATGACCATTCCCAGATACATTAACTTATCAACTTGTCTCAAAGTTGTGCTATTTGCTCTCATTTTGCACGAAGGGATTTCATGTTGTTGTTTTTTTTACTGATTACCATGACTTCAGTCTTCTTGCTATTTAGCTCCAAGCCTTTATTTTTACTTTCTATTTCTATTATATTCACAAAGTTTTGTAGGTCCCTTTCATTTTCTGCAATTAGCATGGTGTCATCTGCGTAACGAATATTGTTTATCATTTTCCTTCCAATCTTTATCCCAGGGCATTTTCTAGTTTTCTTATGATGGTTTCGCTGTAAAGTGAAAACAAATCTGATGACAGAACACAACCCTGCCTAACCCCTCCTCTGATATTTTGGAAAGAGCTCATATCGTTTTCTATTCTCATTGCTGCTATTTGTTCCAATTACATATTTCATTGTTAAGGAGTTGTTTATTCTAGTTGTGTATGTCACAAGAGGAAAGATAGAAAGAAAAAGAGTACCAGGTAAACCCAGGGAGAAAATATTAGACAGTTCTGCAAAGTACATGTAGATGGGGACAAAAATAGGTAGGAGATATACTTGCAGCGACAAAAGATAGATTAGTTTGGAGGGCCATGATCGCCAACACCATGCAGCATGGCACATGATGATGATGATGATGATGATGATGATGATGATGATGATGATGGTGTGCTGAGATCGTAGTGTAGCGTGTGTCAGTTAGTTGTTTATAACAGTCTACCTCATGCTCATTATCACTCTTCTCAGTGTTACGTATGGCTGTTCATTGTCGTAATGTTGGCTGTGTGTGCTAGTGGTTCATCAGTTATTGTATGCTTACTCCAGCACATTGGGAAGTGTGATGCCTGGTGTATACTCGGTTCGAAGAGCCAGAGGCCAACAGAGATTGTTCACGTAATGATGATGATGATGATGATGATGATAATGATGTAATAATGATAATGATTTAATAATAATAATAACAACAACAATAATAATAATACAACAACAACAACAACAATAACAATAACATTAATGATGATGATGATGATGATCATGATAACGGTGCTTACAAGGCATCAAGAAGCAAACCAAAGCACGTACTCTCATCATTCACCAAAGCAATCACCAACAGTGAACAAATCTCTAGGGCACAGAGCTCAGGTAAACTGGAAGGGGAAAGACAGAAGTGGAGTATGGCGTGTGACCTCTGACCCATATCGTCATCTTCCCTCTGTCTCTCTCCCTCACACACACACACACACACACACACACACACACACACACACACATACACACACACACACACACACACACACACACACACACACACACACACACAGGATGCTGAGCTAGGGTACACTCAAGCTTTTTCAATGAATGATCTTTGACCCAAGTTGTCGTTTCTCTCACACACACATACTTTGTCTGTCTCTGTCTGTCTCTCTGTCTGTCTGTCTCTCTTTCTCTATCTTTCTCTCGATATATCTATATATATACATATATATATATATATGTATCTATCTCTCTATCTATCTATCTCTGTCTCTCTGTCTCTGTCTCTCTCAGTCTGTCTCTCTCTGTCTCTCTCTCTATCTCTGTCTCTCTGTCTCTGTCTCTCTGTCTCTGTCTCTCTCTCTCTCTCTTGGACTTGCGAATTGAAATCAGTGAAGTACAGCCTGTTTTTGCTGCTCTATAGCTGGCTGGGTGAAGAGTTGTTTTGAAAATCAAGTAAACTATAGCAAATAAGAAGACAAGAAAGAAAAAATGCTGAACGAATATAATGCCCATCGCATCGCGATAGGAATTTTCTATCCCACGCTCTCCATCTCCTGCAAAAGTAGACTGCCTTATGCAGAAACTCTGGTATCAAGTACAAGGTCAGTGTAAAGAAAGAATCCAGATCGTGGTAGCATGTATCTGTCTGTCTGCACTGTGCTTTCTCTGCGTCCTGCTACTTGTACAAAGTATGGATGTCGAACAAAACCCAGGGTCTTGTGATGGAAATTGCCAGACGTACATGACTAAAACCCAAAATATTATCGAAGAAAGATTTTCACAAACGTTTGAGTGTCTTGGTGTACAGAGCGCCATACTCGGAAAACAAATGGAGGACTTGCTGTGGCGATTTGACTAGTCTCTCCGGAAAATTGACGACGACGTATTTAGAATGACTTGTGCAATAACGAAGAACAGCAATGACATTAACATACTGAAAAAAAAAACCACAACCAAAACACACACACACACACACACACACACACACACACACACACACACACACACACACACACACACAACACACGCACACGCACAACGACACACACACACACACACACACACACACACACACACACACACACACACACACACACACACCACACACACACACACACACACAAACGCACGATTAGATCGATTAAAACCGAACTTGGACAGACTTGAGTCATCATCGAAAAAACAAACTGACCAGCCACGGTGGAGATATGAAGACAATAATACAGACAATAGACAATATTCATGTCGCGTCGGGAGGCAGAAGTACATCAGAACTACTATACGGACTTTGCAGCGGCTGACTATGACCACGAACACAGACAAACCTGGCGTTATCCAAGAAGAACTGATTACACAGTACCAAACACATACAAACACATGCAGTCATTATGTTGTTGGCTCTAAAATCCCGACCATCACAGGGCAAAATTGTCCTCAACATGATAACAACTTTCACCAGGAAAGGCTCTCTGAAAACTGTCCAAACGTTACCACTGATCAAAGACAACATCCCGATTATGACAGAACACCTGACGTTGCTGGTCCCTATGATGCTGATTACCACATCCCAGACTGTCCTCAAATAAACCAGCATACTGACGAAACAACACTCTCTCTCCCCTCTCTGTTCCTCCTAGTCGTGTAGACAGGTTACAGAAAGAAATAAGGGTACAATATACCCAGACATCTTGTGACGACACAACTTCTCTTATGACAACCACGAATGAGTACAATGTGAAACTCAGCGAAAAGAACTACAGCCAAGGCCAGAAAACCACTTACATCCCAAACAGACAACACCTGATGAACACACACCACCGGAAAGAGAAATGCAGCCAGATGTGACGAAGTTGACGAATGAGAGGAGTCCAGCTGAAGAGGACACATCCGACAGTGTGCAGCAGAAAGAAACTGACCATATAGAAAATCGTCAACATGATACGATACGCAAACGACTCGAACGTAGCATACGGATGGCTGAAACGGATGACCTCACTTACGCTGACGCCGTGAAGAGCCCCCACACATCAAAATGCACCTTCTGTTACTGGCACACAAACAGGCACGCAAGATGACTCAACTGATCCCCTAAGGCAGACCAGAAAGAAGTCACCCCTGGCTCAGCAAAATGGTCTGTCCAAATCAAGACAAAAGGAGGTCAGTGACTGTTTCTCACACAACGCGCACCAGGTCCCAGTCAGGTAGTACCAGACAAATCAGTTTGCAGTCTGCCTTGCACACCTCAGAAAAAACACAACAATAACAAATAGGCCAAGATCCATCAGTAAATACTAAAAATAATGATTCAGTAAATCCATACTTTACCAAACATGATCAAATCAAAATCTCATCCTTTAATGTTCAAAGCCTATTGACGAAACTCTCTGAACCTGATTTTGTCAGTTATGTTAAAACGTTTGATATTTTCTGTGCTCTTGAAACATTCACATCAAGTCAGTTTGAATTTAGCACATTATTTCCTGAATACTGTTGTTTCCATTGTTCCACCATTAAATTGTCCAGACATGGTAGACGGTCGGGTGGTGTAGCAGTGCTTGTCAACAGAACACTGATGCCATTTATTAAACATATGGACTGTCCTAACGATAACATGTCTTAAGATATCCAATGATATCATTGGGAGTGATCTAGGTGTTTTGTTCATGTCTACATACACCCCACCTTATCAATGTAGTTCTTATAAACATACTGACAAGAATTGGGGTTTACATGACCTAGAAGATTATTTGGTAAACATTTATCAACGTTGGGAACATGTTCATTTAATATTTGCGGGCGACATAAATGCACGTATTGGGAATGGAATTTACCAGACGATGGCTACAATATTTTTGATTGGGAAGGAGAAGGGGACAACACTAGAAGATCCCTTGATAAAGATATCAATCAATTTGGTGGAATTTTAATAGATTTTTGTACAACCTTTCAATGTGTCCCATTAAATGGAAACAACTATGGTGATCCACAGGGACATTTCACTTTTATTTCTGACCAAGGTAGCAGTGTAATAGATTACTTTATTTTCTCTCTCGACTTCTTGACCAAGTCAAACATTTATTTTGAAGTGGGCAAACGAGTAGAGTCCCAACACATGCCTGTTCACCTTACCATCACCAAACCCCCCCCCCCCCAAAAAAAAAACCCCCCACTCAGTCACAAGATGACAAACACAGCACAACTGAAGACGGTAAAGCAGTCATAAGATGGGATCCTCAAAAAGCAGTAGAATATGAAAAAGCAATGGTTAGAGTTGTGTAAGAGCACACAAATATAGTCATCATAATCATGTGCCTTGCCGCATGGTATTAGCCATCATGGCCCTCCATATGAATGTATCCCTTATCACTGCAAGTATATCTCCCTCCCTCTCTGTCCTCAGCCACTCTGCAAGTCAGTTCAGTATTTTTTGCTAGGTGTACCTGATGCTCTCTTTCCCTCCTGCTTTCCTGTTGTGACCAGGTGCACTAATTTCTCTCTCCTCTTAAAATATTCTATAAATGTTGCTCGCCTTTTCTTTATTGTTGATCTACTTGTGTCGGCCTCGTTCACGACCGTCTCGTTTGTTTTCTTTGGTGTCCATGGAACACTCAACATTCTTCTTAGAAACCACGTTTCAGTTGCCTTAATTGTATTCTGATTTTGCGTGTTGACCGTCCACGCCTCACAACTGTACAGCAGTATCGTATCGTTCTATGTAACATTCAAGAGCTCTGTTCCTGATGTTAATTGATAGATATTTGTCGGTAAGAATACTTTTCATCTTCTTGAATGTTGTTTTGGCTTGGCCGATTCTGCTGGCTACTTCTGATGTGCATCTGCTGTCTGCTGAGATGACTGTTCCCAGATATTTAAACTTATCAACCTGTCTCAATGTTGTACCATTTGTTGTTTGTTTTGCATGAGTGGATTTCTTGTTTTTAACTGATTACCATGACTTCAGTCTTCTTGGTATTTAGTTCCAACTCTTTATTTTTGTTTTCTATTTCTATTGTATTCTCAAGGTTTTGTAGGTCTTTTTTTTTAATAATTTTCTGCAATTAGCACGGTGTCAATTGTGTATCGAATGTTGTTTATCAATTTTCCTCCAGCCTTTATCTCAGTTTTGTTTCTAGGTTCCTCATGATAGTTTTGCTCTAAAATGAAAACAAATCTGGTGACAGAACACAACCCTATCTAACCCCTCTTTTGATATTTTGGAAAGAGCTTATAACATTTTCTATACTCATTGCTGCTGTTTGTTCCTAATACATATTCTGATTATTCTTAGATCTTTTCCATCAATATTGAACCTTTCTAGTTGGTTGATTAATTCTCCATGTCTTACCCAATAGAAAGCCTCGGTATAATCAACAAAACATAAATACATTATCCTTATTCAACGCAACTGACCTCTCTATTATAATTCTTAGGATGTATATGGCATTAATAGTTCCTTTCCCTTCCACAAATCCACACTGTTCTTCTGCTATTTCTCTTTTGATTCTGTTCCTTGTCCTCATCATGATTATTCTTAAAAGAATTTTTGTTACATGACTCATCAAGCTGATTGTGCGATGGAGTTCGCATTCTGTAGCCTCTGATTTCTTTGGAAGTGCAATGAAATTTGATTCTGACACATCTTTGGGGATTTTTCCAGTGTCATAAATTTCATTTAGAAGGACTGTTATATTTCAATACCAAATTCCTCCAGCTTCATCATCTCTGTATATAGTTTCTGTCTGGGGTTTTCCCGGTTTCATCTTTTCAATGCTCTCTGACTTCATCTTCATTATGGTGGTCCTTCAACTTCTTCTTATAATGTATTCTTTATTTCTGTCATAGTCAAAAAAAGGATCTCTAATGCAGTCTTCCCGTCTATCTAATATTTTGTCTTTTTCCATAAAAATAGTAATACCATCTTTAGAATTTAAGCAACCACTTGATATGCATAAGAAAAAAATGAGACAAAGATCAGTGTGACACAATATAATGATTAGTATTGTATCAGAATAGACAAAAAAGTGTTATCAACACAACACAGCGGTTAGTGCAGTGCAGCTGGAAGACAGGGACTGAACTCTTAATCATGTCAGATGAATTATTTACTATCATTAGTCAGTTTACACACAGAGCCATGCAACACGACAAAACAACACGATTAATGCATAATAACATAACAGAAAAAACGACAAAATGTAATGTAATGCAGTGCAATGCGCTTCAGTAGAGAAAACTTCAATACATGCAATGCAGTACAATACAGAAAACTACAATACAATATATTCCGAAATAATGATACGTGAGGTTAATCAACTCTCCTTCTACAAGAGGAAATTGTTTCGCCTGACGACATCGACTGAAATGCTTAGATATAAATTGAAAGTATTCATTCACAGGGACACACAGACAAGACAGTGAATTTTACTAAATTGTTCTTATGTTTAAGGCAAATGTTTAGTTTTCAGTCAGACTGCCTTTCACAATTTTCTCACTCATCTTCATACTATTTAATATGCACCAAACCAGCACATTACCAGCAGCACTGGGAGTGGCACTGGACCATACAGTGTCGTATGCGTCGTTCCTACTTCTGATGCTTGTTGTGTGCCAAGACTGCAATGGACATAAACGACCTTCTAGTCTGTAAGTCTACAATCCAAAGAATTCTAAACATGACACTTATGTAAGTAGTCCAAATAATTATAAACTTGACACTTCTGTCAGTAGTCCATAAAAGATGGCACTTTTGTCAATAATCCAAAGAACTCTAAACGTGATACCTTTGTGTATAGTCCAAAGAATTCTACAGATGACACTTCTGTCAGTAGTCCAAAGACTTCTAAATGTGACACTTCTGTCAGTAGTAAAAGAACTCTATAAACACGACACTTCTGACTGTAGATCAATGAGCTCTAAACATGACGCTTTCGTAAATAATCCAAAGAACTTTAACATGATCTTTTCGTCAATAGTCCAAAGAACTTTAAACACATTTCTGTCAACAGTCCAATGAACTCTAAATACTACACTTTTATGAATAGTCCAAAGAAGTCAAAACATGGTATCTTTGTCAGCAGTCCAAAGAACTCTAAACAACCCTTTTGTCAGTAGTCCAAATAATTCTTTCAGTGTTGCTATGTCAATGCCCATCCTCCTCAGCTCAGAGACACTGATTGCTGTTTTCCTGTTGTTGCTGATCTTGTGTAGGTCGTCTGAGAGACCAGGACACATGGGGTCCTGGTGTTCCAAGTGGCCAGTCATTAGACTGGCCACTTCTTCTGTATTTTCTTTGGTTTGCTTGTTGCAGTAATAGTTGTTTGTTTTTCAATCAATTGTAAGCGCCAAGCACCTGCTGAATCAGACAAACAATGGTGGATTGGCATCTTATTGCCTGAAAGCTGCCCGGATTGAGGTGGGTGGTGGCTGATCAGTGAGGTGACCTCTCCCACCATAGAGGCAACCTGTGGTGCCTATACCTTATGTCAGCTGGTTCAAGTTATGCTTTTCTGTCTTCTGTGTTGATGGTGCTACTTTGCAGCAGCACGAAAGTGACCTGTCCAGGCCACAGGCCTGGGCAATGAGTATGGCGATCCTGGGCTGCCCAGATATCACGATCTTCTTCTCAGCCTCACTGACATGGTCTAAAGGTATGCACAACAGTGCATTTGGCATCAGCTTGGGTACAAAATCCTCTAGAAGGTGACGTGATACGCCATTCAACTGCCTCAGGGCTCCCCTCTGGATTTTTGTAGGGTTTACTCCTTAGCCGTCTCATCATTTGAAGATACAAGGCAGTGTAATCCAACTTCGTCTGTCCATCCTCATCCACATTCGCAGCTGTTGAGAAATGGTCGTCATCAGTCTGGTTTGCCGTTGGGATGTCCGGTCCTTGTATTTGCTTTTTCGTAGGGACTTACATGTCCTCACTACAAGGCAGACTTCCTTCCTTTTCACCCAAACATATCACCAGTTGACATAATATTACGTGTGTTTCTTTTTTTGATATCATCATACATACCTCAGAAACAAACATGTTGCTGAACAATCCAGTTCTCATTAGTTTGTATGGACAAACCATTGTATAATAAGTCACTGTTACTGTCATTTTGAAATCTGTGAGCAGTTCTTGTTGTTTTGAAGACGTGGATGTCAAGATGGTTTTCATCATGGTTTTCATGAATGTATATATGTAGATTGTACATGTATATTTGTATCTTGTGCTTATGTGTGTTGTTTATGTTAGGGTTTATGTGTAAGCAGTTCCTGAATTTATGAGCGTTAGGGATACTTAGATTAGGCACGTGATAAAAGTCCTTTATCGTTATCGTATTATGTTTATTACTATTGATATCATCATCATCGTCATCATTATCAGAGCAACATGAGCATCACCAGCATCACTCATCCGCTGAACATCAGTGACCTCTGTCCAGGTGTAGACTACATCATGAGTCAGAACCAAAAAAACATCTCAGTACTACAGGCCAATGTGTTAGCCTGCTGGCATAGTCTATTCTTGGCTTTTTGACACACACAAGAGTGGTGTATGGGATGTGGATGATTTCACTACTTTCTGTCTTCTGCACGTGGAGCTATCACAGGGTATGTTAGTACGTGCTCAGGTCCAAAGATTGGCATACTGGTGTGGCTCCAGTCAATGGGAAACGGTGATATTTGAACAGGATTCTGCCCACCATTTACTAGAAGTTTGGAAAATAAGATGCCATCGTCATTCTATGCAAGAAGATTATATTGAATCATTTGGAAATCGCATGTCTTTTGTGCACTATAACAAGTCTTTAATTAGACTGCATATTAAACCAATTCAAGGTCATAGTTTTATCAAACTATCTCTGTCCCCCTATCGTGGGTATATGATATTACCACGTCAATCTTTCTTTTCAAAAGGTTCTTATGACATCTGGGATGAAATGACAGCACCCCCTGCCTGTGTCATCATGATCAGTTTTCAAGGCACATCGTACATGTCGTACGAAACTAAAACGTACACTGATTTGATTTATATACAGCCCAATTCACGTCAAATCGTCCTTCGGTGTGCGGTGACAACAACTCATCAACACGTATTTTCCCTACGACATACATTCAAATTCATGTTAGTAGTCTTGATTACATACAACTATATCAAAGCATCAGTCTGAAAATAGTCTTTTCTTTTCACCCAGAGACAGTTAAACCCTATCAGTTACCCAGTGGACTGTTCAACTGTTCTGTCCATCACTATTCCAGCTTTCAGCACCACCTGGATTGTAACCTGAAGTCAGAGTGTGAAGATGGACAGGATGAAACAGAACACTGTCCCTTCAGCACTCCTGTTTGTCAGGGTTTGGTGGCTTCACGTAACAAATGTTTTGCATATCTTAAAACAGCTGATAGTTTGCTTCGTGCACTGGCAACGTATGAGTGTCAGAAAATGGGTGGTCAACTAGCTTCAGTCAAAACCAGACAGGAACAAAATGATTTTCTGCACATTTTTAATCACCGTGATGAGTTTAGAGTGTTGTCAGGTTACTCATCAGGGTGGATGGCTGTGACCTACATGTACAGCAGGTTCCGTCATTGGTCTGACAGCACGCTGATCTACAACCTTGTTCACTTCATTGTCTACAGATATCATG
Source organism: Monoplex corrugatus (assembly GCA_030674185.1). NCBI lineage: Eukaryota > Metazoa > Mollusca > Gastropoda > Littorinimorpha > Ranellidae > Monoplex > Monoplex corrugatus. The sequence continues at coordinate 44,793,079 of JAPXFY010000027.1, forward strand.
TCAGCAGATCCGTTCTCCATGGTACTCTGAACACACGCCAAGTGTATTTAAAAAAATTGTCTGACTTTGATCTCTTTATGGACCGAATACTTTGTCAAGTGGAACCACACTCACAAAACCTGTATTCTGTTCAAACAGTTGAGCTCCCTGTTCCAGACCCAGCCCTGTCCCTTTTGATACAGACACAACAGACATTTTCAGATTGTCCAGAGGATCACGTGACACAGACATTTTTGTCCTGTGATCTTCAAGTTCGCTGTGGACAAACAATGTATAGCGAAAGCATGCACGTTCTGGAACATGAGCACGAAGAACAGGAACACACAGATTTTTCCTGGAGAGCACACGGGCTACACCACTGTCATGTTTGTCTGTGATGATGACATGACAACACTGCTTTACACCCTGGTATGTGACTTCAGACATGACTGTCCAGATCACAGTGATGAGTCATTCTGTCAACATCCTTCATGTAGTGGTTTGCTGTGCACCAATGATCAGTGTGTATCAAACAGCCAACGTTGTAATGAACATGCAGATTGTCTGGATGATTCTGATGAAGTCAACTGTATGTTTTATTTCAATTTTATACATAGGGAAGCGACCAACGAACAGCTACTCTATATCAATCTGGATGGTAGGGTTACTTTACTCAGCAGCTGATGGCAGCTCATCAGTCTTGTCCTGACACTCATTACTGGTGTACAGAAGACTGGTTGTACTGTCTCCCTGTCTACACTCGATGTAATGGGTTATCTGACTGTACGTATGGTGAAGATGAACAGGACTGTGAGACATTCACCTGTCCAAGTTTCTACTGGTGTCGTGGTTCCAAAATCTGTGTTCATGGAGAACATCTGTGTGATGGCTGGGGTCAGTGTCCACAGCGTGATGATGAATGGTTGTGTGACATGACCTGTCCTGATGGCTGTCAGTGTCAAGGTCACTCTTTCTTATGTCCCAAGACATTCAGTCCTGACGTCTTTCCCCAGCTTCGCTACATGGACACCACAGCCTCAGGAATGACACTGACTGATTTCAGGAACAACACATATCTTATTTATCTGAGTCTTTCCTATTGTTCTCTAGTCAATATATCAAGTGTGAAGCTTCGCAACCTACAGTCTCTTGATCTGACTTACAACCACCTGAGAACTGTGAACAGGATTGTTTTTCTCAAACTATGGAATTTAAGAACTTTGTTTGTAGCAAACAACCCTCTGACGTTCTTAACAGGTAAGCCATATTTTCTGTTTCATTATGCTCTAACAAAAATAGATGCTTCATTAACACATATCCAGATACTTAACAGTATACTGCCCATGTACTTTCCTCAAGTCACATATTTGAATCTATCATTTTCTGGCATTCAGAAAATCAGGCGCAGAGCAGTCAAGTGCATGCCACATCTGACGGAACTGGATGTCAGAGGAAATTTGGTGACCAGCTTTCCCTTGGATTCATTGTCAATGTGGAATTATTTGGAAAGCATCTTTTCCTCAAATTATAGACTTTGTTGCAGGAATTTATTTTTAAAACGGTCACACGCAGTACAGTGTTTATCACCACAACCCCTATTTTTTACCTGTGAATTTTTGTTACCAACTGAGCTACATAGATTTTTCTTTTGGTTACTTAGTACGTTCTCTATTTTAGGGCATTTGGTTTGTTTCATAGCATCGTTCGTGGAAAAGAAAACATTTGGAGGTATTTTCATTACATTTATTACCCATCTGCAGATTGCTAACATCTGCATGGGAATCCACATCAGCATATTAACAGTGGCCAATGAAATATTCTATGGACAATACCTTTACTTTGAAAAGACGTGGACTAACAGCGTGACTTGCAACGTTGCTGGTTTTCTTTCCTTTCTGTCCAGTGAGGTGTCAGTTCTGATCCTCTGGTTTATGACACTGGATCACATCATTGTCCTTGCTTTCCATTAACTACGTGGACATTCAATAGTCGTCTGACAGCTGTAGCTTGTGCAATGTCGTGGTGTGTTGGACTTTTGTTGTCTGTGATACCTTTTCTTCCTGGGCTGTCACACTGGGGCCTTAATGGCCAGTCTGGTCTGTGTTGTATCGCTCTGTCTGATAGTAACTTCAGAGAAGAGTTCAGATGGTTCACAGTCACTGTCGTGTTCAACTGTATCATGTGCTTGGTTTTAGTTGTTGGTCAACTTATCATTTACAGACGAACTCCAATCCATCCAATCCTAATGGATCCCACAAAGAAACTGATTTACTCTTCAGTCCACCTGTTGATAAAAGTGGCTGTAACAGATGCTGTTTGCTGGTTCGCCCTTGGTCTGACCAGTACGATGACCTTAGATGGCAGTAGTGCATCAGACAAGGCCCATATGGCTATGGTCGTGTTCCTGCTACCACTCAACTGTGCACTCAACCCACTGCTGTACATATGGACTGTTGTAACACAGCGACGACAAGAAGAGCAGGAAAGGAGACTGTTGCAAGTGTTGAAATCACGACATTTGCTATTAGATAAAACAGTCTATCAATAAAATTGTAAGGTGACATGATTCTCACCAGGTTCCTTTTTCCGTACAGCTATGCTATGTCTATGTGTCAACCTCTAAGTGAGGTCTTCATCAGGACCAGTGTTGGATGTGTGTTTGGCTTTGGTTTGTGTGTGTTTGTACTTCTAAATGTTAACCATCAACCTCTATTTAGGTCTTCCTCAGGACCAATGTTGGTTGTGTGTCCACGCTGTCTCTTGTATTTTTACAAGTCAACCTGTCTGTTAGGCTTTCTTCAGAATTGCTGTTGGCTGTGTGTTTGGCTCCGTTTCTATTTGAGGCCTATCTCAGAATCAGGTGGTTGTGGTTTTGGCTCTGTCTCTCTTATGACTACATGTCAACCTTACAAAGGCTTTCATCAGGACGAGTGTTGTTGTGTCTTTGGCTTTGTCTGTTGTGTGTCTACCTCATCAGAACGAATACTGGCTGTGTGTTTGGCTCTGCTTTTTGTGTGTTTACATGTCAACTACTATGTGAGGCCTTGTTCAGGACCACTGTTGGCAGTGTGTTTGACTTTGTCTGTTGTGTGTCTACATGTCAGCTTCTTATTAAGGTCTACTTCATGACTAGCGTTAGCAGTATCTTGTATTTCTACATGTCAACCAACATGTTAGACCTTCCTCAGGATCAGTGTTGGCTGTGTGTCTAGCTCTGTCTATTGTGTGTCTACTTGTCAACTTCTCTGTAAAGCCTTCCTTACGTTCAGTGTTGGTTGTGTGTTTGGCTCTGTCTATTGTGTGTCTACTTGTCAACTTCTCTGTAAATCCTTCCTTACGTTCATTGTTGGTTGTGTGTTTGGCTCTGTCTATTGTGTGTTTACATATGATCCCTACATCAAATTTTTTAAATTCTGGGACATATTTGTTTACAATATATATTACAGCTCTTGTTTGATGTAACTGCTCTTCTTGATTGTGATTTTTCATGAAAACGCGGATGACACGGAAGTGTCAAAAAGTTGTTTTTTCTCACTAAATCGTTTCTCCTGTGTTCAAAGTGTGCATTCAGACAAGTACTGCTGATGTGTTGGCCCGGATGAACAAAACCAAACTAAACAAGCAAAGTAGAAGTGATCCCTGGCGGTACTATTTCTCGACTTAGATTGGTTGGTAGTGAGTGTACAAATATTTGGGAAATGTGGTGTGCAGAAGCAGTTTTATGTAATTAAAGTCAGCATCTAATATATGTATAAGTGTATTGGGCTATGTTTATACAATTATTTTCAGGTTTGTTTCTAAACCCTCTTGTGATAAACTGGTCGGAATCGTCAACATCAGGGGAATATCCTTAGATTTTATGTGTGAAAGCACTGATATGTGTGTTTACTTTTCTTTCCCAGGCGCTTTTCTTCAAGCTCATCAAGATGTTCAGTGTGTTTTGAGCTGGTTATGGCCCAGACATGGCTCTGCGTCGTCCACCAGAACGTCATGGGCCACTTGTGATTACCAGCCATAAAAGTCTGGTGGAGGAAGGCTCTGGACTAGCAATCAAGCTGGCCTTTTGTACATCCTTAAGAGATCTCTGCATGGAGAGAAAAGGCTCTTATCAATTTCACCATAGCTTGTAAGGAGCTGGCCTTGCTTTGCACTGAAATGCTCCAGGCATTTCTCATAGTGCAGCTAGTCGATGTCCTGTGTACAGGAGCTTCCATACAGAGAACAGGTATCTCGAGTTCATCAAAGATAGACTCAGAAAGTTCCTCAGAGGTTCCAAGCTGACCAAACGTCTCCAGGAACTGAATATGCTGCGTCAAAATCTTCACTGGTGCTCTCTTTCACTTCCTAATGAATGCAGTAGTAGTGTAACAGCCATTGTGGGTACAGACAGCAGGAGGCACTGAACAGATCTTTCCAACATTAGCAAGTACGCCTTTCACATCAGTGAGCCTCCTTTTGTTAACCAATCCAGTGTCAAAGATGGCTGAAGACAGAGAGGGTGGAACATGTGCTTGCGGCAACAAGGGATAGAAATATATGGAGGGCCATGATCGCCAACGCCACGTGGCAAGCACTTGATGATGATGATGACATCAGCTGTTGAGAGTGTCCAAAGAACTGGAGCCCAGAGGAAAGCTGAAAAGCCTGTCTATGCTGATCTCATTAGTGGTCACCAAAACAACAAGCTGAGCAAAACCATTTCCTTCTGCTGTTTTCTTCAACTGGCTGATCTGTTTCCTGATTTGACAGTCCTGAAGAAAGGAATTCAGATTTAGTTTCTTCAATGGTGCATTGACACTTCTAAAATTTTTAATCGGACATCCTCCCCAAGTTTCTCTGTAATAAAAGTAAAACCAAATAATAATGAAATAAACTATCACATTTACATATACTTTTAAGTGCATTATTACTATTGTCATTGTTTAAAATCAATTTTGCTTAAAATCTGTGAACGTGCTAAATGTAACTTGCTTAGCTGACTTTCCCCTTCTTCACCCTTTTGTTTCACCCATAATTTAGTGAGGAAAGATCTTACATTAATGATGAGTAGGTGTCATAATTTCTGTTCCTAATCTATGAAAAACATATCACAAACTGTAACAAAATCTCCAAAAGTATATCACAAACATATGTCTGTTGGTCTCTGTGATTGATTTGTCCACGATTAAGATTTTTGATGGCAGGTAACTTTAAACATGTACTGTTGCCACACCCAGTGGAAGATCAATGGCAAACAACTTGCAGTCAGTAGCTTACATGCCAAGATTTACATAGACGCATATCACATAAGATTCCTAATGGAGGGGTATAGGTGGGCCCACAGTTTATAAGATGGATAGCCTCCATCACACCATATCTGTCCAAAACAGCATGTGATTGACTTGTCTCTACTACAATAACTTTCTGGCTCACCATCATCAAATGCCCTGCCACATTGTGTTGGTGATCATGGCCCTCCATATGAATCTATCCCTTGTTGCTGCAAGCACATCATCCACCCTCTCTGTCCTCAGCCACCCTGCAAGTCCGTCCAATATTTTCTCTCTGGGTCTACCTAGTGTTCTCTTTCCCTCCAGCTTTCCTGTTGTGAACAGGTGCTCTAATTCCCCTTTCCTCATAAAATGGCCTATAAGTGTTGCTTGTCTTTTCCTAATTTTCCTTATGAATGATCTTCTATTGTCTGTCTCCATCAAGACTGTCAGGTTTGTTTTGTTTGCTGTCCATGGAACTCTCAACATTCTTCTTAGAAACCACATATCGACTGCCCAAATCCTGTTCTGGCTTTGCTTGTTGACTGTCCACGCCTCACAACCGTATAACATTATCGGTTCTATCAACATTCAAGAACTCTTCTCCTGATATTAATTGATAGGCATCTTTTGGTAAGAACAATTTTATCCTCCTGACTGCTTTTTGGCTTGGCCGATTCAGCTGGCTATTTCTGATGTGATCTGCCGTCTAGTGAGATGATCGTTCCCAGATATTTGAACTTATCAATCTGTCTCAAGGTTGTGCTGTTTGCTGTTATTTTGCATGATGGGGATTTCATGATTTTTTTTGCTGATTACCATGACTTCAGTTTTCTTGCTATTTAGCTCCAACCCTTTATTTTTGCTTTCTATTTCTATTATATTCACAACGTTTTGTAGGTCTTTTTCATTTTCTGTAGTTAGCATGTTGTCATCTGCGTAACGAATGCTGTTTATCATTTTTCCTCCAACCTTTGATCCAGGGTATTCTTCTAGGCTTTTCATGATGTTTTTGCTGTAAAGTGAAAACTGATTTGGTGACAGAACACAATCTTCTTGGACTCCTCTTTTGACGTTTTGGAAAGAGCTTATATCGTTTTCTATTATCATTGCAGCTGTTTATTCCCAATACATATTTCCTAGATCGTTTTCATCAACACTGAGTCTTTCCAGTTGATTGATCAATTTTTCATGTCTTACCCGATCGAAAGCCTTGGTATAATCAACAAAGCACAAATATAAATCCTCATTCAACTCGATTGACCTCTCTATGATAGTTCTTAGGATGTATATGGCAATAATAGTTCCTGTCACTTCCACAAATCCATAGTGTTCTGCTATTTTTCGTTTGATTCTATTTCATATCCCTATCATGAGTATTCTTAACAGGAGTTTTGTTATATGACTCATCAAGCTGATTCTGCAATGGAGCTTGCATTCTATATCCCCTGTTTTCTTTGGAACAGCAATGAAAACTGATTTTGACATATCTTAAGGGATTTTTCCTGTGTCATAAATTTCATTTAGGAGGACTGTTATGTTTTCAACACCAAATTCCTCCAGGGCTTCAATCATCTCTGTAGTAAAATTGTCTGGTCCTGGGGTTTTTCCTGGTTTCATCTTTTTCAATGCTGCTCTAACTTCATCTTTCAGTATGGGTGGTCCTTCAACGTTCTTTCTTAAAAGGTGTTCTGCGTTTCTGTCATCTTCAAAAAGGTCTTTAATGTACTCTCCCCATCTACCTAATATTTTGCCTTTTTCCATGATAGGCGTACCATCTTTCGATTCTAAGCAACCAATTGATGTGCATGTATTTTTCCTGTGGACAATTTCTTCAATTCTTCTGTACATACCCTGAGGATCTGTTTTGTGTCAGTCTTCTATTTCTTTGCACTTTGTTTTCAGCCAAGCTTCCTTAGCTTCATTGCACCTATTCCTGATTTCTTTGTTTATCTTCCAGTATCTTTCCTCCTTTCCCTTTGCCTTCCTCTGTATTTCCATCAAGCCTAGAATTTCTTTTGTCATCCGGTTCTTTTTTGCTTTTCTATCTACTCTAGGAATTTCTTCACAAGCTCCATTTATCGAGTTTGTCAACTTTGTCCATTGTTCCTCACTGTCACCAACGCTTCCAGAGCACTGAATTTGTTTTGAACATGTACATTAAATTTTTTACGTATCGCTTTATCTGTCTTTAAGAGACCAAGATTTAGTTTGATGCTGCTTTTGGTCTGTTTCTTTTTCCTAAATTTCAGCCTAAATATTCCCACTACAGGATTGTGGTCACTGTTGCAATCTGCACCTGGTAGTGTTTTTGCTATCAGCAAAGAATTTCTAAATCTTTTATTGATCAGGATGTAGTCAATTTGAATTTTGATATTATACCCCAGACTCATCCATGTCCTTTTTCTTCTATTAGGCTGCTCAAACCAGGTGTTTCCTACTATGAACCCATTCATATGTGCCCACTCCACAAGTTTCCCTCCCTTTTCATTTTGTGTACCAAGGCCATGAGGTCCAACTATATACTCCACCCTATCATGTCCCACTTGAGCATTAAACTCTCCCATTATTATTGTTATTGTAATTCTGTTCCAGAAGATACTCTTCGCTGGTGATGCCACCACCCTAACATTTAATACACAGCTTGCAGAGATAGCCTCGTCTTCAGTCTGAAGAAGGCAGAGATCACAGAGCTGAATGTCACAAAAGATCCCAGTTTCAGTATCGACAAAACACCCTGTATGTGGTAAATGAATTTATCTGCATGGGATCGATAATCTCCAGCAACCTGTCCCTTGACCTAGAGCTCAACAGGCAGATAGCAAAACCTGCCACATAGCCAAGCTGTCCAAAGGGTGTGAGAAAATAATAAACTCGCCACGGCCACAGAAACTGGAGCATACAAAGCCTGCATATTGATTTATGGCAGCGAGAGCTGGAAGCGTAATGCTTCAAGAGCCTTGCCTCTATAGCTTCCACCTGTGCATTTCCTGGAGGGACAGCATGGCAAATGAAGACGTCCTGGACCAGGCCAGCGTGCCAAGCATGTATGCCCCTTTTGCACAGTAACGATTGGATTGGTTTTGCCATGTCTGCCACATGCAGGAAGGTCACATCCTACATGTAAATGATACCCTGTATGTAGAATTCGCCATGGGATCTCGAAAACTGGCTTTTAGCTAATGGCACCTACGGTCAGAAAATAAACTATCACTGTTCAGTCATTAATTGTCTGGATTATTTTTTGACTGGTAGATGGGGGTGGGGGATTTGGTTTGTTTGTTTCATGGATTGTTTTTTGGTTGGTGTGTCTGTTGCGGTGCTGCAGAGTCTTCAGGAAACGGTTCTTTGCCGCACAACTTGCTGTTGGTGAAGACATCACCATCATCAGGGTTTATCACACCAAAAGGGAACTATGGTACACAGTCCTCACAGCATGCTTTTGTCATGACCAGAAGCATCTCTGTCCCAGCTGGACACGCCATCATGGTCAGTCTGAGAAAAACTGGGAACTATCCATCTGTAAGTGTCATACTAGAAATACATGTACGCATCAAAGCTATATTTCAAATCGTGTGGAATGACATGGAACAAGGGCTGAACGACCATGTATTGCACACCTCCAGTCTCAGAGTTCAATACAGGAACAATTTCTGCTTGGATGAACCGTGTTTCAAACTGTTATTTTCCTTTTACCCCGAAAGTCAAACGCCTCAAATGTTACCCAGCAGACTGTTTAACTGTTCTGTTGATCGCTATTCCAGCTTTCAGCATCATCTTGACTGTAACTTATGGACAGAGTGTGAGGATGGACAGGATGAAACAGAACACTGTCCCTTCAGCAGTCCTGACTGTCAGGGTTTGCTAGCATTATGCAACCGATGCTACAAATATGACTATGTTTCAACTGTTGGTGGTAATAAACAAGTTAAGTATCAAGCAGTGAGTGACTACTGCAAGTCTGTGGGAGGCACGTTGAGCATGCCCAAATGTGAGGAGGACTGGTCTGTAACACTTCAGAATTTAACCTATCCATACTGGTATATCTCTAACACCGTTTTGGTCGGCTTGATCACCGATGACGTTTCTTTTCCCAACATGTACAGAAAGAACGTCATTAGTGAAGACAGGACCGTCCTTTACCATACTGTAAGGTTTCTAGATTCAAAACGTTATCGTGCCCGAGAACAAAAACTATGTGTCTTCGCGCATGGCCGTGAATTTATCAAGAAGTCCTGTGATGCGTTTGTTTACTTCGATTCTCTGATCTGTGAAATCAGGAAAAATCAGACCCACTGTCCTTCACAAGCAATAACGTTGACCAGGACCCCTCTTCCTTTGCACACACTACAATCTCTGATGACGTGTTCTGATGGTCACGTGACACATACATTTCTGTCATGTAGTTCACACCAGTATAACGTGTGTGGTCTTAGTTCCACATCTTCTTGTACTTTTTCTGATCATTTGTCACACACACATGGTGGGTTTGATTCAACTGTTGATCATGTCACTTTTGTCCCTTTGTTTACCTGTGATGATGATGTCACCATGTTGTCATACACCCTTGTCTGTGACTTTCTACAAGACTGTCAGGATAAGAGTGATGAGTCTTTCTGTAAACATCCCTCTTGTATCAACACGTTCACCTGTACTAACGGTCAGTGTGTGTCCTATGACGTTGTCTGTGACCAAGTCTTCCACTGTCAGGATGAGTCAGATGAGCTGAACTGTGTTGCCAATAGATACAAGAACACTGAATGGGCACCAGTTTTTCCATCTCCTGCTCTCATCCATTTCGATGGTATCAACGCCTTCATTTCAACCCCAATGAAGATGAATGAGTCTTGTCCTGGCAGCCACTATCGTTGTCCTGGTAAGTTCAATGACTGTCTGCCTGTCTACACACGCTGCAATGGAATGTACGACTGTATAGATCATGAGGACGAAGAGGGATGCGATGAATTGACGTGTCCAGGGTTCTTTCGATGCAGAACTTCCATAATATGTCTACATGGTGACCACCTGTGTGATGGCTGGCCTCACTGCCCACTGTACGATGATGAATTGTCCTGTGATATGACCTGTCCTGTGGGTTGTCTGTGTCAAGGATACACATTTCTGTGTCATCAGTCTTTCGATGCTCACCTCTTCCTACAGCTCCGTTCCTTGGATATCACAGGTACAGGAATGAATCTGTCTGATGTGAGTAATCACACCTATCTTATTCGTCTGATTCTTATCCAGTGTTCTTTGACTGTCCTTTCCAACATGAAGTTGCCCAACTTACAGATTCTTGATCTCACTGGCAATAAACTGCGACATGTCAACATGACTTATTTTGTTGGTTTAGACAGTCTACAAACACTGTCCCTGGCCAAAAATCCTATCACCTCACTCTACTCTGATCTATCGCCTGAGTTTCAGCAAAGTGCACTCACATCGATAGATCTGTCACACACCACGCTGACAGTGTTTGACACCAAAGTCTTATCCAAGTTTTTGAAATTGCAGAAACTTAATTTAACATTTACTACTATCAATACTATCAGCACTGATGGTTTTCAGCTTACGCCAACGTTAACTGCACTGTATATGGAAGGTAGTCCTGTAAAAAGATTTCCATCTGACATATTCAAAAATCTTTTCCATCTTCGTAGCATATCGACACTGAACTATAAATTGTGCTGCGACGAAATTCTACCAGATAACTTTGATGGTACGTTTTGCCATTCCCCCAAAGACGAAATTTCATCATGTGAAGATTTACTTCAATCAGCATTTTACCGTGGGTTTCTCTGGTTGATCAGCTGTCTGTCGGTGACTGGTAACATCTTCTGTTTTGTGGTACGTTTGTGCGCACAGAAAAAGACTTCTTCAAGTGGCTTCAGTGTGTTTGTCACCAACCTGACCATGGCTGACTTTCTGATGGGTGTCTACATTGCTATTATTGGTGTGGCGGATGAAATGTTCCATGGCAGATATATTTATTATGATGACATATGGACAAGCAGTCTGGCGTGTAAGATGGCTGGTTTTCTGTCTCTGTTGTCCAGTGAAGTATCAGCTCTGACCATCTGGCTTATCACACTGGATCGTTTCATTGTCCTTCGGTTTACATTCACCACCTGGCGATTTGAAAGAAGATCAGCAGCAGTGGCCTGTCTGTTGACTTGGTTGATTGGTTGGCTTGTTGCCTTCTTGCCTTTACTGCCAATGACGTCACACTGGGAGTTTTACAGTCAGACAGGCATCTGTATTCCGCTTCCAGTCACTCGGAAAACGTTTAAAGGGTGGATTTATTCCTTTGGTGTTTTGATCGTCTTTAATTTCATTCTGTTTGCGCTGATCTCAGCTGGCCAAGCTTTTATTTACTGGTCAATACAGAAGAATGCACTGACAACCAACACGACCAAAGTATCAAGAGATTTGACCATAGCGCGGCGGTTGATCACAGTGGCTGTAACAGACTTCATGTGCTGGTTTCCCATTGGGCTGTGTGGATTTCTGGCATTGGCTGGTGTTCCCATCCCTGGAGAGGTGAACGTGGCCTTAGCTATCTTCATACTGCCCTTGAACTCGGCTCTGAATCCCTTTGTATATACCTTTAACACACTGGCAGAAAAAAGAAGAAAATCCCAAGAGGCAGAGCTGTTAAAGCGGCTGGAATCTCATACTGATTTGGTTGACAGTAAATAACTACAGTATGGAATGGTTCCATGGGATATCTTGATACATATTTATAACTGTCTCCGTTCCTTTAAAGACTTGCTGTTTGATAAAGAACGTGTATTGGCATATTCTGTATTTCTTTTTGTAACATGGACGGCCGCTTTTTTCAAAGAAGCCTTTTCTTTAAAAATAAACAACAACAACAACAACAACAACAACAACAACATACAAACAAACAAGCAAAACTAGGTTGCATTTCACACAAAGCAGATTTTTTTTGGTGTTCAGTTTTAACTTATGTTTTTAATCTCCCTTTCATTCAAAAAAGTTTTGTTGTAAACCTCATCAAGATATATGTATGTGTGTGTGCGTGCGGTGTGTGTGTGTGTGTGTGTGTGTGTGTGTGTGTGTGTGCGTGCGTGCGGTGTGTGTGTGTGTGTGCGTGCGTGCGTGCATGCGTGTGTGTGTGTGTGTTTGTGTGTTTGTTTGTGTGTGTGTGTCACTCTGTGTTGTGTGTGTGTGTGTGTGTGTGTGTGTGTGTGTGTGTGTGTGTGTGTGTGTGTGTGTGTGTGTGTTACCAAGATTGTGTGAGCAAAATTTTCTCAGCGGTTTCTCAATGGATTTTTACTGAATCAAATGTGTGGATTGTTTCACATTCATATTTATATTTATATTCATTTTTGCCGTAATGGATTTATATTTACCATGTGACACTCAGGCTGTTCTTTCCATTGAGAGCGTGTTGCCGCATTGCAGCAACAAAAATTTAGGAAGGCAAGAAGGCTAATTGACCTTCAAGGGAAGGGACCTGGGAAATCAACATATCTCTCCAATATTTTTATTCCAGGGTAGCCAGGCAAGTGCCCTGCTCTTTACGATTTTCAACTATCGTGGGATCTTAAGCGTGCGTAGCCCACAAGGCGCACGGGTCTGACTCGTTTTTCGTCCCCTTCTGATCAAACTGAGAACAGTCTAGGCCTCAACGGGAAACAAACTCCGGAACGTCGAATTTAGTGATTGGCAGGCGAACTCTGAACCATTCTGCCACTCCTCTCCTTGATATTGACCTGTCAACATTCCTTTTGGTCAACACGTTTTGTCATCTTTGACTCATATTTACAGAGTACTTTTCTTCCATGTTACACAAATAATTTGGTAACTTTTTCCTTACTGCAACCCATTCTGCTCTTCGTCTTGATATAACTGCTTTCATTTCAAAGAAATAAGAGGGAAGCAGGGAGAATTTTTATAATAGTCATCAAAGAACATAACTCTTGAGAGTCACGTAGGAATTATCTCCCATGTTGTAGAATTTTTCAAATCGAACATGGTTTGCGCTACCCATTCAGCTAGCATAGAAGCAGATTACAAAGCACAAAAGCCGTAAGCTCAGAACACTCAGCATGAGTGCTCTGAGCTTACGGTTTCTGTACTTTGTATCTGCTTTTATGCTAGCTGAATGGGTAGCGCAAACTGCTTTCATTTTATTTTTTCTCTGAAATATACTAGTTCTTGACTTTTTTCTTCTTCAAGTAGTTTCACATCTCTTTCTGTCTTAATTTCTGTTTCCTCTAATTGTTTAATTTCTGCAATCAATTCGTTTTATTTCTCAGATGTTTTCTTTTTCCTCATCGTCGCTTGTGATATGGTTCATTGATCTTATTTTCATCAGCAGAAAATCCAGTAATAATTTATCTTGGATACTGCGATCTATTTCTATGAAAGACACAGTTTCAAGTGTAGTTGTATCACAATGTTCAGTGGAATATTCTGATATAACGTTATGTTTTAATTCCTTTCTTCTATGTACTGTTTTTCTCTCAATATCCCGCTGTGGGGATGACAGGGGCTCTTTCAGTGTAAACAGTATCCCCACCTTCTGGAAGGTCTGTGCTAGAACTGTTCTCTTTTCTGTCACTCTCTTTGTTTCTGCCTTGCTGAAACTGAAGCTGAAACTGCCTTGTTCCTTTGCTTTCTATCATCTCTTCCTGTCGTTTTCTGCCTTGCTGTCTATTTACCTGTTTGTGGTCTTTAAAACCTTACATACTCTCTCTTCATCATCAGGTGCCCTGCCGCATGGCGTTGGCGACCATGGACTTCCAACCATCTCTATCTCTTGTTGCACCCAGCATCTCCCCCACCCTCTTCATCCCCAGCCACTCTGCAAGTCCGTCCAGCATTCTCTCCCTGGGTCTACCCGGTGTTCTCTTTCCCTCCAGCTTTCCCGTTGTGACCAGGTGCTCCAAATCCCCCTTCCTCATAAAATGGCCTATAAATGTTGCTTGTCTTTTCCTAATCTTCCTTATCAGTGATCGACTTGTGTCTGCCTCCATCAAGACTGTCTCGTTTGTTTTCTTTGCTGTCCATGGTACTCTCAACATTCTTCTGAGAAACCACATCTCGGCTGCCTCAATCCTGCTCTGGCTTTGCTTGCTGACTGTCCACGTCTCGCATCCGTACAACAGTATTGGTTCTATATAACACTCAAGGACTCTCTTTCTGATGTTAATTGATAGGCATTTGTTGGTAAGAATGCTTGTCATCTTCTTGAATGCTGTTTTGGCTTGGCCGATTCTGCCAGCTATTTCTGATGTGCATCTGCCGTCTGATGAAATGACCGTTCCCAGGTATTTGAACTTATTAACCTGTGTCAAGGTTGTGCCGTTTGCTGTTATTTTGCAGGAGGGGATTTCATGTTTTTACTGATCACCATGACTTCAGTCTTCTTGCTGTTTAGTTCCAGCCCCTTACCTTTGCTTTCTGTTTCTAGTATATTCACAAGGTTTTGTAGGTCCCTTTCATTTTCTGCAATTAGCACGGTGTCATCTGCGTACCAAATGTTGTTTATCATTTTCCCTCCAACCTTTAATCCAGGGTCTTCTTCTAGGTTTCTCATGATGTTTTCGCTATATAGTGAAAACAGATCTGGTGACAAAACACAACCCTGTCTGACTCCTCTTTTGATGTTTTGAAAAGAGCTTATATTGTTTTCTATTCTCATTGCAGCTGTTTGTTCCCAGTACATATTCCTGATTATTCGTAGATCTTTTCCATCGACATTGAGTCTCTCCAGTTGGTTGATCAATTCTTCATGTCGTACCCGATCGAAAGCCTTGGTATAGTCAACAAAGCATAAATATAAATCCTTATTCATCTCAACTGACCTCTCTATGATAGTTCTTAGGATGTATATGGCATTAATAGTTCCTTTCCCCTCCACAAATCCACACTGCTCTTCTGCTATTTCTCTTTTGATTCTATTCCTTGTCCTCATCATGATTATTCTTAACAGGATTTTTGTTACATGACTCATCAAACTGATTGTGCGATGGAGTTCGCATTCTATAGCCCCTGTCTTCTTGGAAGTGCAATGAAAATTGATTTTGACATATCTTTGGGGATTTTTCCAGTGTCATAAATTTCATTTAGGAGGACTGTTATTTTTTCTATGCCAAATTCCTCCAGGGCTTCAATCATCTCTGTAGTAATGTTGTCTGGTCCTGGGGCTTTTCCTGGTTTCATCTTTTTCAGTGCTGCTCTGACTTCATCTTTCATTATGGGTGGTCCTTCAAAGTTCTTTTTTATGATGTGTTCTTCGTTTCTGTCATCCTCAAAAAGGTCTTTAATATACTCTCCCCATCTGTCTAATACCTTGTCTTTTTCCATGATAAGCGTGCCATCTTTTGATTTTAAGCAACCAGTTGATGTGCATGTATTTTTCCTGTGAACAATTTCTTCAGTTCTTCTGTACATACCCTGAGGATCCATTTTGTGTCGTTCTTCTATCTCTTTGCATTTTGTGTTCAGCCAAGCTTCCTTAGCTTCATTGCACCTATACCTGATTTCTTTGTTTATCTTCCTGTATATCTCCTCGTTTCTCTTTGCCTTCCTCCTTTTCTCCATCAGGCCCAAAATTTCATTAGTCATCCAGCTCTTTTTTGCTTTTCTATTTGCCTTAGGGATTTCCTCACAAGCTTCATTTATAGAACTTCTCAACTTTGTCCATTGTTCCTCACTGTCACCAATGTCTTCCAGAGCACTGAATTTGTTTTGAACATGTACATTAAATTTTTGACGTGTCATTTCATCTGTCTTCAAGAGTCCAAGGTTTAGTTTGATGTTGCTTTTGGTCTGTTTCCTTTTCCTCAATTTTAGCCTAAACCTTCCCACTACCGGATTGTGGTCACTGTTGCAGTCTGCGCCTGGTAGTGTTTTTGCTGACAGTAAAGAATTTCTAAATCTTTTGTTAATCAGGATGTAGTCAATTTCATTTTTGGTATTATCTCCTGGACTCATCCAAGTCCATTTTCTTCTGTTAGGCTGCTCAAACCAGGTGTTTCCTACTATGAACTCATTCATCTGTGCCCATTCTACAAGCTTCCCCCCTCTTTCGTTTTGTGTACCAAGGCCATGAGGTCCAACTATATCCTCCACCCTATCCTGTCCCACTTTAGCATTAAAATCTCCCATTATGACTGTAACTTCCTGTGATTTACATTGGACCTTGGCCATCTCTAAAACTTCGTAGAAGTTGTCGATGTCTTCCTGAGTACTTGCGGATGTTGGTGCATACACCTGTATGATGTTGATATCAAAAGGTTTCCCTCTGAATTTGACCAGTAAAACTCTGTCGGACACTGCCCAGTATCCTTTAACTGCTTTTGATTTGTCTTTGTCCATTATGATGCCTACTCCTCTTTCATGTGAATTACCACCAGAGTATATCACTGTATATTCTCCTGATGTTATCATGCCTGCCCCCTTCCATCTCATTTCCCCTAGTCCTAAAATACTGATGTTAAGCCTTTCCATCTCCATTTTGATGTTGTCCAATTTACCTTTCTGCAACATTGTTCTTATATTCCATGTTGCCACCTTGGTGTTGAATGTAATTTTGGTTTTGGTCGCAGTAGCTGGCTGACGGTCTGGTATCACCTGCGCCGCATGACAGTCCCTACCGGACGAAGGTGCTCCATAGGAGCACCTATTGACGTCGTTAACTTTATTCTTTATTCTTCCTCTGTCCATGGATTTCCGGGGGAAAAGTACGATGGTGGTTTCCCCTTGCCTTCCATCGGTTTTTTCTTTTAGGATTGACTCCCTTAGCCTTACTCTCTCCCGAGATGTCCACAAGGCAGTGGAGCTACCCACCCATAGCTTGGGGATCTGGTTCGTGGGCACCAGGGCGTGTCCACACGCCGGTGGGCCTGCATGCCTCACGTCTGGGGGCCAGACCTCCTCCGAGTCCTACGAGATTCAGCCTGAGTCCGTGAGGTGCTCAGTTACCGCCTGTCGCCACGAGGAGGCACAGCGTAGGGCTTGCTGATGGAGAGGCTATGTACTGACAGGAAGAGACTTACGCATTGCTCTTCTTTTCGCACAGCAGTGCTAGTCAGCGGTACAGGCCGAAGCCGACACACTAGACGCATCACATCTGCCAATATGACTCTCTCTTAGGTTTGTTAATTGGGTACTGCATTTTTGGCTGTATGGAAATATGATGTGCAGAAGCAATATTTTAGGTAATTTAGGCCAGTTTGTATACATGTACATGGTTTAGTCCTTAGTTATGTTTACATTTGTATTCAGGTTTGTTTGTTTTTTAAAAGATAGAGAAAGAGAGAGAGAGAGGGGGGGTTAATATTCAAAGAGAGAGAGAGAGAGACAAGGAGAGAGATTAACATTAAAAAAGAGAGAGAGAGAGAGAGTGAGCAAAAGAGAGATTATATACAGAGAGGGAGCGAGAGAGAGATTAATATTAAGAGAGAGAGAGAGAGAGAGGGAGCGAGAGAGAGATAAATATTAAGAGAAAGAGAGATTAAAGAGAGAGAGATTAATATTAAGAGAAAGAGGAGAGAGATTATTAAAAGAGAGAGAGGGGGGAATTAATATTAAAACACGGAGAGAGAGAGAGAATGAGAGAGAGAGAGAGAGAGAGATTATTTAAAAGAGAGAGAGGGAATTAAATTAAAATACGGAGAGAGAGAGAGAGAGAGAGAGAGAGAGAGAGAGAAGAGAGAGAGAGAGAGAGAGAAGTTAATATGAAAAGATGGGTTTTATTTTTACAAGCGCTTACTACTGCCAACATGCATACAGTTCATGTAGGCATGAGTGACCACAGTGAACTAGTTTGTCGATGGCAGCCGTTTGTATAGGGGCTTAAATAGTCCTGTGTGTGTGTGTGTGTGTGTGTGTGTGTGTGTGTGTGTGTGTGTGTGGGTGGGTGGGTGAGTATGTCTGGTGTGTGAAGTGGTGTGGTGTGTGTGTGTGTGTGTGTGTGTGTGTGTGTGAGTGTGGTGTCTGTGTGTGTGTGTGTGTTGTGTGTGGTGTGGTTTTGGTGTGGTGTGGTGTGGTGTGTGTGTGTGTGTGTGTGTGTGTGTGTGTGTGTGTGTGTGTGTGTGTGTGTGTGTGTGTGTGTGTGTGTGCGTGGGTGGGTGAGTATGTCTGGTGTGTGAATGGTGTGTGTGTGTGTGTGTGTGTGGTGTGTTTTGTGTAGTGTGGTGTGTTGTGTGTGTGTGTGTAGTGTGTGGTGTGGTTTGGTGTGTGTGTGTGGTGGTGTGTGTGTGTGTGTGTGTGGTGTGTGTGTGTCTTGGGTGTGTGTGTGTGTGTGTGTGTGGTGTGTGTGTGTGTGTGTGTGTGTGTGTGTGTGTGTGTGTGTGTGTGTGTGTGTGTGTGTGTGTGTATGTGTGGTGTGTGTGTGTGTGTGTGGTGTGTGTGTGTGGTGTGTGTGTGTGTGTGTGTGTGTGTGAGTGTGTGTGTGTGTGTGTGTGTGTGTGTGTGTGTGTGTGTGTGTGTGTGTGTGTTGTGTGTGTGTGCATGTGTGCTTTGTTGTCCTTCGGGTTCTCGGTCACTCGGACGGCTGACCGTTTTTCCTTGAGGTCAGAGGTTACTTAAAGGTGCCATCAAAGGGTGCACCAGTTTGCATGTCACGTAGTATAATAGCAGGACCTGCCTCTAGGCTACATGTTCTTGTATTCTCTCTCTCTCTCTGTGTGTCTCTTTCTCTCTGTCTCTTTCTCTCTGTCTCTTTCTTCTGTGTCTCTTTCTTTGTGTCTCTTTCTCTGTGTCTCTTTCTTTGTGTCTCTTTCTCTCTGTCTTTCTCTCTCTCTCTCTTTCTCTCTCTCTCTCTGTCTCTTTCTCTCACTCTCTTTCTCTCTGTCTCTTTCTCTCTCTCTCTCTCTGTCTCCTCTGTGTGTGTGTTTGTGTCTCTCTTTCTCTCTGTCTCTTTCTCTCACTCTCTTTCTCTCTGTCTCTGTCTCTTCTCTCTCTGTCTCTGTCTTTCCTTCTCTCTCTCTGTCTCTCTGTGTGTGTCTCTTTCTGTCTCTCTCTCTGTGTCTCTTTCTCTCACTCTCTGTCTCTTTTCTCTCTCTGTCTCTCTCTGTCTCTATGTCTCTTTCTCTCTCTCTCTCTGTGTCTCTTTCTCTCTCTCTTTGTCTCTCTCTCTCTCTCTCTGTCTCTTAACATTAATCTTTCTCTCTCTCCCTCTGTCCTCCCTCTCTCTTAATATTAATCTCTCTCTCACTCACACTCTCTCTTTTCTAATATTAATTCCCCCCCCCTCTCTCTCTCTACCTCCCTCCCTCCCTCTGTGTCTCTGTTAATATAATCTATCTCTCTCTCTCTCTCTCTCTCTCTCCAGAATTTCGAGAAGGTGGGGATACTATTTATATTGAAAGAACCCCTGGCGTTCTCACGGGGGGGGGGGGGGGGGGAGGGGGGACTGTGCAGCAACATATCGCCCGCATAGCGTGACCCGTTAAAAACAACGTGCCCTGAAACGCCCTAAAACGCCCCCCTGTGAGGATGCCGGGGGCTCTGTTAGTATGAATTAATAATATCCTCACCTTCTGGAAATCTGTGCTAGGATTTTTCTCTTTTCTGTCACTCTCTTTGTTTCTGCCGTGTTCCTTTGCTTTCTGTCATTTCTGCCTATCATTTTCTGCCTTGCTGTCCACTCATTTGTATATGTTCGGAAAAGTCTTACATGCTTTCTCTTAGGATTGATAATTGGGTACATGTTTTAAGTGCATTTTTGGCTCTAAGGAAAAGAGATATGCGGAAGCAATTTTAGGTAATTTATGCCTGTTTTTATGTATGTTTTAGTGTATTTTGTATTCAGGTATGTTTTTGAAATCGCCTGTGCGATAAATTGGATAGGGAGTGGTCAACGCCCGGGGCATGTCCTTAGATTATGTGCACGAATGCATTGATGTGTGTACTTAATTTTCTTTTCTTTTTTTTTCTTTTCTTCTTGTTGAAGTTTTGCATATTTTGAAGCGTTTTAGCCCTGATATGGCTCTACGCAGTCGGCTGGGCTTTAAACGACAGTAAGCACAAGCTTTTTGCCTACGTCTCCTACCCCGTCAACACCCCTTTAACAAGCAAGACCCACTTCTTCAGGACGGGATTGATCGGTCGAGGAAGCAAATAGGCTTAGCGGTAAACTGGCAGGCACACAGGCGGGCAGACAGAGAGGCACTGAACTGCTCGGGACCGTTAGCCGTTACTCTGTGGGTACGGACATGCAAAAAAAGGGACGAGTCATTTGACTGACCTTGGGAGCTTTTGCGCAGCCAGGTATTTCTGTATCGTGTTTTTTCTTTCTTTCTATATTTCTTTTATTGTGCTTCGATTTTATTTTTTTCGATTTTTTTAATGTTCCTATTTTTGTTTTATTTTTTGTCGTTGTTTTGTTTTGTTTATAACTATTTGTAGTGTTCCGATTTTATCCGTATACTTGTTCGCACGTTGTTTCAGGCCACACTATGCTGGCGGTATGTTGTTTCACAGTCTGCATACTCCATCTTCGGTAAAGGGGGAGGGGGGTGTAAGCTGGGTGTTGTCAGGTTTCCATAAACCACCGAATTCGGACATATATTATGAGATCTTTAACGTGCATATTTGACACGAACAGAAAACAAAAAAACAACAACAAAAAAAACAACCAAAGAAAGAACTAGAACGCATATTTACTACAACCTGACAAGACAGCAGCGTATTTTCGGCCAACTGGTCTTTATCAAGCGTAGAATGTAAGATCACAAACGAAAAAACACCAAATACAAAAATTAGGAGAAAAAGACTTAAACTTCCTTGCTCTTTGAGTGGAAGGGGAGGGAAATATGCTCGCTGTTAATTAGCCGGCAGGGCAGAACCAAAATGTGGCCAGTTAAGCTATAAGGTGTCTCCGATTTGGGCGCCGTGGCGTGAGTGTGTGTGTGTGTGTGTGTATGTTGTGTGTTGTGTGTGTGTGTGTGTGTGTGTGTGTGTGTGTGTGTGTGTGTGTGTGTGTGTGTGTGTGTGTGTGTGTGTGTGTGTGTGTGTGTGTTGCGTGCGTTTGTTTCTTCGATTCCGTGGATGACTAACGAATATGTCTTTTATGATGTTGAATATTGTTATTGTTGTGAGGCGTGAGTGTGATTGTATGTATAGCCAAAACATTTTCCATGTGTCTGTGCACTGGGCTAAAATAAAATCATGTTATCTTGTTATCTTTCGTCCAGTGTGAGAAAAAAAAAAAAGTTAAATACATATGTACCGTTCTGTGTGAGTATACACGCAAATACCCACAAAAGGAGTTTAGGCGCTTTCAGATCTACACACATGTTGACCCGGGAGATGGGAGAAAGCTCCACCCTTTACCTACCCTGCAGTAGATACCCAGGTCTGACGTCGCACCCATTTTGATTATCGCTACAACTCTCTGGAAGGGGGATTGGAACCTGCAAACATACAACAAACTTTTTCCAAATCCGTCCTGACCTTAAACAGATTCTCCCATCTGTTCTTGAGAACTGTAGGAGAGAGACAGTGTTGTATAGGTTACGTACGGGTTACACATCTTCCAT
>JAPXFY010000027.1:44824826-44842326 GCA_030674185.1 Monoplex corrugatus
ATTTGTATAGCGGAAAAGAAAACAACGAGTTTGGCCAGTGTCTTGGAACCTGAAAGGTGACATCCGATTTTGGAACTGCAAACAACTTGATCATAATGACGAACCGAATCGCTGTGGGATCTTCGAATCCCTCCTTCTTCTTCTCATGTTACTCTTTGTCGACATGGTCAGGTTACGTCTGGTGATGATGGTGGTCCTTTAACTTCCCTTCCCTATCCCCCTCCCCTCCAATTCCCCTGTTGGCTGCCATGGAGCCAGGTGGTGAGAGTGGCTGTAGATGGCCATGCGTCCTGTCTCTCCGTTTGATAGAGGCGCCATCATCGCGATACGCGTTCTGCTCTCTGGTCCTGACGACCGCAAGGGGTAGGTTAGTGAAGGACGTCACTTTAACCCTTTGGCAGCAGGCCTCAGTAGCTCAGTTGGTTTAAGCGTCGGATTCACATGCTAATGATTTTGGGTTCAGATCCCGGGTTCAGATCCGCTACATTAAAAATGGCCTTTTCACTGTCATATCTTAACATCATTGTTGTTCTGATGGAGTCAGTATAGGATTAGATAAGTCCCCCTTCGCCCACTTCCCTGGGATGGTTATCCCCGTCGGCCATATCACCTGAGATGGGTGCCGACATAAAAACTGAACCAAATCAATCAATCAAAAAAGAAAAAAACATACAAAAAACCAACCATTTGGCTCCCCCACCCTATCCCACCAACTGCAAAACAACTTAACCCTTTGACTCCCTCGCCGTATCCACCAGCTTCCTGTAGGAAGCTGGTGGATAGGGTAAGGGAGTCAAAGGGTTAAGTTTTTTGTTTTGCTGGGATGGTTGACGATAGAGGATGCTGATGGATAGGGCGAGGGATTCAAAGGGTTAAGTTTTTTGTTTTGCTGGCATGGCTGACAATAGAGGATGCTGGTGGATAGGGCGAGGGAGTCAAACGTTTAGTTTTTTTCCCTTTACAAGCATGATTGGCAAATCAGGATGCATGGTGGACAGTGTGTGGTAGTCAAAGGGTTAAGCAGGGGGGTGGATCCTGTTGAAAAGCTCAGAACCCAGCACTGTTCCACCC
Source organism: Monoplex corrugatus (assembly GCA_030674185.1). NCBI lineage: Eukaryota > Metazoa > Mollusca > Gastropoda > Littorinimorpha > Ranellidae > Monoplex > Monoplex corrugatus. The sequence continues at coordinate 44,825,898 of JAPXFY010000027.1, forward strand.
TGAAGAGCGCCATTCTGTTCTCATGTAGATGATTGTGTAGATACTTGCATCGTATTGCACGGTACCATGGTTTGTTAGAAGGCGCCTGCAGGCGTGGTACCTCTGACTTCAGCCCTGTTATATTGCATGGTACCATGGCTTGTTAGAAGGCGCCTGCAGGCCTGGTACCTCTGACTTCAAGCCTGTTATATCGCATGGTACCATTGTTTGTTAGAAGGCGCCTGCAGGCCTGGTTCCTCTGACTTCAGCCCTGTTATACTGCATGGTACCATGGTTTGTTAGAAGGCACCTGCGGGCCTGGTACCACTGACTTCAGCCCTGTTATATTGTATAGTACCATGGTTTGTTAGAAGGCACCTGCGGGCCTGGTACCATTGACTTCTGCCCTGTTATATTGTATAGTACCATGGTTTGTTAGAAGGCGCCTGCAGGTCTGGTACCACTGACTTCAGCCCTGTTATATTGTATAGTACCATGGTTTGTTAGAAGGCGCCTGCAGGTCTGGTACCATTGACTTCAACTTCAAATCTTGGACAGTAAATCGTCTGAACTGCCGAAAGGGAGACGAAGGTACTGGACAATAACTTCGTCTGTGTCCACCACATAAGGTACGGTATTGGTCTGCTTGAGTTTGATCTGTTTGCTTGTGTGTGTGTGTGTGTGTGGTGAGCATTAACTTATTAACGCAATCTCACGATGTCAGCACTTTCTGAAGCAGGGATGGAGGTCGGGAGAGGATTTTAGGGTAGGAGGTGAAGTGGTGGAGGCACAGCGGACAGAAAGGAGGGACAGGCACAGCAGTCAAGTGAAAAAGACGTCTGACTTCCAATCGGAAGGTCTGGGGTTCGATCCTGCCTGGTACCTTCCACCTGGTGGGTAAAGGGTGGAGATTTTTCCCATCTCCCAGGTCAACATGTGTGCAGACCTGTTAGTGCCTAAACCGTCTTCGTGTGTATACACATGCAGAATATCAAACGTGCACGTTAAAGATCCTGTAAGTCATGTCAGTGTCTGGTGGCTTACAGAAACTTGACAGCAACCGGCAAGCACACCCACCAAAGGTGAAATATGCAGACTGTGCAGCAACATACCGTCTGCATACTGTAAGGCAAAACAGGCTGCATGCATGCATCCAAGAAAATGGGAGCGTTGAAAATGATGATGATAAGGAAAATTGTGAAAGGAGAGAGGTGGAGAGAAGATTGTATGTACTGATGTGTACAATGAATGCATGTCGATTTTTATATGAATATTTTCTGAATGAACAATGTGTCTTGTCTTGTTTTGTATGGTTACATTAAATACGTGTTCTGATTTTATTTTCGTGTTTTTCTGGAACAATGTTTTATCACTTATTAGTACCAAACCATTCTTTTTCTGTGTCTGTTCATCTTGTTTCTGTGATAAGTTTGCAAAATTTGTTTGATGATTGCACGCTTTCTTAGAACTTAGTGTCGATTTCTTCTTTACAGACTGAAACGGTGGTTTTAAACCAGTCGCATATGAAATATCAATGATAATAGATTATTATGTTAATGTTAATGATGATGATGATGATGATGATGATGATGATGATGAACATCATGCTAGGAAAAACAAACCTCCACAAAAAATTAACCATTATAAGATCTTTTTACAAATAAATAAAACTTTAGGGAATTTAACTGATATGTTGTTTTTGTTCTGAATTTAATGAATAATAATGTTTCTTTATCGTCTTTTGTCTACGCTTGACAAAGACTATTTGGCGAAAAAGAATAAAAGAAGAAAGAAAAAAGAAAAGAAAGAAAGAAAGAAAAGAAAAGAAAGAAAGAAAGAAGAAAGAAAGAAAGAAAGAACAATCAGAGCAACAAAGCCCTGTCTTCTTTTGTTAATTAGACAAGAGTTCTCAAACCATTTTCATAATTTTTTTCGGTTTTTATACTATAGAAATACTCTTTAAACAACTTAGCAGACATACATATTCAGTTCTCGATTTCATTTTGCAGTGGACAAAGACAAAAAGGGAGGAACCTCGAACAAAAAGGATGAAGAGAAGGCGGTGGAAGGGTCTGGCACCAACAGAACAGCCAAAGGCGTTCCAGCCACTATCAGCGAAGAATCAGAGACTCAGTCTAAAAAACAGAAATCACGCAAGGACAAGTCCAAAGAAAAATCTAAAGGTGGCGACTCAACCAAAGGATCAGTTTCAGACGATTCTGACGACGACGACGACGACTATGATGACGACGACGAAGACAGCCGATTGATTGGGGGAAGCGGAGCAGGAAAATCATCATCAAAGGATAAACAGAAATCAAAAACGAACAAAGACAAGCAAAACGCCAAGTCCAAGGACAAAGGAAAACAGAAATCTGAAGGTAAAAAGGATGCCGCCAAGAAAGGTAAAGATAAGGACACAGTGAATAACCAAGACTCCGACAAACATGGAACAGACGATACAGGTAATCTTCAAGGTACGGACGACAGGACAGGACAAAAGAAGAAAGCCGTTACCTTCAACACCGATATGAACCAAGTCAACACTATAGACAGTCCTTACGGCGTTCGCGATCGCAACAAGACTAAAGAAAATGTCAATGACAAGACCAGTGCCTCTGACGCCAACCAACCGGGGAAGGGGGTTGGGCCACAGGCAAATGAACCTTCCACCAAATCGTCTAATGCTACTCAGAAGGGCAGTGAGTCTCAAACTGGGTCTACGGCTGTTACCCAGCAACCAGTCCAAAGAGTCGACGCTTCCAGTTCTGAAAACAGCCCAGATGCAAGGTCTTCTGCGGAAGGTAACAATGCCGTCACTAACTCTAGTGCCGCAGCTGCAGCTGCTGCTGCTGCTGCGGGGAGTGAGACAAAAACTGACAAAAACACGGGGGGAAGTAAAAAGAAGGGCGGCAAAAAAGAAGACAAGAAAGGCGGCAAAGAAGGAAAAAAGAAAGGCGGATTCTTCAGCAGTTTATTCAGTAAAAAGAAAACGGTTATATCCGAAGAAGGCAACGAGGACGAAAGTGACGGTTGGGAAGATGAAGACGGTGATGATGATGACGACGATGACGTGGAAGAAAGCAGTGGTTTGGTGCCAGCAGCAGGCGCTGGTCAGAAGTCCTCCAAGAGTCACCACAAGAAGGGCGTGGTCAGCACAGCTGCCAAGAAACACACGGCAGGGAATAAGAGTGGCCACATCGACGACAGCCACAGACACCAACCAGGAGGCAAACACAGTGACTGGCAAGGCTCAAAGAACGGAGCGGTTGGAAAGGATTCACACGAGCCTAACAGTAGACAAGGAACTAGCCGTGGTCAAAGAGCTGATGATGGTCATTCAGGAACAGGTAACACGCTTGGGTCAAATCCCTCAGCACAAGCCATGTCCTCCATGGCTGATGTTGTTGCAGCTGCAACTGCAGCCGCCCAGAAAGATTCGAAACAACAAGAAAAGAAAGAAGATAAAGAGAAAGACAAGAAGAAGGGAGGAATCTTCAGTTTCTTTGGCAAAAAGAAAAACGCAGACAAAAAGAAAGCCACTGACAGTAGTAGAGATGACTTGGAGCTGACGGAATATGACGAGAATGATGACATAGAAGACAGCGATGCTCGTCGTTCCAATGATAAATTAGGAACCAGTGGTGGTCCTAGTGCAGCTGGTTTAACAACAGCAGCACAGCGTAGTGGAACACAAAGGTCGAGCAGTGGACCGCAAAACAAACCATATAATTCAACAGGAAAAGATACAGACAAAGATCCATATGGTTCGGCAGGAAAAGACAAAGATAAAGGTCCATATCAATCTGCTGTAGGAGCAAAAGGCAGTGGCCCATCCCATCCATCTGCTGGACCAAGAGACAGAGATCCAAACACAATAAAAGACAGACAGGGAGATCAGAGCCAGTCCGGTCTGGATGATGGACGAGGAGGCAAGAACGTCAGTCAGTCAGATGCCAAGCTGGCTGCTTCAGCAGCTGCCGCCACCAGTGCTGCCATTGCAGCAGACAAGACTGCTCAACCTAGTGATAAAAAAGAAAAAGGCGAAAAGAAAAAAGGAGGTTTCTTCAGTTTCTTCAAAAAGAAGAAAAAACCTGAAAACGAAACCAGCGACGAAGAGGATGACTGGAGCGATGATGATGATGGTAATTCAGATGAAGACGACGAATACGATGATGACGATGACGCAGGATATTCAGCACCTCCAGCAAGTGGAAAAGATGGAAAGCAACAGAAAGGAAAAACCGGCAGTGACAAATCCAAATCCAAAACAAAAGACAACAAAACCAGTAAGTTTGCCAAGGCTGCTGCAGTGGCTGGACAAAAGCAGACAGGCAAAACAGGAGGAAGCAAAAGAGACGATCGCCAGGGGAGAAACGACCGTTCAGACAAGACAGGGACAGGGAAAGAAGATAGCTGGGACGGAGGGGAAGAGGACGGCAGGGCAAATAAAAATCAAACAAGAGGAGGGGATGAACAACGAGACAACAAACCTCCGGCCATGGCTGTGCCAGGTGCCGGTGCTTTTGGCAAGGGGAGAAAGAAGAAAAAATTCGACATGGCTGCTCTCACAGCGCGAGTCAACGAAAATTACCAGAACAACTATTATGATGAGTGACGATGACGATCTATTTGATGACGAAAATGATGATGCTTACAATGACGAATATGATTCTGACACTAACAATAGCTTAGGTCAAGGAGGCGGGTCAGGTCCGCCTCAGTGGCAGCTGCTTCCAAGGAAGCCAGCAGTAGAAACCCTGCAGACAGAAACAATGCTGGGGGCAGATTTGAACCAAATGATAAGAAACATACAGGGAAGTCAGGACCTGATGCCAGACACGGTGAGGGAAAATCAGGAGCTGCAGTCAGCAGCACATACAACCCGGACTCTCGTGCTGATGGCCGTGGCAGTTCTGAGCAAAGCAGGGCCCAAGGAAAAGTTGGCCAAAGAGGTAGCAATGATCCTGCTGGCAAAAACTATGGCAACAATTGTCGGTGGCAACCACTATGGCAACAATGCTGGTCTGGTAACAACAACTATGAACAATGCTGGTCCTGGACAACAACTATGGCAACAATGCTGGTCCTGGTAGCAACAACTATGGCAACAATTCTGGTCCTGGTGGCAACCACTATGGCAACAATGCTGGTCCTGGTAACAACAACTATGGCAACAATGCTGGTCCTGGTACAACAACTATGGCAACAATGCTGGTCCTGGTAGCAACAACTATGGCAACAATTCTGGTCCTGGTGGCAACCACTATGGCAACAATGCTGGTCCTGGTAACAACAACTATGGCAACAATGCTGGTCCTGGACAACAAACTATGGCAACAATGCTGGTCCTGGTGGCAACAACTATGGCAACAATTCTGGTCCTGGTGGCAACAATTATGGCAACAATGCTGGTCCTGGTGGCAACAACTATGGCAACAATGCTGGCCTGGTGGCAACAGCTATGGCAACAATGCTGGTCCTGGTGGCAACAATTACGGTAACAATGCAGGTCCTCGTGGCAACAGCTATGGCAACAATGCTGGTCCTGGTGCAACAATTATGGCAATAATCTGGTCTGGTGGCAACAATTATGGCAACAACAATGGTCCTGGTGGGAACAATTATGGCAACAATGCTGCTGCAGCTGGCATTTTTGGTAGCAACAATGGTCCCCATGGCAACAAATATGGCAACAACAACCAAGGGTACAACAGTAACAACTCGACTGGTAACCCAAACCAAGGGCCTCAGAACTATTCCAGAAACTCAGACGGTAGAAGTTCGAATCAGGACGGCAACGCTACCACCCCGAACGACAAAGAGACAGAGAAACTCTTCACTCGCGTAGCTGGCGATATGGCGCGAAGAGCTCTTCTTTACGACACAGCTGCCAACGCCGCAGGTCGCGATCCACGCACAAATCAGCGTAACGCCCGCAACTCGTTACCTGCTGGGGCGATGACGGACAGAAGTTATGGCAGAAACTCTGACCTGGCACCGATCCCAGAAACAGGGGAGCGATGACTGAGAGAGGACAGCGCAGGCACTCTGACCTTGGACAAGCTGAGAATCCGATGCTGGGGTCCGCTTTGAACGCTTCTGGGGGTAGCGCTGGTCCGAATGGCAAACAGTACGGCAACAGTGCTGGTCCTGGTGGCAACAACTATAGCAACAATGCTGGACGTGGTGGTAACAACTACGGTAACAATGCTGGTCCTCGTGGCAATGTTGGTCCAGGTGGCAATAATTATGGCAACAATGCTGGTCCAGGTGGCAACAATTATGGCAACCATGCTGGTCCTGGTGGCAACAACGCTGGTCCTGGTGGCAACAACTATGGAAACAATGGTCCTGGTGGAAACAACTATGGTAGGAATGCTGGTCCTGGTGGCAATAATTATGGCAACAATGCTGGTCCTGGTGGCAACAATTATGGCAACAACTCTGGTCCCAGTGGAAATAACTATGGCAACAATGCTGGTCATGGTGGCAACAATTATGGAAACAACGCTGGTCCTGGTGGCAACAATTATGGCAACAACGCTGGTCCTGGTGGCAATAGTTATGGCAACAACGCTGGTCCTGGTAGCAACAATACTGGTCCTGGAGGCAATAGTTATGGCAACAACGCTGGTCCTGGTGGCAACAACACTGGTCCTGGTGGCAGCAATACTGGACCTGGTGGCAATAATGCACGACCAGGCAACACCTCCAGCAACGCGCCAAGTGGACAGAAAGCATTGGGTCAAAACGCACAGTCCGCAGGAAATATGGGGACAACAGGTGCAGGGCAAGCAGCAGCAGCAACAGCAGCAGCAGCTGCAGTTCCTTCGTCTAACCCTGAGAAGAAAGAAAAGAAGAAAGGCCTGTTTGGTCTCTTTGGTCGAAAGAAGGACAAAGCAGAAGGAAACGACAAAAAAGGCAAAGGCAAATCTGCAGCTCAAAACGAGATGCACAAAAACGAAGATGCTGCTGATATTAACGGTGACTTCGACGGAAATGACGGGGAGTACGACAATGATCAGGACTTCAACAACGATGAAAATTATGATGATTATGAAGACAATGGCGATGGAAATGACCCATCTGAACAAGGAAATAAAGGAAATAGTGACAAGAAGAATGCAACCCCTAACAATTCCAGCGAAGGCTCTGAACAGACAAACCCAGCCAGCACAAGAGAAGAAAAGAATCGAGCAGCCAACGCTGCCATGACAGCTGTTGCAGCGTCTATGGCGTTTGGTAAGAAGAAGAAAAAGCCGTTTGACTTCAAAGCCAACCTGCAGGCGACAGACTCCAGAAACGATGATGCTTATTACGACAATGACGACTACAGTGATGGAGAAGACTATGAGGATGAGGAAGATTATGGAAAGAACGATGGCAGTAAATCTGGTAATAACAACGTAGGACCAGAAGGCGACAGCTCCGGCCCTGGTGGCAAAAATTCCAATCTTGGTGGCAACAATTCTGGTCCTGCTGGCAATAATTCTGGTCCTGGTGGCAATAATTCTGGTCCTGGTGGCAATAATTCTGATCCTGGTGGTAATAAATCTGGTCCTGGTGGCAATAATTCTGGTCCTGGTGGCAATAATTCTGGTCCTGGTGGCAACAACTATGGTGACAAGGGTTCTGGTCGTGTTGGCAATAATGAATCTGGTCCGGGTGACAAACGTTCTGGTCCTGGTGGCAACAATGGCAACAACGCTGGTCCTGGTGGCAATAACTATGGCAACAACGCTGGTCCTGGTGGCAACAATTCCCGAACTGGTGGTAACAACACTGGTCCTGGTGGCAATAACTATGGCAACAACACTGGCCCTAGTGGCAACAACGCTGGCCCTGGTGGCAACAACGCTGGTCCTGGTGGCAATAACGCTGACTGTGGCAATAACTATGCAACAACACTGGTCCTAGTGGCAACAATTCTCGAACTGGTGGCAACAACGCTGGTACTGGTGGCAAGAACCATGCCGACAACACTGATCCTGGTCGAAATAATTATGGCAACAATGCTGGTCGTGATGGAAATAATAATGCCAAAACCGCTGGTCTTCTTGGTAATAAGTATGGCAACAACGCTGGTCCTGGTGGCAATAATTATGGCAACAACGCTGGGCCTGGTGGCAATAATAATGGCAACAACGCTGGGCCTAGTGGCAATAATAAAGGTCCTGGAGGCAACAACTATGGCAACAACTCTGGTCCTCGTGGGAATAATTATGGCGATAATGCTGGTCCTGGTGGCAATAATTATGGGAACAGCGGTGGTCCTGGTGGAAACAATTATGGAAACAACGGTAGTCCTGGTGGCAACAATTACGGCAACAACGGTGGTCCTGGTGGCAACAATTACGGCAACAACGGTGGTCCTGGTGGCAACAATTATGGCAACAACTCAGGTGCTGGTGGCAGTCCATACAATGGTAACCCAAATGCCAGTAGCAGCAACAACCAAGGGCAGCAGAGTAACACTGACAAGCTTCTCAACCAGCTGGCAGGAGACACTGCGAGGAGGGCTCTGTTGTTGAAAGCCAGTTCTATGTCACAGTCTAGAAATTCTGATCCTAATTCCAACAGGCCTTTGCCAGGTAGAGGGTCAGACAGGGGAGGCAACGGGACTGACAGAACCCATCAAAATAAAGCAGGTTCGATGGACAGACAAGGACCTGGAGTAACTGGAAACAACGCCCAGGCAAACAATAATGCTACGAACAATTCTACTCCTAGAGGGCGAAGTGATGGTCCAGGTGGTGGCAACAAAACTCCAGGACCCAACAGGTCTGATGGAAAATTTGGCCCAAAAGACAGCACTGCTTCTGGCAGCAACAGTGGTAACAACCCTGGGAATTATCCTGGAGGTGGTAGTAATAACAGTAACAACCTCGGTCCTCAAAACAACAATTATGGGGGTAACTCCAGTGACAGACAACCAGCAGGTGGTGGCCCAGGACCTGGCAGCAGCAACTATGGTGGACAGGAAGGCCCACCTGCCAACAGTGCTGGAAACTCTGAACCAAGAGATAACTCCGTCGCAAGCAATAACAACAGACATCAGGGTGACAATCAGGTGTCGCCGTCTGGAGCTGATAATGCTGGTAAAGGCGCAGCTGCTGCAGCTGTTCTGTCTTCCAACAGTGGTGACAAGAAGGAGAAGAAGAAAGGCTTTTTCAGTCTCTTCAGCCGCAAAAAAGACAAACAGCCTTCTGATGACAAAAAGAACGCTACTGCAGAAAAACAAAACAAATCAAACGGAAAGAATGATGAACAGGATTACGATGGCGACAACGGAGATGGAGGATACGATGACACTAACGATTATAATGAAAACGATGATGATTATGATGGTGATCATGGAAATGACGGAATCAATGGGCAGTCTGAAGGTGATGAACCGTCAAGATCTCAACCAGGCAAACAGAAAGGTTCACAAAATGCTGGTGGTCAAAATTCACAGGATCAAGGTGGAACTGATAATGACGAAAAGAAGGCTGCCATGGCAGCTGTCACTGCTTCAATGGCTTTTGGGAAAAAGAAGAAGAAACCTTTTGACTTTAAAGCCAATCTTCAACAAGCAGCAGTAAACAACAACAACAGCAACAACTACGATGATTATGACGATGATGATGATGATTATGGTGACAGCGGTGAACCAGGATCGTACGATGACAATGACAATGCAGGCAACAATGCCAGCCGAGATGGAAGAGCTGATGAATCTTCTGACCATAAAGGATCAGACCCTGGTCAAGACAGTCCGAAGGGGAATAAAAAGAACGATAGTCAAGATAAAAGAAAAGCGACACCCGGAGCAGAAACCGGCAAGTCTGGACCACCAGGTACTGCTTCTAATGATGCAAGCAGAGGAACTGCAGGAGGTGTCGCGGCTGCAAACAAAACTGAGAACAAGAAAAAAGGTTTCTTTGGGCGAAACAAAAAGTCAGATCCTGCTTCAAACAAAAAAGATGCGAAAAATACCAACAAGAACAAAAACAATAAAGATGATGACTACAATGATGACTATGGTGACCGCGACGATCCTGATTATGACGAAGAAAATGCTGATTATGCAGATGAAGGTAAAGGGTCAAACTCAGCGAACCAGGAGACAAAGGATTTGTCAAACAGACAGAACAATGCTGACAAAGAAAACCATGCAGATACACAAGATGATGATTTTGATGACAGCAAACCACAAAAGGCAGCTGTCCACGCCTCTGTGGCAGTGGCAGCCAAAGCATTCAGCAAGAAAAAGAAGAAACCGTTTGACTTTTCTGCAGCGGTGGCCCAAGCCAATGATTATGACGATTATGGAAATGACTACAATGACGGTGCAGGTGATGATATGTATGATGATGAGGACGACAAAGAAAGGGACGAAGACTTTCAGAGTTCTGATGTCAACTCTTCCTCCAATTACAATGATAAAAGCAATTCTGGTCCTGGTGGCAACAACAATGCAGGAAATTCTGGTCCTGGTGGCAACAACAACGGAAGAAATTCTGGTCCTGGTGGCAACAATAATACTGGAAATTCTGGTCCTGGTGGCAACAACAACGCAAGAAATTCTGGTCCTGGTGGCAACAATAATACTGGAAATTCTGGTCCTGGTGGCAACAACAACGCAAGAAATTCTGGTCCTGGTGGCAACAACAATAATAGAAGTTCTGGTCCTGGTGGCAACAATAATGCTGGAAATTCCGGTCCTGGTAACAACAGCAATTATAGAAATTCCGGTCCTGGTAACAACAGCAATGATAGAAATTCTGGTCCTGGTAACAACAGTTACGCTGGAAATGCTTGGTCCTGGTGGCAACAACGATGCTAGAAATGCTGGTCCTGGTGGCAACAACAACGGTAGAAATCCTGGTCCTGGTGGCAACAATAATGCTGGAAAATCTGGTCCTGGTGGCAACAACAATGCAGCAAATAACGGTCCTGGTGGCAACAACAATGCTAGAAATTCTGGTCCTGGTAACAACATTACGCTGGAAATTCTGGTCCTGGTGGCAACAACAATGCAGCAAATAATGGTCCTGGTGACAACAACGATGCTAGAAATGCTGGTCCTGGTGGCAACAACAACGCTAGAAATCCTGGTCCTGGTGGCAACAATAATGCTGGAAAATCTGGTCCTGGTGGCAACAACAATGCTAGAAATTCTGATCCTGGTGGCAACAATAATACTGGAAATTCTGGTCCTGGTGGCAACAACAATGCAGGAAATTCTGGTCCAGGTGGCAGAAATGCTGGTCCTAATGACAACAGAAATTCCAATCCTGGTGGCAATACACAGGCAGGAAATTCTGGTCCAGGTGGCAACGACCGAGGTGGCGCATCCGGACCAGGCAACAAAACGCAAAACAGTAGTTCAGGTTCGGGTGGTGATCACTATGGCAAGAACTCAAGTGTAGGTAACAGCAACTATGACAAAAACTCGGGTTTAGCAGACAGTCATGGTGCCAATGATGCTAACAACGGAGCAAGACAGGACAAAGGAACAGAACAGCTGTTCAATCAGGTTGCTGCTGACAATGCCAAGCGGGCCCTTCTGTACAACGAAGCCTCCAAATCCACGGCGCCTGGCAATGGTACAAATCAGCCAAACAGTCGTAATTCTGTAGCTAGGGGGTGCAGCGAGCAGAGCTGCGTCAGACAGAACTTATGGCAGAAATTCTGACTTTGGTTCTAACCCCAGAGACAGAGGGTCTGTTACTGACAGAAACCAACCGAGGAACTCGGACGTGGCAAGAGGTGATGGAGGTCGTGGACAAAATGCTGGTCAAGGAAGCAATAATTTCAGTGGTCAGCCTGGTCAAGGCCCCAACAATGGTCCTTCCAGCAACAAGCCGGGTGGGAACTCTGGTAACAAGAGTGTTAACTTTGCCGATTCCGCTGGCAGAAACAACGTTGGTCCGTCTGGGAACAACGGCAGCAATCCTGATTCACTTAGTCAGGCCCAATCTTCTACGAATAGGGACAACTTCAACACGAACAACGCCACAAGCAGAAGCACTGATGGTCCATCAGAAGCCAATGATGTGAACAGGAAAGCTGAACCTAGCAATGCACCTGCTGCTGGGCAGCAGCAGCAGCAGCAGCAGCAACAGCAGCAGCAGCAGCAGCAGCAAATTCCTCATCAGGCAATGAGAAGAAAGAAAAGAAGGAAAAGAAGAAAGGCCTCTTCAGTTTCTTTAACCGAAAGAAAGACAAAGAACCCCTTGCTGACAAAGAACCGGAAAAGAACCCTCCTGAACGTGACTATGACAATGACGCGGATGAAGACAACGAAAACGAATACAATGAAGACTTTGAAGATGAAGCAACTGGCAGGGGGTTCCCTGACAACACAGATGGCCCCTCAAACAAGAACAACAAAGACCCACGACAACCTGATGAGAACAGATCAGCAGAAAATGGCAACGATGACAAAGAAGGTGACAAAAACAAGGCAGCTAACTCTGCCATGACAGCCGTGGCTGCTGCCATGGCATTTGGCAAGAAGAAGAAAAAGCCTTTTGACTTCAAGGCCAACTTGGAAGCAACCGATCCCAGAAATTATGACTACGATGATGAAAATGAAGATGATTTCGAAGACGACCAGGACATAGACGAAGGAGATGAGGAAAACGAGAATGGAATAAGAAATAATGAAGAGAATGATGACAAAAACAACGACAGTTCAAACAACGCAGGCAAACACATTGGCAGCTCTGCTGGAGGCATTCCTGGCAAAGGAAACAATAACACCAATAGCTCTGGTCAAAACAAAGGTGACCATTCTGATCCTGGCAAGAAACTCAGTGAGAACTCTGACAAAAATAGAAACAATCCGGACAGCAATGGACCTGGTGGCAAAAACTATGGCAACAACGCTGGTTCTGATGGTAATAATTATGGCAAAAATACTGGTCCTGGTAACAACAACTATGGCAACAATGCTGATCCTGGTGGCAATAGATACAACAACAACAATGCTGGTCCTGGTGGCAACAACCGTGGCAACAATGCTCGCCCTGGCGACAATAGATACAACAATGCTGGCCCTGGTGGTAACAATGATGGTCCTGGAGGAAACAACTACGGCAACAATGCTGGTCCTGGTGGCAACAATCGTAGCAACAATGCTGGTCCAGGTAGCAACAGTGCTGGTCCAGGTGGCAACAATTATGGCAACAATGCTGGTCCTGGTGGCAACAACCGTGGCAACAATGCTCGCCCTGGCGACAATAGATACAACAATGCTGGCCCTGGTGGTAACATGCTGGTCCTGGAGGAAACAACTACGGCAACAATGCTGGTCCTGGTGGCAACAATCGTAGCAACAATGCTGGTCCAGGTAGCAACAGTGCTGGTCCTGGTGGCAACAATTATGGCAACAATGCTGGTCCTGGTGGCAACAATCGTGGCAACAATGCTGGTCCTGGTGGCAACAATTATCGCAACAACGCTGGTCCTGGTGGGAACAATCGTGGCAACAATTCTGGTCCAGGTGGCAGCAATGCTGGTCCTGGTGGCAACAATTATGGCAACAACACTGGTCCTGGTGGCAACAATGCCGGTCCTGGCAACAATGCTGGTCCTGGAGGCAACAATGCCGGTCCTGGTGGCAACAATGCCGGTCCTGGTGGCAGCAATGCGGGACCCGGTGGCAGAAATTACGGCGGTTCCTCCGCTCTTGGAGGCAGCAACAATGTGGGCAACAGTTCTGACCGTACAAACGCCACGTCAAACAACTGTGATCGGCCGCCCCAAGACGACACTGACAGGCTTCTCAGTCGTGCGGCGGGTGACACCGCTCGGAGGGCTATGCTGCTGAACGCCAGTTCCATGTCCAGAAACTCTGATCCCTACTCTGGCAGAGGGTCACAGAATGCGGGCAGCGGAGCTGACAGACCTCAGCAGGGAAGGTCATCATTCATGGGAGCTGGAGGCAGGTTTGGCGACAGCGGCGAGGGACGAGGGGCGGACAGAAATGTGCCTCCACAAAGCAGGTTCAGTGACAAACCTCCTCAACCTTACAGGCCTGGTGCTGGCAGGGCTGGCCCCAGTTCTGGTCCTGGTCCTGGTCCTGGTCCAAATGGCAACAATTACGGTGGAAATTCTGGTCCAGGGAACGGCAGCAGCTATGGAAACAATAATTCTGGGCCTGGCCGCAACAGTTTCGGTGGCAATCCTGGTCCAGCCAATAACAATTACGGGGACAATTCCGGGCCGAACAACAGAAACAATGTTGGACCAGACAGCAGAAACAATGTTGCTGGCAATTCTGGTCCTGGAAGCAACAACCTGGTCAACAACAATCCTGGACAAGTTAGCAACAACAACAACAGAGGCCAGGCCAGTAGCAACCTTGGAGGCAACAGTGCTCCGAATGCTAATCCTTATAACAACAATAACCCCAGTGACACAAAGGATCCTCAGATCTCAGGTGGGTCGAATGACCCAGCCACAAACCCCTCGAACAACGCCACTGCTCCTCCATCCAACAACGACAAGAAAGAGAAGAAGAAAGGCTTTTTGGGACTGTTCAGTCGTAAAAAGGACAAAGATCCTTCCAGTGGTGGGAAAGACAACAAGAAAAGTGACAAACAGAAGCAGAAAGAGGACAGTCCCGAAAACGACGGATATGGAGAAGATGACTATGGAGACTATGATGACAACGAAGGTGATTATGACGACGATGAAGCCAGAGGCAACAACAACGACCCTAATCAGAAGGGCAAAGATCCAAACAATTTAGGTGGAAACCAAGGAAACAAACAAGGTGACGAGAACAATATACCAAGCTCTATACCCGCATCCACGGCTTTCAGCAAAAAGAAGAAGAAACCTTTTGATTTTGCCGCCAACGTCCAGCAAGTGGCCGCCAACAACAACAACAACTACAATGATTATTCAGATTATGATGACTACGATGATGATCTCGGTGCTGAGCAAGACAACGAAGCAACCAATCCTGAAGAAAATGCAGGTAACAAAGGAAGGGACATAACAACAAGTCAAAGTAACAAGGGTTCCCTTCCCCAAGACTCCACCAAAGGGCCTGCAGGTGGTCCTGCTACAGGGCAGAAGAAAGAAGACAAGAAAAAGGGTTTGTTTGGAGGCAGCAAAAAGGAAGACAAAAAGAAAGGTCTATTTGGAGGCAACAAAAAGGACAGCTCTAAATCCGAAAATAAAAACGATAAGAATGGACAGAACAATAAAAACAAGGGCAAAAATGATGACTACAACGACTACAACTCTGATGATGGCAATGACGATGGTTATGGAGATCAAGATGGTGATGGCTACGATGATGATTACGATGATGACGGCTATGGCAATGGTGATGACCCTAACAACGCAGAAGAAAGAGATGGTAGTGGTGGTGGTGGTGGTGGTGGAGATAATTCCACAAAACAAAAGGACACCGACAGAAACAAACAAGGCACCAACGAAGCAGGCCACAACAACACTGGAGGTCAAAGTGTCCCCGCCGCAGCCACTGTTGCCATAGCAGCCAAAGCCTTCAGCAAAAAGAAAAAGAAACCGTTTGACTTCAATGCCGCCCTGGCCCAAGTCGATGACCAACAATACAACAACGGTTATGATCCGTATGACGACGGAGATGAAGGCGCAGACGTAAACCATGATGGAGAAGACCCTGCCTCCAAATCGGCAGGTTCGCTTGATGCCGGAAAACCTTCCTCGGGTCCTGATAATTCATCTCCTGGGGTCGTTGGAGGCTTGGTCATC
The DNA here is from genome assembly GCA_030674185.1 of Monoplex corrugatus. NCBI lineage: Eukaryota > Metazoa > Mollusca > Gastropoda > Littorinimorpha > Ranellidae > Monoplex > Monoplex corrugatus. The sequence continues at coordinate 44,841,618 of JAPXFY010000027.1, forward strand.
CCGAGCAGTGACGAAGCAGCAGGTAACAAACCGCCAGGAAGTTCTTCAGGCGTGGGGACTTCATCAGGTGGGGGCGGTAAAGGACCTGGTGGAGGACCTGCTGGTGGAGGCAACAGTGGTGCACCACCCAGTAGGATGTCAAATCCAAATGGAAAACCAGACCCTCGAAGTTCTGGAGGCTTGAATGGAGCGCCTAGGGCAGCGGGTGGAGCTCCTCAAACAGTAGGTGGAGTGCCCAAGACAGGTGGTCCTCCAGGACCAGGTGGTCAGCCTGCTGCTCCTCCAGGACCAGGTGGTCGGCCCGCTGCTCCACCAGGACCAGGTGGTCGGCCCGCTGCTCCACCAGGACCAGGTGGTCGACCTGCTGCTCCACCAGGGCCAGGTGGGAATGCAGACACAAGTAACAACCGACAAGGGAACGACCCACCGCTGTACACACCTAACAACTACTCTCCGCACGGCCCCGCTACAAACACCCCTAACCGTCGCGGTTCGCAGCCTCCTCCAAACGTGAGTAACGGACAGCGCCCCAATTTCAATAACCCCAACTCGCGTTCGGACCCTTACACAAGGAACGCATCTCAGGCTGATGATCCCAGAGGCTCCGATCAACTGTTGGACCGTGTAGCCCAGGACAGAGCGAGAAGAGCTCTTCTTCATGGCGAAAATCCTTCTGGTAGTTCTTTAGCAGGCAATGTCACGGACGGAA
>JAPXFY010000027.1:44857326-44882326 GCA_030674185.1 Monoplex corrugatus
CAATTTATTGTTACGATGACATTGATTATTGATATATTTTGATTTTGGAAATCGTGATTACAATTTTTTGGGAAACAGACAATACGGTTTATTATCCTGTTACAATGAAATTTGTTTGTAATGATAATGTTACGATGAAAATTCCTTGCAATAATAGCATTAAATGAATTTCTATTTCTAATGATAGTGTTGCAATGAAATTTGTTGGCAATGATTGCGTCACAATGAAATTTCGTGGCAATGATTGCGTTACAATGAAAGTTGTTGGCAATGATTGCGTTACAATGAAATTTGTTTGAGGATGATAATCATGACGCTATGGACTTCCATCTATAATCAACACTGCGTAATAGGGCTGTACTTTACGCTTACTATCATAATATATCCAGGCGTAAACCAGTCTGGAGAGATACTGACACCTGAGGTGTTGGTCAGAAAGTTTCTGTAACACCCTCAAAGACGTATCCGTGAAGCGGATGAAACTCAACTGTGTGGTTCTAGTCTTCCCAATGAGCTCATAGCACGCTCAACTCTGGGTAGGAGACGGCTGGAGCCGAAAAATCCAACAATGATCTTTGAAGAGAGTGATGGGGATTTGAACCAACAACCTTCCAGTCGGTAGTCCATTGCGGTAACCACGACACCACGTCAACTGGTAGTGGTCATGAATTTTGTTTGTTTGTTTGTTTCTAACTTGATCTGCATTTTTTGCTTTTTTTTTTGGTTGTGATACATGTCAGTATGCTTGTAATTATTTGAAATAAGTGATCTATTATGTATGTTTGTAACTTAGATATGACAACAGTAATAATACGTATCGCCTAAACATAACCCCTGGTAAAGCCAGATAACCGCTTGTAAAGACTGAAATGTGTGAATAGAACACACACACACACACACACACACACACACACACACACACACACACACACACACACACAGAAACCACACAGGCACACACACAGACACACATACACACACGCGCGCACGCACGCACGCACACACGCAAACACGCACACACACACACACACACACACACACACACACACACACACAGACACACGCGCTCAGCCACACAAATGCCTGAATTATATACGAACTTGTTTTTCTTCATTCAAGAATATTCATTGAAAACAAAAGACCTTTAATAAATCAATGGGTAAAGGTTAAACAAATGAACCAGTCAAACGTTTCTTTATAAGAGTTTGTCCATGATACTTGTATTGTTCTTTCACCGGCTAATTTAATAGATTTTTTCTATCTTTCATTTCTTTTACATTAATAAATTTACAGCAATTTTTTGTGGTATTTACGATCTATTATGATAACATAGTCATTTGAACATTTAAATATTATTGTTGGTAATGGCGTTTCCTTTTTGCATTTTATTTAAAAAACAGAATACATTATGTTGGAGGATATTGAAGTTTTGTCTTATCTGAATTACATGCACTGAAAAAGTTATTTTTTTTCGATTGTCTGTTTATTTTATTTCATAATATTTTGTTTTGTTTTATTTTTTTTATTTATCTTATTTAACTTTTTAGAATTCTGTTTTATCCTATTTTATCTTTTTTATTTTCTTTCATTTCATTTTGTTTGTGTTATTTATTTTTCTATTTTTATCTTATTTATGTTTTTTCTTTGCTTTTACTATTCATAATTACGATGATTGTGATGGTTGTTGGTGAAGATAGTGGTGGTGGTGTATGTGGTATGTGTGTCTGCAAGAAAGTGTGTTTGTTTGAGAAAGAGACATGGAATGGCAAAATGAGCAAATCACACACACACACACACACACACACACACACACACACACACACACACACACACACACACACACACACACACACACACACTCACGCACACTCACACAAAAACACACACACACACGCTCACTCACACAAACACACAGACACACAGACACACACACACATGCAAGCACAAACACACACACGCACAAACACACACACGCACAAACACACACACACATACACAGAGGTATCTGGATGATGATTATTATGGTGGTGAAGGTGTGTACACACACTCAATCACACAGACACACACAAACACACACACTCACACAAACACATACACAAACACACACTCACACAAACACACACACAGAGAGAATCACTTACATACACAAACCCACTCACACAAACACACACTCACTCACACAAACACACACAAACACACACACTCACACAAAACACACACTCACTCACACACAAACTCACACACAAACACACACATACACTCACACAAAAACATTCACTCACACAAACAGACAGACAGACAGAGAGAGCGAGAGAAAGAGAGAGAGAGAGAGAGACAGACAGACAGACAGACAGGCAGATAGACAGAGACAGTAAGAGGGACAGAGAGAGAGAGAGAGAGAGAGAGAGATATGAGGAGAAGATGGAGGAGGAGGAGGAGGAGGTGAAGAAGAAGAAGAAGAAGAAGAAAAAGAAGAAAATCACGTAACCAGTCACACTGTTTTTGATGCCTATAAACAATATTTCATATAATTAAAAACTACTAAGATTTTTAACAATCTCTTTTAACAATGTCCTAAAATTTCGCCACGAAAACACACATTTTGCTTCTAAGCAAGATTTTAATGACCAAAAATTATTAAGATTTTTGACAGTATCCTACAATTTCATGAAGAATACAAAAAGCGTTCAGACGATATAGCGTTTTGATTGGGCGTCAGTGTGAGATGCAACCTAATTTTTTTTGTTTTTTTTGTTTTTAAAGAAAAAGCTTCTTTGAAGAAGGGGCCGTCCATTTTACAAAAAACGAAACAAAACAAAAAAACAACAACAAAAAAACAAACAAACAGAAAACAAAACACAAACAAACAAACAAACAAAACACAGAATAAGCAATCACACGCTGTTTAACAAACAGAAAGTCTTTAGAGGAACAGAGACTGTTATGAATATGTATCAAATCTCATGGAACCATTCCACACTGTAGTTATTTACTGTCGAGCAAATCAGTATGAGATTCCAGCCACTTTAACAGCTCTGACTCCTGGGATTTTCTTCGTTTTTCTGCCAGTATGTTAAAGGTATATACAAAGGGATTCAGAGCCGAGTTTAAGGGCAGTATGAAGATAGCTAAGGCCACATTCACCTTTCCAGGGATGGGAACACCAGCTAATGCCAAAAATCCACACAGTCCAATGGGAAACCAGCACATGAAGTCTGTTACGGCCACAGTGATCAACCGCCGTGCTATGGTCAAGTCTCTTGATGTTTTGGTCGTGATGGTTGACAGTGAATTCTTCTGTATTGACCAGTAGATAAAAGCTTGGCCAGCTGAGATCAGCACAAACAATATGAAATTAAAGACAATCAAAACACCAAAGGAATAAATCCACCCTTTAAAAGTTTTCCGAGTGACTGGAAGCGGAATACAAATGCCTGTCTGACTGTAGAACTCCCAGTGTGACATCATTGGCAGTAAAGGCAACGAGGCAACAAGCCAACTGATCAACCAAGTCAACAGACAGGTCACTGCTGCTGATCTTCTCTCAAATCGCCAGGTGGTGAATGTAAACCGAAGGACAATGAAACGATCCAGTGTGATAAGCCAGATGGTCAGAGCCGATACTTCACTGGACAAAAGAGACAGGAAACCAGCCATCTTACACGCCACGCTGCTTGTCCATATGTCATCATAATAAATATATCTGCCATGGAACATTTCATCCGCCACACCAATAACAGCAATGTAGATACCCATCAGAAAGTCAGCCATGGTCAGATTGGTGACAAACACATTGAAGCCACTTGAAGAAGTCTTTTTCTGTGCACACAAACGTACAACAAAACAGAAGATGTTACCAGTCACTGACAGACAGCTGATCAACCAGAGAAACCCACGGTAAAACACAGATTGAAGTAAATCTTCACATGATGAAATTTCGTCTTTCAGGGAATAGCAAAACGTATCATCAAAGTTATCTGGTAGAATTTCGTTGCAGCACAATTTATAGTTCAGTGTCGATATGCTACGAAGATGGAAAAGATTTTTGAATATGTCAGATGGAAATCTTTTTAAAGGACTACCTTCCATATACAGTGCAGTTAACGTTGGTGTAAACTGAAAACCATCGGTACTGATAGTACTGATAGTAGTAAAGGTTAAATTAAGTTTCTTCAATTTCAAGAACTTGGATAAGACTTTGGTGTCAAACACTGTCAGCGTGGTGTGTGACAGATCAATCGATGTGAGTGTACTTTGCTGAAACTCAGACGATGGATCAGAATAGAGTGAGGTGATAGGATTTCTGGCCAGGGACAGTGTTTGTAGACTGTCTAAAGCAACAAAATAAGTCATGTTGACATGTTGCAGTTTATTGCCAGTGAGATCAAGAATCTGTAAGTTGGGCAACTTCATGTTGGAAAGGGCAGCCAAAGAACACTGGACAAGAATCAGACGAATAAGATAGGTGTGATTACTCACATCAGACAGATTCATTCCTGTATCTGTGGCATCCAAGGAACGGAGCTGTAGGAAGAGGTGAACAGCAAAAAACTGATGACACAGAAATGTGTATCCATGACACAGACAGCCCACAGGACAGGTAATATCACAGGACAATTCATCATCGTACAGTGGGCAGTGAGGCCAGCCATCACACAGGTGGTCACCATGTAGACATATTATGGAAGTTCTGCATCGAAAGAACCCTGGACACGTCAATTCATCACATCCCTCTTCGTCCTCATGATCTATACAGTCGTACATTCCATTGCAGTGGGTGTAGACAGGCAGGCAGTCATTGAACTTACCAGGACAACGATAGTGGCTGCCAGGACAAGACTCATTCAACTTCATTGGGGTTGAAATAAAGGCGTTGAGACCATCGAAATGGATGAGAGCAGGAGATGGAAAAACTGGTGTCCATTCAGTGTTCTTGTATCTGTTGGCAACACAGTTCAGCTCATCTGATTTGTCCTGACAGTGGAAGACTTGGTCACAGACAACGTCATAGGACACACACTGACCGTTAGTACAGGTAAAGGTGTTGATACAAGAGGGATGTTTACAGAAAGACTCATCACTCTTATCCTGACAGTCTTGTAGAAAGTCACAGACCAGGGTGTATGACAACGTGGTGACATCATCATCACAGGTAAACAAAGGGACAAAAATGACATGATCAACAGTTGAATCAAACCCACCATGTGTGTGTGACAAATGATCAGAAAAAGTACAAGAAGATGTGAAACTATGACCACACACGTTATACTGGTGTGAACTACATGACAGAAATGTATGTGTCACGTGACCATCAGAACACGTCATCAGCGATTGTAGTGTATGCAAAGGAAGAGGGGTCGTGGTCAACGTTATTGCTTGTGAAGGACAGTGGGTCTGATTTTTCCTGATTTCACAGATCAGAGAATCGAAGTAAACAAACTCATCACAGGACTTCTTGATAAATTCACGGCCATGTGCGAAGACACATAGTTTTTGTTCTCGGGCACAATAATGTTTTGAATCTAGAAATCGAACAGTATGGTAAAGGACGGTCCTGTCTTCCCTAATGACGTTCTTTCTGTACATGTTGGGAAAAGAAACATCATCGGTGCTCATGCCCACCAATATTGTGTTAGACATATACCAATATGGATAGGTTAAATTCTGAAGTGTTACAGACCAGTCCTTCTCACATTTGGGCATGCTCAATGTACCTCCCACAGACTTGCAGTAGTCACTCATTGCTTGATACTTACCTCGTTTATAACCACCCACAGCTGAAACATAGTCATATTTGTAGCATCGGTCGCATAATGCTAGCAAACCCTGACAGTCAGAACTGCTGAAGGGACAGTGTTCTGTTTCATCCTGTCCATCCTCACACTCTGTCCATAAGTTACAGTCAAGATGATGTTGAAAGCTGGAATAGTGATCAACAGAACAGTTAAACAGTCTGCTGGGTAACATTTGAGGCGATCGACTTTCGGGGTGAAAGGAAAAGAACAGTTTGAAACACGGTTCATCCAGGTAGAAATTGTTCCTGTGTCTAACTCTGAGACTGGAGGTGTGGAATACACGGTCGTTCAGCCCTCGTAACCTGTCATCCCACACGAGGTGACATCCACCTTTGACGCAATCATGAATAATAACACTTACAGATGGATAGTTCCCAGTTTTTCTCAGACTGACCATAATAGCGTGTCCAGCCGGGACAGAGATGCTTCTGGTCATGACAAAAGCATGCTCTGAGGACTGTGTACCATACTTCCCTTTTGGTGTGATAAACCCTGTTGATGGTGATGTCTTCACCAACTTCAAGTTGTGCGGTAAAGTGTCGTTTCCTGAAGACACTGCAGCACCGAAATGGACACACCAACTGACAAACCATCCATAAACCAAACAACCAACTTACCCACCCCATCTACAAAAAATAACAACACCATCTACAAAAAATAACAACAACCTCAACAACAACAACAACAAAACCAAAAAACAGAGGCAGACAATGACTTGACAATGATAGCTTATTTTTCGACAGTAGGTGCCATTAGCCAAAAGCCAGTTTTCAAGATCCCATGGTAACCTCTACATACAGGATATTATTTAGGATGTGACCTTCCTGCATGTAGCAGACATGGCAAAACCAACCCAATCGTTATTGTGTAAAAGGACATACATGCTTGGCACGGTGGTCTGGTCCAGGGTGTCTTCGTTTGCCACACTGTCCCTCCAGGAAACGCACAGGTGGAAAATATAGAGGCAAGGCTCTTGAAGCATGTACGTTGTGCAGTTCTCACTGCTATAAATCAGTATACAGGCTCTGTATGTTCCAGTTTTGGTGGCTGTGGTGAATTGATTATTTTCTCACACTCTTTGGACAGCTTGGCCATGGTAGTGGCAGGTTTCTCTGTCTACCTGTTGAGCTCTGGGTCAAGGGAGAGGTTGCTGGAGACTATTGATTCCATGCAGGTGAAATCATTTACCACATACAGGGTGTTGTCATCTATACTGAAACTGGGGTCTTCAGTAACATTCAGCTCTGTGATCTCTGTCTTCTTCAGACTGAAGATGAGGCTATCCCTGCAAACATGGGCTTGAGCGCTATCTTCTGGAGACCAAGATGTGGATGAAATGTTAGGGTGGTGGCATCACCAGCGAAGAGTATCTCCTGGAACAGAATTACAGAAGTCTAGCCAGAAAGATACTGTAGTAGAGATAAGACATTTACGTGCTGTTGTCACATGGTCAGTGGATGGATCTCTTGACTTTTAGTGAAATTAAGTAAACAGCGCTACCTAAATTGGTTCAGGTCTTCACTAAGTGTGAGTCCTTTAAAGATCTCATCCATCTGCTTACTCAAGTGAAGTTCCATCCAGAAATACTGCCGATCTTCATAACCTTAGCAACGCTACAAGTCATGTATCATTTACTTTGCTTCTTTGCCAACATTACATCGACTCAGCAATCTAGAATAATACACACAGTGTCCAGATGAGAAGAAAGAAATCTCTCAGACTTCATGACTAGGAAATAGTCTCACAGAAGTCCACAACATAAGATCATGCCTTTTTCTTTGGTTTATTCTGATACATTAACCTCACACACACACACATTATCCTAACGTCTGACCCTATAATGCCTACCTAACAAAAGTATAAAATGAAACGTGGGTCACATACCTCTAAGATAGGTTGGAAGCTGAGACTTCTCTGGACGTCTCTCGCTCACTGACTCATTGGCTGACTCAATGTTGACTAGATACCCTTAGTGACTGACTGACTTTTACACAGTGCGTTTGTATTTACGAGCTTTGTTTCAGTCACAAACATTCCCCCTTTCCTTCAGCTGTCCTTCATATATCAAACCAACCATCGAAAATTGAATAACTAGATGATCTTGGCCTAGCAGCCATGGTTGTCATTCAGCTTTCTGGAACTTTGCTTGGACGTTGGTATTTTCTGAGACATGTTTGTGTTCTAGATAACCTACACTCTGTGCCCTCTATAGTTGGATAAAAACAATGTGAGCGTTAGATCCTGTTTGGATGGAAAATGTTGAGTAACCAGTTGAATCATGGATGGCGTGATCTCCATTACACAAACCTTATTTACCCATGTACCAAGTCGGTCTGAATACTTCTTTCCCCTAGAGAGGCCCTGTGATACTGTTTTGGACAGATATGGTCTGATGGAGGCTATCCTCCTAATAAACCTATACCCATCCCCCAGGGATTTTATGTGATATGCATCTATGTAAAGTTTAAAGTGTAAGCTACTGATTGCAAGCTGTTTGCCATTGATCTTCTGCTGGGTGTGGCAACAGTACATGTTTAAAGTTACCTACCATAAAAAATCTGAATCACAAACAAACCAGCCACAGAGACCAGCATAATATATGTTTGCTATCTACGTTTGGAGATCTTGTTACTGTTACTGTTTGTGATATGTTTTTCATAGATTAGGAACAGGAATTATGACATCTACTCATCATCAATTTAAGATCTTTGCTCACTAAACTATTGGTGAAAGAAAAGGTGAAAAGGGGGAAAGGTCAGCTGAGTGAGTTAATTTAGCACGTTCACAGATTTTAAACAAAACTGATTTTAATCAATGACAAAGTAAAAATGCACTTAAAAGTATATGCAAAGGTGATGGTTTAATTCAGTTTTTTAATTTGTTTTTACTTTTATTACAGAGAAACTTGGTGGAGAATGTATGATTAACAAATTCGTAAGTTTCAAATCACCATTGAAGAAACTAATTCTGACTTACTTTCTTCAGGGCTGTCAAATCAGAAAATTGACCAGCCAGTTAAGGAAAACAGCAGAAAGAAATGGATTTGCTCAACTTGTTGCTTTGGCAGTCACTAATGAAATTAGCATAGACTGGCTTTTCAGTTTTCCTCTGAGCCACAGATCCTTGGGCACTCTCAACAACTAATAGAACCCATGTTAAAACTGACAAAACAAAACGTATCCATCTGCTTGAAGGTGACCACCAGATAACGCACAAAGCACACACATGTCGTTGATGGTAATGCTTTGTTTCATACTCAGGTGGCCCTTCCAATCACACATGGAGAATTTAATGAAGTAATTTTTTGTTAAGCCTCCACAGGATTCGTGAGATGACCTCATCACTCATTCCTTCTATTTGCTGTCGGTGAACAATGGTGAGGGAGCAAGGACAGGTCCCTCTGCAAATCACTTGATGAAAGGACCATCTACGAAAGTTCCCACAGATTGGAAACACCACCTGTATAATGAACAAAACAAACAGAATTTTACAAATTTCTCTTGCAACAGTGGCATGCACCAACGTATGCACCAAAGTCGCTTGGTAGAAAAGTACTCTGTTATGAAAAATGCGTGTGCCTTCAAAGTGCTAGAGGTAGAAAGACATGATCAGAAACTGTTGATGAACATCAGTGCGCACAGGAGGAAGAATACATCAAAATTTTCCCCACTGTTACTTTACCATGAAGCCTCAAGACACTGATGTGTTTGTTCTACTGCTGAAGTTTGCACTGAAATCCAAACGAAAGTTTTCTTTCACACTGGAGTGGCTAACAAAAGAAGACTGATGTGAAAGGCGTATTTTGCCGATGTTGGAAAGGTCTATTTGGTGTTTTCTAATGTCTGTGCTAAGAGCGGCTGTTACACTACTAGTGCATTCGTTAGGAAATGAAAGAGAACACCAATAAAGATTTTAAAATAGCTTATTGAGACGTTTGCTTTACTTGGAACCTCTGACAAATGTTCTGAGTCTGTTTTTGATGAACTGATGATATCTGTCCTCTGTATGGAAGTTTGTCTATGTCGGACATCAACAAGCTGCATCACAAGAAATTCCTGGAGCCTTTCAGTGCAAAGCAATAAAGCTCCATACGTGTTATGGTGAAATTGATAAGAGCCTTTTCCTTCCATGCAGAGATTCCTTAAGGGTGCACATAAGGCCAGCAAATGATCAGTCTCTCATCTGTAATCAAGCAGACAAGGCAGTCCAGAGCCTCCTCCACCAGATTTTCATGGCTGGTTATTACAAATGGGACATGACGTTCTGGTGGACTACGCAGAGCCATATCTGGGCTATAACCAGCTCAAAATCTTGCTGAGCTTGATGAAAAGCGCCTGAAAAAGAAAATTAAATACACATATCAGTGCATTCACACGTAAAATCTGAGGATATGCCCCTGACGTTGACCAGTCCAACCAGTTTATCACAAGAGGGTTTAGAAGCATAAACCTGAATATAATTGTACAAACAAAGCCATATACACTTATACAAATATTAAAGACTGACCTAAATTACATAAAATTGCTTGTGCACATTACATTTCCCAAACATTTGTACTCTCAGCACTAACCAATCTAAGTCGAGAAATAGTACCGCCAAGTATCACTTCTATTGGCTTGTGTTAACTTTAGTTTGTTGTTGTTCATCTGGGACAACACACCATCAGTACATGTCTGAATGTACACTTTGATCACACGCGAAATTATTTAGTTAAAAAAACCTTTCTAACAGTTCCATGTCGTCTACGTTTTCATGAAAATCACACCCAAGAAGAGCAGTTACATCAAACAGGGGCTGTAAATATATTGTAAACAAACAGGTCCCAGATTAAAGAAAATGTGATCTTCGTAGGGGTCATATGTAAACTCACGACAGACAGAGCTAAACATATAACCAACACTGAATGTAAGGCTTTCTAGAGAAGTTGACAAGTAGACACACAACAGACAGAGCTAAACACACGGCCAACACTGAACGTAAGGAAAGCTTTATAGAGAAGTTGACTAGTAGACACACAACAGACTGAGCTAAACATACAACCAACACTGAACGTGAGGAAGGCTTTACAGAGAAGTTGACAAGTAGACTCACAACAGACAGAGCTAAACACACAGCCAACACTGGTCCTGAGGAAGGTCTAACATGTAGGTTGACATGTAGAAATACAAGATACTGCTAACGCTGGTCATGAAGAAGACCTTAAGAAGAAGGTGACATGTAGACACACAATAAACAAAGCAAAACATACTGCCAACAGTGGTTCTGAAGAAGGCCACATATAGCAGTTGACATGTAAACACACAAAAAGTGGAGTCAAACACACAGCCAATACTCGTTCTGATGAAGGACTCATGTCAAGGTTAACATGTAGACACACAACAAAGCCAAAGCCAAAGACATAGTAACACCCATCCTGATGAAGGTCTTTGTAAGGCTGACATGTAGTCATATGAGAGACAAAGCCAAAACCACAAACACCTGATTCTGAGGTAAGCCTCAAGTCAAGTCGAGCTAAACACACAGCCAGCACTGGTCATCACTGGTCATGAGGAAAGCCTAAAATAAAGATTTGACATGTAACAATACAAGAAACAGAGCCAAATACACAGCCAACAGTAATTCTGAAGAAAGCTTAACAGAGAGGTTGACATGTTAAAATACAAGAGACAGCGAAAACACACAGCCAACACTGTTCATGAGGAAGGCCTAAAATAGAGGTTGACATGTAGAAATAAAAAAAAATGAAGCCAAACACACATCCAACACTGGTCCTGATGAAGACCTCACTTAGAGGTTGACATGTAAACAAGAGCTGTATAGAAAAACGAGCCTGGTGAGGATCACGTCACCTGACAATTCTATTCATAGGCTGTTTGATGTGATAGCAAATGTCGTGATTTCAACACTTGCAACAGTCTTCTTTCCTGTTTTCCTTGTCGTCGCTGTGTTACAAGAGTCCATATGTACAGCAGTGGGTTGAGTGCACAGTTGAGTGGTAGCAGAAAGACAACCGTGGTTACATTAGCCTTGTTTGATGCACTACTGCCATCTAATGTCATCATACTCGTCAGACCGAGGCAGAACCAGCAAACAGCATCTGTTACAGCCACTTTTATCAACAGGTGGACTGAAGAATAAATCAATTTCTTTGTGGGATCCATTAGGATTGGATGGATTGGAGTTCGTCTGTAAATGATAAGTTGACCAATAACTACCGCTGAGCACGTGATACAGTTGAACACGACAGTAACTGTGAACCACCTGAACTCTTCTCTAGAGTTGCTATCAGACAGAGCCAGATGACACAGACCAGACTGGCCATTAAGGTCCCAGTGTGACAGCCCAGGAAGAAAAGGTATCACAGACAACAGAAGTCCAACACACCACGACATTGCACAAGCTGCAGTTGTAAGACGACTATTGAATGTCCACGTAGTTAATGGAAAACAAAGGACAATGATGTGATCCAGAGTCATAAACCAGAGGATCAGAACTGACACCTCACTGGAAAGAAAGGAAAAAACCCCAGCAACATTGCAAGTTACACTGTTAGTCCACGTCTTTTCAAAGTAAATGTATTGTCCATAGAACATTTCATTGGCAACTGTTAATATGCTGACGTGGATTCCCATGCAGATGTTAGCAATCTGCAGATGGGTAATGAATGTGATGAAAATACCTCCAAATGATTTCTTTTCCACGAATGATGCTATGAAACAACTGAAGTGCCCTAAAATAGAGAGCATACTGAGCAACCAAAAGAAAAACCTATACAGTTCAGTTGGTAGCAAAAATTCACAGGTAAAAAACAGGGGCTGTGGTGATAAACACTGTACTGCGTGTGACCGTTTTGAAAGTAAATTCCTGCAACAAAGTCTGTAATTTGAGGAGAAGATGCTTTTTAAATAATTCCACATTGACAATGCATCCAAGGGAAAGCTAGTCACCAAATTTCCTCTGACATCCAGTTCCGTCAGCTGTGGCACACACTGGATTGTTCTGGGCCTGATTTTCTGAATGCCAGAAAATGATAGATTCAAATATGTGACTTGAGGAAAGTACATGGGCAGTTTACTGTTAAGTATCTGGACATTTGTTAATGAAGCATCTATTTCTCTTAGAGCATAATGAAACAGAAAATATGGCTTACCTCTTAATAACGTCAGAGGGTTGTTTGCTAAAATCAAAGTTCTTAAATTCCATAGTTTGAGAAATACAACCCTATCCACAGTTCTTAGGTGGTTGTAAGTCAGATCAAGGGACTGTAGATTGCGAAGCTTCACACTTGATATATTGACTAGAGAACAATAGGAAAGACTAAGATGAAAGAGATATGTGTTGTTCTTGAAAGCAATCAGTGTCATTCCTGAGCCTTTGGCATCTATGTAGCGAAGCTGGGGAAAGAGGTCAGGACTGAAAGTCTTGGGACATAAGAAAGAGTAACCTTGACACTGACAGCCATCAGGACAGGTCATGTCACACAACCATTCATCATCACGCTGTGGACACTGACCCCAGCCATCACACAGATGTTCACCATGAACACAGATTTTGGAACCACGACACCAGTAGAAACTTGGACAGGTGAATGTCTCACAGTCTTGTTCATCTTCACCATACGTACAGTCAGATAACTCATTACATCGAGTGTAGACAGGGAGACAGTACAACCAGTCTTCTGTACACCAGTAATGAGTGTCAGGACAAGACTGCTGTGCTGTCATCAGCTGCTGAGTAAAGTAACCTGTACCATCCAGATTGATATAGAGTAGCTGTTCGTTGGTCGCTTCCTTGTGATTGTGTGTGGAGTAAACTACACAGTTGACTTCATCAGAATCATCCAGACAATCTGCATGTTCGTTACAACGTTGGCTGTTTAATACACACTGATCATTGGTGCACAGTAAACCACTACATGAAGGATGCTGACAGAATGACTCATCACTGTGATCTGGACAGTCTTGTTTGAAGTCACATACCAGGGTGTAAGGCAGTGTTGTCATGTCATCATCACAGAGAAACATGACATTGGTGTAGTCAGTGTGCTTTACAGGAAAAATCTGTGTGTCCCTGTTCTTCATGCTCATGTCCAGAACAGGCATGATTTTGCGTATGTCGTTTTTCCACAGTGAACTTGAAGATCACAGGACAAAAATGTCTGTGTCATGTGACCCTCTGGACAATCTGATAACGTCTGCTGTGTCTGTATCAAAAGGGGCAGGGCTAAGTCTAGAACAGGGAGCTGAACTGTTTGAACAGAATACAGGTTTTGTGACTGCGGTTCCACTTGACAAAGTATTCGGTCTGTAAAGAAATCAAAGCCAGACCGTTTTCTGAAATACATTCTGCGAGCAGTCAGAGCACCATAGTGAATGGACCTGCTGGAGTGATATCGGAAAACAATTAAGTGAACAATGTTGTAGATCAGCGTGCTGTCAGACCAATGACGGAACATGCTGTACATATAGGTCACAGCCATCCACCCGATGTGTAACCTGACAACACTTCAAACTCATCACGGCGATTAAAAATGTGCAGAAAATCATTTTGTTCCTGTCTAGTTTTGATTGAAGCCAGCTGCCCACTCAATTTCTGACACTCATATGTTGCCAGTGCAGAAAACAAAGTGTCATTTGCTTTAAGATACGCAAAACATTTATTACGTGAAGCCACCAAACCCTGACAACCAGGACTGCTGAAGGAACAGTGTTCTGTTTCGTCCTGCCCATCTTCACACTCTAACTTCAGGTTACAGTCCAGGTGATGCTGAAAGCTGGAATAGTGATGGACAGAACAGTTGAACAGTCCACTGGGTAACTGACAGGGTTTAATTGTCTCTGGGTGAAAAGAAAAGACTATCTTTAGACTGATGCTGTGATATAGTTGTATGTAATCAAGACTACTAACATGAATTTGAATGTATGTCGTAGGGAAAATACGAGTTGATGAGTTGTTGTCACCGCACACACGAAGGACGATTTGGCGTAAATCGGGCTGTGTATAAATCAAGTCAGTGTACGTTTTAGTTTCTAACGACACGTACGATGTCCCTTGAAAACTGATCATAATGACACAGGCAGGGGGTGCTGTCATTTCGTCCCAGATGTCATGAGAACCTTTCGAATAGAAAGACTGGCGTGGTAATATCATATACCCACGATAAGGTGACAGAGATAGTTTGATAAAACTATGACCTTGAATTGGTTTAATATGCAATCTAATTAAAGACTTGTTATAGTGCACAAAAGACATACGGTTTCCGAATGATTCGATGTAATCTTCTTCCATAGAATGACGATTGCATTTTATTTTCCAAACTTCTAGTATATGGTGGGCAGAATCCTGTTCAAATATCACCGTTTCCCATTGACTGGAGCCACACCAGTATGCCAATCTTTGGACCTGAGCACGTACTAACATACCCTGTGGTAGCTCCACGTGCAGAAGGCAGAAAGTAGTGAACTGATGACACATCCCATACACCACTCTTGTGTGTGTGAGAAAGCCAAAGAATATCCTATGCCAGCAGGCTAACACATTGGCCTGTAGGACTGAGATGTTTGTTGGGTTCTGACTCATGATATAGTCTACACCTGGACAGAGGTAACTGATGTTCAGTGGATCATGAGCAGTGCTGGTGATGCTCATGTTGGTCTGTTGTTGTTGTTGTTTCTGCTGCTGCTGCTAATGATAATAATAATAATAATGATGATGATAATAATGATAATATAACAATAATAATAAAACAACATGATGATGATGACAATGATATCAATAGTAATGAATATAATACAATAACGACAAAGGACTTTTATCACGTGCCTAATCTAAATATCCCTAAGCACTCCCAAATTCAGGAATTGTTTACACATAGAATATAGCATAAACAACACACATAAGCTCAAGATACAAACATACCTGTACACATCTACTACATAAATTCATAAAAATCATGACGAAAACCGTCTAAAACAGCAAGAAATGCTAAAAGATTTCAAACTGCTCCAAGCAACAGTGCAAGGAATACAGTGGTTTGTCCATATGATCAAATGAGAACTGGCTTGTTCGGCGACATGTTCGTTTCTGAGATATGTATGATGACATGAAAAAATGAAACGTACATAATATTATGTCACCTGGTGATATGACTGGGTGAAAAGGAAGGCTGTCTGCCCCATCATGTGGACATGCACTGGTACCCACACATTAGTATCCATGAATAAGCAAGTACAAGGACTGGACATCCCAATGGCAGACAAGACAGATGACGATCATTTCTCAGCAGCTGTGAATGTGGATGAGGATGGACAGATGAAGTTGGACACACTGCCTTGTCTTTATCCTTAGGTGATGGGAGGGCTAAGGAGTAAACTCTACAAAAATCCAGAGGGGAGCCTTGAGGCAGTTAAATGGCGTATCACGTCACTTTCTAGAGGCCTTTTGTACCCAAGCTGATGCCAAATGTATTGTAATGTATTCCTTTAGACCATGTCAGTGAGACTGAGGAGAAGATCGTGATATCTGGGCAGCCCAGGATCGCCATACTCATTGCCCAGGCTGTGGCCTGGAGAGGTCATTTTCGTGCTGCTGCACAGTGGCACCATCAACAAGGGAAACAGTAAAGTATAACTTCAACCAGATCAGCATAAAGTATAGGCACCACAGGTTGCCTCTATGGTGGGAGAGGTCATCTCACTGATCATCTATCACACGTCTCAATCCAGGCAACTTTCAGGCAATAAAGTGCCAATCCACCATTGTCTGCCTGGTTCAGTTGGCGCTTGGAGCTTAAAATTAATCGGAAAACAGACAAACAACTATTACTGTACCAGGCAAACCAAAGAAAATACAGAAGAAGTGGCCAGTCTGTCTGATGACAGCAGATCAGCAACAGCAGGAAAACAGCAACTGGTGCCTCTGAGCTAAGGAGACTGGACATCGATATAAAAAAAAAAAAAAGGTTAAAGGTCCCATGGTCAATATGGCCGTAGGGGCGGTGAACTGTTAAAGATTCACCGTGTCTAGGGCACGGCATTATGAAAGGCGGAGCCCATCCCTCTCCTTTCGCCGCCTTTTTTTTTTAAACCTCCCCCGACCGAAGTCAGGTACCCATTCACTGCTGGGTGGACAGAGGGAGTTTTCAGGCCGGAAAAATCGAACCAGCGTTTAGCGGATTCGAACCACCGACCTTCCGCACCGCAGACGAGCGCTCTAACCACTCGACTATAGCAACACTGAAAGAATTACTTGGACTGCTGATAAAAGTGTGCACAATTGTTTGGACTGATGACAAAGGTATCACGTTTAGACTTCTTTGGACTATTCACAAAAGCATAGTGTTAAGTATTCATTGGGCTGTTGACAGAACTATCGTGTTTAAATTTTCTTTGGACTATTGACAAAAAGGTAATGTTTAAATTCTTTGGATTATTGTAGTGTCTTGTTTAGAAATCACTGGTCTGTTAACAGAAGTGTCATGTTTACAGATTTTTTTGACTACTGAGAGAAGTGTTATGTTTCTAGAATTCTTTGAACTGTTGACAAAGGTATGACGTTTATAGTTCTAAACATGACACTTCAGTCAGTAGTCCAAAAAACTTTGGACTATTGACAGGAGTGTCGTACTTAGAATTCTTTGGACTATTGACAAAAATGTTGTGTCTAGAATTCTTTGGATTATTGACAAAGGTATGGCGTTTAGAGTTCTTTGGATTATTGACAAAAGTGTCATGTTTATGAGTTTCTTGGACTATTGACAAAAGTGTCATATTAAGAGTTCCTTGGACTATTGACAAAAGTGTCATGTTTAGAGTTTCTTGGACCATTGACAAAAGTGTCTTATATTTTAACTATTGACAGAAGAGTCATGTTTAGAATTCTTTGGATTATAGACTTACAGATTAGAAGATCGTTTATGTCCATTGCAGTCTTGGCACACAACAAGCATCAGAAGTAGGAACGACGCATACAACACTGTATGGTCCAGTGCCACTCCCAGTGCTGCTAGTAATGTGCTGGTTTGTTGCATTTTAAATGTTATGAAGATGAGCGAGAAAATTGTGAAAGTCTGACTGAAAACTAACATTTGCCTTAAACGTAAGAACATTTCAACAAAATTCACTGTCTTGTCTGTGTGTCCCAGTGAATGAATACTTTCAATTTAGATCCAAACATTTCAGTCAATGTCATCAGGTGAAATAATTTCCTCTTGTAGAAGGAAAGTTGATATACCGCTCGTATTATTATTTTGAAACATTTTGTATTGTAGTTTTCTGTATTGTACTGCGTTGCACGTGTTGTAGTTTTCTGAACTGAAGCCCATTGCACTGTATTGCATTATGTTTTGTTGTGGTATCTTTTATGTTATTATGCGTAAATCATATTGTTTTGTCGTGTTGCATGGTTCTGTGTATAAGCTGACTTATGTTAGTAAATAATTCATCTGACATGATTAACAGTTCAGTCCTTGTCTTCCAGCTGCACTGCACTAACCACTGTTTTGTGTTGATAAGACTTTTTTGTCTATTCAGATACAATACTAATCGTTATATTGTGTCACACTGATCTTCGTCTATTTTAATACAACACTAATCATTATATTGTGTTACATTCATCTTTGTCTTTTTTCTTTTGCACATCAAGTGGTTGCTTAAAATCTAAAGATGTTATTGCTATTTTTATGGAAAAAGCCAAATATTAGATAGATAGGGAGAATACATTAAAGGTCTTTTTTGACTATGACAGAAACGAAGAATACATTATATGAAAAAACATTGAAGGACCACCCATAATGAAAGATGGCGTCAGAGCAGCATTGAAAAAGATGAAACTGGGAAAAACCCCGAGGACCAGACAGTATTGCTACAGAAACGATTGAGGCCCGAGAAGAGCGTGGTATTGAAAAAATAACAATCTCCTAAATAAAATTTATGACACCAGAAAAATCCCTAAAGATATGTCAAAATCAAATTTTATTGCACTTCCAAAGAAATCAGAGGCTATAGAATGCGAACTCCATCGTACAGTCAGCTTGATGAGTCATGTAACAAATATCCTATTAAGAATAATCATGATGAGGACAAGGAACAGAATCAAAAGAGAAATAGCAGAAGAACAGTGTGGATTTGTGGAAGGGAAAGGAACTATCAATGCCATATACAGCCTAAGAATTATCATAGAGAGGTCAGTTTGCGTTGAATAAGGATTTATATTTATGTTTTGTTGATTATACCAAGGCTTTCTATTGGGTTAGACATAACGAACTGATCAACCAACAAGCAAGATTCAATACTGATGGAAAAGATCTAAGAATAATCAGAAATATGTATTTGGAACAAACAGCAGCAATGAGAATAGAAAACAATATAAGCTCTTTCCAAAATATCAAAAGAGGGGTTAGATAGGGTTGTGTTCTGTCACCAGATTTGTTTTCATTTTACGGCGAAGCTATCATGAGGAACCAAGGAAAAAAAACCCTGAGATAAAGGCTGGAGGAAAATTACTAAACAACATTCTTTACGTAGATGACAAAGTGCTAATTGCAGAAAATTATAAAAGGACCTACAAAACCTTGAGAATGTCATAGAAAAAGAAAGGAAAATTAAATGGTTGGAGCTGAATAACAAGAAGTCTGAAGTTATGGTAATCAGTTAAAAACAATAAATCAACCTCATGCTAAATTACAGCAAATGGCACAACACTGAGACAGGTTGATAAGTTTAAATATCTGGGAACAGTCATCTCACCAGACAGCAGATGCACATCAGAAGTAGCCAGCAGAATTGGCCAGCCAAAACAACATTCAGAAAATGAAAAGCAATCTTACCAACAAATGCCAATAAGTTAACATCAGGAAGAGACAAAACAAGAGTGACTGCCCGCGCCCAAGCAAACACAAACCAGAAGAACAAGAAAACCAATGTAAGCGCGTCTCCAACAAGACAAAACAAAACAAAACAAGCGCAAATTTTCGGCCAACTAGCCTTTGTCAAGCGCGAACGCATGGTCACAGACAAATCACAGACACCAAACAATGGATAATAAAAACGGGACTAAAAACTTCCCTGCCGCCTCGTCCAGTGGGTAAGAGATGGAATGCCCATGTCATCATGAGCAGTAGTAAGAAAAGGGGAGAGGGGAGGCAACTGTGATGTCAAAAGGGAAGTGAGATAAGTTCTGCAATTTTGAGAAGTGGCCATGCTATATCGGTATAGCCCTGTTCTGAAGAAGGCACAGGGCAAGAGATAAGGGAGTAGATTGTGCCCGGTGCCAAGAATCTGGTAGGCGTGGGAACAGGAAGAGACATGAAACGGCATGTCTGAATTTTGTTACTCATGGTTTGTCGTTAAGACCATGTGGTTTGCGTGTTCCAAGTTTATTTATGAGGTGGGATTCTCTGTCTTTCCTGTCTATGGTGCTGTTATTGTGTAGTAGCCACAGACCTTTCACTCGGATGTCATTGATTGAGTGGTCTGATTGGTTGAAGTGATTGGGGATAGTTTTATCCCTTTGGTGGCGGATATCAGCCAAGTGTTCTTTGAAACGTGTGTCAAAAGTGCGTCCAGTTTCACCAATATACAATTGGGAACATTTAGAGCAGCTGATCAAGTAGACAATGTTATAAGTTTGACAGTTGAAATGTTTTGTAATTCTCATATGAGATTTGGGGCCTTTGACTGTGGTGGCTGAGCACAAGAAAGGACAAGTCTTGCATTTAGGTTTGTTGCATGGAGAGGTTCCTGGAGGTTGGCTGACTGGTTTGCTGAGATTCGAATGCACCAGCAAGTCGCGGAGATTGGTGTCTCTCTTGTAGACGATCAAAGGGCGCTTGTCAAAGGTTTCACCTGTAGTGGGACTGGATCGCAAAATGTTCCAGTTGGACAAGATGATCCTTTTTATGAGGTGCACGGACGGGTGGTAAACTAGACTGAGGACTGGCCGATCCTCTGTGACAGCTTTGGGCTTTGAATGGAGGGCATTTGGCCGAGAGACAGAGCTGACTTTTTTCCGGGCTTCATTGATGACCTCGGGTGGGTAATGTCTGCGCAGGAAAAATCTAGTCATTTCAACTGCTTTGTCCTGAAAATTGTCTTCGTCTGAGCAGAGGCGTCGTAGTCTCAAGAACTGCGAGTAGGGAATGCTGTTTCTGGTGTTGGATGTGTGAGATGATTGGTAGTCCAGGTAGGAATGTGAATCTGTAGGTTTGTAGTGGACTGTAGTGACTAGTTGTTCAGATTGAAGGGAAACTTCGATATCCAGGAAGCTTATGGATGTGTTTGAAATTTCATATGTGAACTTGATGGATGGGTGAAACGTTTGAACGTAGTGGATGAATTGTAAAAGTTGGTCATGATCGAGGGATGTCATGCCAATGCAATCGTCTATGTATCTTTTGTATAATTCAGGTTTGGGTTTCTTGTATTGTTGTAGGATATGTTCCTCCAAATATCCCATGAATAAGCAGGCATAGCTGGGGCCCATCTTAGTACCCATGGCGACTCCGCTAACTTGCCAGAACGTCTCATCTCCGAACGAAAATGTGTTCATGGTAAGAACCAGTTCGGCAAGTCGGACAAGGGTTGAAGTGGACAATGTTTGGTCACGTCGTTTGTCCAGAAAATGTTGGAGAGCTTTTAACCCGTCGGAGTGGGGTATGCTGGTGTACAGAGAGGTCACATCCAAAGTGAACAGGTATTGGGGTTTGAAGGTGTGGTCTTCATTTAATATTTGAATCAGATCCAATGTATGGTTAGTGTCTTTGATGAAGGTAGGCAAAGCCCGGACTATAGGTTGCAAAATGTGGTCAAGAAACTGAGAAATGTTTTCAGTGGGGCAGTTGCAAGCTGACACGATAGGACGGCCAGGATTGTTGGCTTTATGTATTTTGGGAAGTAAATAAAAAAGTGATTGGACTGGAAGTTGTTTGATGAGAATTACAAAACATTTCAACTGTCAAACTTATAACATTGTCTACTTGATCAGCTGCTCTAAATGTTCCCAATTGTATATTGGTGAAACTGGACGCACTCTTGACACACGTTTCAAAGAACACTTGGCTGATATCCGCCACCAAAGGGATAAAACTATCCCCAATCACTTCAACCAATCAGACCACTCAATCAATGACATCCGAGTGAAAGGTCTGTGGCTTCTACACAATAACAGCACCATAGACAGGAAAGACAGAGAATCCCACCTCATAAATAAACTTGGAACACGCAAACCACATGGTCTTAACGACAAACCATGAGTAACAAAATTCAGACATGCCGTTTCATGTCTCTTCCTGTTCCCATGCCTACCAGATTCTTGGCACCGGGCACAATCTACTCCCTTATCTCTTGCCCTGTGCCTTCTTCAGAACAGGGCTATACCGATATAGCATGGCCACTTCTCAAAATTGCAGAACTTATCTCACTTCCCTTTTGACATCACAGTTGCCTCCCCTCTCCCCTTTTCTTACTACTGCTCATGATGACATGGGCATTCCATCTCTTACCCACTGGACGAGGCGGCAGGGAAGTTTTTAGTCCCGTTTTTATTATCCATTGTTTGGTGTCTGTGATTTGTCTGTGACCGTGCGTTCGCGCTTGACAAAGGCTAGTTGGCCGAAAATTTGCGCTTGTTTTGTTTTGTTTTGTCTTGTTGGAGACGCGCTTACATTGGTTTTCTTGTTCTTCTGGTTTGTGATCAGGAAGAGAGTTCTTGAATGTTACATAGAACTGATACTGCTGTACAGTTGTGAGGCGTGGACAGTCAACACGCAAAGTCAGAATAAAATTAAGACAACTGAAATGTGGTTTCTAAGAAGAATGTTGAGAGTTCCGTGGACAACAAAGAAAACAAACGAGACGGTCTTGAACGAGGCAGACACAAGTAGATCATTAATAAGGAGAAGAAAAGCAACATTTACGGGATATTTTATGAGGAAAGAGAAATTAGAGCACCTGGTCACAACAGGAAAGCTGGAGGGAAAGACAGCATCAAGTACACCTAGGGAAAATATATTGGACAGACTTGCAGAGTGGCTGACGACAGAGAGGGTGGGAGATATACATGCAGTGACATGGGATAGATTCGTATGGAGGGCCATGATGGCCAATGCTGTGTGGCAGGGCACATGATGATGATGATGATCTTTGTCTATTCTTACACAACTCTAACCATTGCTTTTTCATACTCTACTGCTTTTTGAGGATCCCATCTTATGACTGTTTTACCGTCTTCAGTTGTGCCGTGTTTGTCATCTTGTGACTGAGTGGTTTTTGTTGATGGTAAAGTGAACAGGCATATGGTGGGACTCTACTCGTTTACCCACTTCAAAATAAATGTTTGACTTGGTCATGAAGTCGGGAGAGACAATAAAGTAATTTATTACACTGATAGCTTGGTAAGAAATAAAAGTGAAATGTCCCTGTGGATCACCAGCGTTGTTTCCATTTAATGGGACACAATAAAAAAAATATCGCTGACGTCTGGTAAATTCCATTCCGCAATACTCGCATTTAATCGCCCCCAAATATTAACTGAACATGCTCCCCACGTTGATAAATATTTACCAAATAATCTTCTAGGTCATGTAAGCTACAGCTCTTGCCAGTATGTTTATAACAACTGCTTTGATAAGGTGGGATGTAAGTAGATATGAACAAAACACCTAGATCACTCCCATCTTAAGACATATGTTATCGTTAGGACAGTCCATATGTTTAATAAATGGCATCAAGAAATAATGTGCTGAATTCAAACTAACTTGATGTGAATGTCTCAAGAGCACAGAAAATATCAAACGTTTTAACATAACTGACAAAATCAGAGGACATAACTCTTGAGAATTATCTCCCATGCAGTACTTCTCAAATCTAACACAGTTTGCGCTACCCATTCAGCTAGTTTTTCCTTTGATTAATATTATAAAAATTCTCCCTGCTTTCCTCTTATTTCTTTGGTATGACAAAATCAGGTTCAGAGAGTTTCGTCAATAGGCTTTCAACATTAAAGGATGAGATTTTGATTTGATCATGTCTGGCAAAGTATGGATTTACTGAATCATTATTTTTAGTATTTACTGATGGATCTTGGCCAATTTGTTATTGTTATTGTTGTGTGTTTTTCTGAGGTGTGTGCCAGGCTGACTGCAAACTGATTTGTCTGGTATTACCTGACTGGGACCTGGTGCGATTGTGTGAGAAACAGTCATTGACTTCTCCTTTTGTCTTGATTTGGACAGACCATTTTGCTGAACCAGGGTTGACTTCTTTCTGGTCTGCCTTACGGGGTCAGTTGAGTCATCTTGTGTGCGTGTTTGTGTGTCAGCAACAGAAGGTGCATTTTGATGTGGGGGGCTCTTCATGGCGTTAGCGTGAGGCCATCCGTTTCAGCCATCTGTATGCTACGTTCGAATCGTTTATGTATCGTATAATTGTTGACGATTTTCTTGATGGTCAGTTTCTTCCTGCTGCACACTGTCAGATGCGTCCTCTTCAGCTGGACTCCTCTCATTCGTCAGTGGCGTCACATCTGGCTGCATTTCTCCCTCCGGTGGTGTGTGTTCATCAGGTGTTGTCTGTTCAGGATGTAAGTGGTTTACTGGCCTTGTCTGTAGTTCTCCTTGCTGGGTGTCACATTGTACGTCATTCGTGTTTGTCACAAGAGAAGTTGTGTCCTCACAAGACATCTGGGTATATTGTACACTTGTTTATTTCTGTAACCTGTCTACATGACTAGGAGGAACAGAGATGGGGAGAGAGGTGTTGTTTCGTCAGTATGCTGGTTTATTTGAGGACAGTCTGGGATGTGGTAATCAGCATCATAGGGACCAGCAACGTCAGGTGTTCTGTTGTAATCGGGATGTTGTCTTTGATCAGTGGTAACGTTTGGACAGTTTTCAGAGGCCTTTCCTGGTGAAAGTTGTAATCATGTTGAGGACCATTTTGCCCTGTGATGGTCGGGATATTCGAGCCAAGTACATAATGACTGCGTGTGTTTGAAATGTCACAACGTCCGTCCCATGGCACAGTGTAGTCAATTCTTCCTGAATAACGTCAGCTTTGTCTGCGGTCGTGGTCATAATCAGCCACTGAAAAGTCCGTGTTGTAGTTCTGGTGTGCTTCTGTCTCTCAATATGAATATTGTCTGTTGTCCGTATTATTGTCTTCATTTTCTCCACTTCGGTTGGTCAGCTTGTCTTGGCTGATCGTTTTCTG
>JAPXFY010000027.1:44887326-44889826 GCA_030674185.1 Monoplex corrugatus
AAGGATAGTGTCAAAGTCAGATCGGGGTTTTCACTAAAGTGGAACACACTGACCAATCAACACTGACAGATCAACACAGACAGATCAACAGCTGATTGTACGTATCTTTTATAACAGCTACAAATCTCTAAGAACAATGGATTCTTTTATATTTTATTTTATTTTATTTTATTTTATCTTATTTTATTTTATTTTATTTTATTTATTTTATTTTATTTTATTTTATTTCATTTTATTTTATTTTGTTTTATTCTATTTCATTTTATTTTGTTTTATTTTATTTTATTTTATTTTATTTTATTTTGGCGTACAAATTTCCATTCACACATCTTGTGATTTATATTATTCTAGAAACTGTCGACAGATGAAACCTGAAAACTGTCTGCCGTTGTTTACGGTGAAGATTTATTAACTTTGCTTCATGAAACAGTAGACAACAACAGAAAGTGTATCAGAGAGAAGAAAACTATCACCATCCCCACACCATCAGCTCTCTCCCCATCCCTCCACTGGAGCAGAAGAAAAAGAAAAAACATCATCAAGCCATTCCAAAACTCTCCTTTGCTGTCAAAGTTACCAAAGTTGGTTGAAAGGGGAAGAGTGGCAGAATGGTTCAGACGTTCTCCTGCCAGTAACTAAACTCGACGTTCCAGGGTTCGTTTCCCGTTGAGGCCTTGACTTTTCTTTTCAGTTTGACTGGAAAATCGAACTGAACGTCTAGTCCTTCAGAAGGGGACGAAAAAGAAATGGACTCGTGTGTCTTCTCGCCTGTGCATGCTAAAGATCCCACTTGAAGAGCAGAGCATTTCCCTGGCTGCCTTGGTACAAAACATTGGAGACATAGGTTCATTTCTCAGGTCCCTCCCCTTGAAGGCCAACTAGCCTTCTTGCCTGTCTGAACTCTTGGTCAAAAAGAGACATTAAATAAATAATGGTTGGCGCTGCACTGTGGCAACGCACTCTCAATGGTTAATTTATTGTGACAAAAAAGATATGAATATGAATATATAAATGTGAAAGCAATTTTAATGTGCCATCCTTTTTCAGCCATGCACTGCTTTCTGTATGAGAAGATAGGTGGGTGGGGAGAGCAAATGTTTTACAAGGTAACATTACATGTGTTCTACTAAACAAACATCCTGCGATGAAATTTTGAAAAAAATCATATGCCTGAACATAAAACTATAGCAATGATAGTATTGGGCTTCCACCTAGATTTTTAAATCTTGGTATTTTAGAATATACTTTTCTTTCATGGATTTAAATCTACATCAGTTCAAAGAAACTGTTCTGAGACTTTCTTCTGCTACACCTGGCTGCTACCCAGATCGGAGCAAGCTATATTCTCATTTAGAGGGCTGGGACCACACAATCGAATCTCATCATTGAGAATGTTACTCAAATTTTATAACGCTACAGAGTCTAAATCCTAGTCAGTTAAACTGGCATATGGGATCCCCAAGGCGCTGTACTTGAGCCAATTCTCTTCACACTCTACACCTCACCTCTTGGCAATGCCATCAGTTTGCATAACACCATTTTTATGGTGACTACTTGCAGCTCTACAACACTGCATCTCCTGAAAATCTTTCAGCTCTTTTTTTTCCAAAGTCTCTGACTGTTGTGTTCAGATCGAGAAATGGATGATACAGAATACAGCTACAGTTGAATGAAGATAAGACTGAAGCAATGCTCATTGGCACAAAGCACACACTTTCCACTATGAAAGTTCGTTTTATCTAACTAGGTGACAACACTGCTGTATTTTCTGAATCAGTAAAAAACCTTGGCGTTGTATTTGATTCCTCAACTCTCTATGCAGAAATTCATCACCCAAACCTGTCAGTCTTGTTCTGTCACTGCGACGTTTGTGTTGTAGTCACTGTCATTGGTCAACTTCAGCAGCATTTAAACTTGCGACTTCTTTCATCTTGTCTCGCATCACTTACTATAACTCTCTGCTCTCTGGCTTGCCTGCCACTTTGGTGCCATGCCTCCAGCGTATTCAGAATTCCGTGGCCTGTCTTGCTCTTTGTAAAACGAACATAATTGTCATCCAGTTGCTTCATTTTCTCCACTGGCTGCCCATTTCTCAAAGAATTTAATACAAAAGCAATACATTATGCTACGAGTGTATGAACGGTACCGCACCTATTTATCATTGTGACCACCTCCGAATGTACACCCCTGCCGATCTCTCAGTTTTTCCTCTGATACTACATGTACATGTATACAAATTCCTTGATACAGATATTCCACAGTCTGTCACCGCTCTTTTTCTGTATCTGGTCCATGCAAATGGAACGATCTTCCACCTTCTATTTGACAGACACATACTCTGTCTCCCTTCAAGTCAAGCTTGGAGACATACCTTTTTGCCCAGCACTGATTACCCCCCTCCACGTGCCCACTGTTTGCCCTACTCCTCTTCTGTCCTCCCCCTCTGGGTTTGTGTGTACTTTGCACCCTGGAGTCTTGGTCGTTGTTGGGTGATTGCTTT
>JAPXFY010000027.1:44894826-44904826 GCA_030674185.1 Monoplex corrugatus
AGCCTGAGAGAATATAGATGGTTTGGAAAACCTATGCACAAAATTCTTTCGTAAAGTATGAAATCTAACCCGTTATAGTTCCGAAGTGTTTATACAAGGGACTATTCACTTGGAGGTCGTGGATTAAAACCCCACTCAGACTTCTATATATATACACAGGAATATATGCCTACATACATACATACATATACATACATACATACATACATACATAAATACATACATACATACATACACACAGAGATGTATATATAC
Source organism: Monoplex corrugatus (assembly GCA_030674185.1). Taxonomy (NCBI): domain Eukaryota; kingdom Metazoa; phylum Mollusca; class Gastropoda; order Littorinimorpha; family Ranellidae; genus Monoplex; species Monoplex corrugatus. The sequence goes on from JAPXFY010000027.1 coordinate 44,895,082, forward strand.
ATATATATAATATATTATGTATATATATATTATATATTATACATACATACATATCAACATACATACATACATATACACACATACATGCATACATACATACATATACACACATACATGCATACATACATACATACACGCATGCATACATACATACATATATACATACATACACACAAACACACACAGACACACAAACACACGCACGCACACAGACACACAGACACAGGCACAGACACAAAAACACACACACAAAAACACACACACACACAGTGATTCAAATTGCTCAATTATTTTACCACAAGTGTGTAAAATTTCTTGTTATTCTGTCAGTAATGAGAGATGCTATTTAACAAAAAATGACAAGAAACTATCATCATCATCAGGTGCCTTGCCGCATGGCGTTGGCGATTATGGACTTTCATCTGTCTCTATCTCTTGTTGCCTCAAGCATCTCTCCCACCCTCCTTGTCTTCAGCCACTCTGCAAGTCTAGTATCTTCTCCCTGGATCTACCCGGTGCTCTCCTTCCCTCCAGCTTTCCCGTTGTGACCAGGTGTTCCAATTCCCTTTCCTCATAAAATGGCCTATGAATGTTGCCTACCTTTTCCTAATCTTCCTTATGAATGATCTACTTGTGTCTGCCTCCATCAAGACTGTCTCGTTACAAGTAACTATATGTGACCTCCCACCACGAAATCAGTCTTAACTCGCAGTCAATCGAACCGCACAAGTAGCTGAAAAGGTGACTGAGGGTCTGTCTGGGGTGTTTTGACTTTTTCTCAAAATTGATTTCTGTAGACTATAATCTATCCCCCACAGAAATCTTTTTCTTGAAAAAATATTATTAATCAGTTTAAAATGGTATTTTAATGCATTGATCGCAGCAGAAAGAACGCAATTTCCTACCAAAAGAACCTATTTTTGTCTCTTATTATAAACCGTAACCTGTGCAGTACCCGCACATGTAATATATTGACGGAAAGCTCTTTGGTGCACGTTTCAGATAATGACAGCGAAAATTAGAAACAAACTGGGTCAAAGCCACAAGATAAAGAAATCTAAGGAAAATGTGTAAGAGAGCACACAAAAACTTTAGAGGCCGTTTTCTCAAAATGGTCGTCATACAACTTAATGACTTTAAACATACGTAACTTCTATATATTTTTGGAGTACAAGCTTTATTCAAGTACCCAAATAATCAGCAGAATGTACACTTTCCAGTGATATGTATATCTCAAAATGCCCAAAATGCTAGGTAAGACTGATTTCGTGGTGGGAGGTCACATATGCTCCAAAATTTTCTGAAGGAAACCTCAGGCCAACGCAGCAAAGATCCTGAGACAAACCCCGTTGCAGTAGTAGTAGCAGTAAGAAACTCTGGGGAGAGCAGGACAGCAGAAGGACCTCAGAGGAGAAAACCCCCGTCAAGCCAGTGTTTCAGCCCTTAACTCCTGACCTCTAAGGAGTCGGACCATATCCAAGTCATGACTCCTGGATGCCCTTCAGCTGTTACCATTTTTTTAATCACTTGAATGCAGTGTTCGTCGAATACACATGTTCGTATCCATATTCATTTCTTTTGTCATAACGGATTTACCATGTGAAACTCGGGCAGCTCTCTCCTTTAAGAGCGCGTAGCCACAGTGCAGCGCCACCCATTTTTTTGGTGGGGGGACCAAGACAAGAGGACAAATTGGCCTTCAAGGGGAGGGACCTGGCAAAATCAACCAATCTTCCAGTATTTTCATACCAGGGCAGCCCAGGCGAAAGCCATACTACTCACCATTTTCAACTGCCGTGGGATCTTTAACGTGCGCAGTCCAGAAAGCACAGCACACGGGTCTGACTCGTTTTTTTGTCCTCTTCCGACGTTCAGTTCGATTTTACGATCAAACTGGGGAGAAAAGTCGAGGCCTCAACGGGAAGCGAACCCTGGAACCTCGAATTTAGTTATCGGCAGGCGAACGTCTGAACCATTCTGTCACTCTTCTCCTTGACCTGGGAGTAGAGAGGAGAGAGAGAGAGAGGGGGGGGGGGAGAGGCCGGGGAGAGACAGACAGACAGAGAGAGAGGGTGGGTGGGGAGAGACAGACAGACAGAGACAGAGACTTAGAAAAGGCAGGGAGAAACAGAGAGGGAGAAACAGAGAGCAAGAGAGAGAAAGAGAGAGAAACAGACAGACAGAGAGACAGAGAGAGGGAAAGAGACAGACAGAGAGAGAGGGGTGCAGGGAGACAGAGAGAGAGAGGGAGGGAGGGAGAAAGAGAGAGAGAGGCAAAGACAGAAACAGAGTGAGAGAGAGGAGGGAGGGAGGGGGAGAGTGAGAGACAGAGACAGAGGAAAGAAAGAGGGGAGAGAGAAAGAGAGAAAGAAAGAGAGAGAGAGAGACAGAGACAGACGGGGAGACAGGGAGAGACAGAGAGAGATATACAAAAAATGAGAGAGGGGGAGGGAGGGAGAGAGAAAGAGAGAGAGAAGACAGAGGAAGAAAAGAGAGAGAGAGAGAAGAATGAGACAGAAAGAAACAGACAGACAGACTAGAGAGAGAGGAGAGAGATAAGGGATGGTGGCAGGAAGGCCAAACTAGAGGTACTAACGTCTAGATCCATTGTGTGTGTGTGTGTGTGTGTGTGTGTGTGTGTGTGTGTGTGTGTGTGTGTGTGTGTGTGTGTGTGTGTGTGTGTGTGTGTGTGTGTGTGTGTGTTTTGTGTCGCCTGGTGGCCGACTTACGTTGATTTCAACTTTGGAATTGGTGGGGGGAGACGTAGAAGTTTTCGCTCCGGTGTGCTGTGCGGTACTACCGTTCGTTCGTTCGTTATCTTTCTTGCCGGGTTGTTTAGGACTTGGCTTTAAAGCTTTATTTCTGCCACCAAGACCGAATCAAGAGTGTGCTGAGGAGTAGAGAAGTAGCGAGCTAACTTGTTATTCTCAGCCCGTTCGAAGTTCCTGTGTTGTGTCTGTGGTGGTGGTAGTCATTTGTGTGTGTGTGTGTGTGTGTGTGCGGAGGGAACTAAGCTCTCTTGCTGTTCAGGCTTGCCTCGAGTTGCCGATTGACTGATTTGGTCGTGTGAAAAAACAGATGTGGTTTTTAATTTAAAATGCAAGTGAAGGATAAACTGCTTTAGAGTTGCAGACTGCAAAGTTTGTTGGTTTCTTTTTTTGTTCGTTTGTCAGTTGAACTTTAAGTTCCAAGACTTAACCCTTGGAGAGACACAGAGCAACGGATCTGCCTAAGGGTAAGCAGATGATCAAAATGAATAGATAAATAGATAAATAAATACATAGGCTAAATAGATTAATAAATAAACAAATAAATGTATCAACAAATAAATAGATGAATAAATGAATGGAGAAGTAAATGAATAGATCAATAATAAATAAATAAATCAATCAATGAATAAAATAATTGAAAAAAAAATAGATATATGAATAAATAATGAATGAATAAATGAATAAAAGAATGAACGAATAAAATAAGTAAATAAATAAATGAATAAATAGAAATGAATAAAAACAATAATAACAATATAGCCTGTAACATACCTAGTATATCTATTCAATACACTGTGGTCAACATATAAGTTATTTATCATATATATCTCATGTATATTGCCTATAGTATACTCAATATTTAACCACTGAAACATATCTGGCACACACATATTACAGATCCTATTGGCAAGATGTAAACAAACAAAAAATTGGCAGTCATTTTCAACCGAACCGCTCGAGCAAACCATTAGACTTGCAGTAAACAGAGCTGAAGAAAATTCAAGCTCTGAAAAACATAGTTTAATTAATTAACCCTTTTGACTCCCGCACTCTGTCTGTCAACATCCTGCAAATCAAAAAAATTAACCTTTTGACTCCCTCACCCTATCCACCAGCTTCCTACAGGAAGCTGGTGGATAGGGTGAGGGACTCAAAAGGTTAAATTTTTGCAGTTGGTGGATAGCGTGTGGGAGTCAAAGGGTTAAGGTTGGTTCTGTCTTTAAACGTGCCAGGGTCTGTTACTTGAAGACGACCGTCCTGCTTACCGTGGTTTGATTCTATTCTAAAACATGTACATAAAAATTCGTTTGTTCGACAGGGTGTCAGAGGTTCTCTAGGTACTTTTTGCATTCTGGGGTGCGTGACAATCTTTGTATTAAAACAATACTTCTTGTGGTGAGGTCTGAAATTGTATGCAATCACACAATGGTCTGCGTTTGGTAATAAATCTCGTACAAATCATGGGATAGTCTGTGTTAGAACTCTTAAAATTATAACTCTTATAATGTTAGAACTCTCATACTTACAACTTTCATACAGTTAGACGATAGTCTGTGTTACTAAACTCTCATAGTTATAACTCTCATACAACCAGACGATAGTCTATCTTAGAACTCTCATAGTTATAACTCTTATACAGTCAAACGATAGTCTGTGTTAGAACTCTCATAGTTATAACTCGCATACAGTCAGCTATGGTTTGTGTTCGAACTCTCACAGTTGTGACACTCGTACAGTCTGTGTTAGAACTCTCATAGTTATAATTCTTATACAGTCTGTTAGAACTCTCATAGTTATTGCTCTCATACGTTCAGACGATAGGCTAATGTTAGAACTCTCAAAATTATAATAATGTTATAACTCTTGTAATATTAGAACTTTCATAGCTACAACTCTCATACAATCAGACGATAGTTTGTGTTAGAACTCTCATAGTTATAACCCTCATACAGTCTGTGTTAGAACTCTCGTAGTTATAACTCTTATAAGTGTATGTTAGAACTCTCATAGTTATAACTCTTATAAATGTATGTTAGAACTCTCATAGTTATAACTCTTATAAGTGTATGTTAGAACTCTCATAGTTATAACTCTTATAAGTGTATGTTAGAACTCTCATAGTTATAACTCTTATAAGTGTATGTTAGAACTCTCATAGTTATAACTCTTATACGTGTAGTTAGAACTCTCATAGTTATAACTCTTATAAGTGTATGTTAGAACTCTCATAGTTATAACTCTCATACATTCATACGGTAGTCCCTTATGACATCTCTGACGTGTCCACGTGTTGTATAAATTTGTATCTGATCTTGACTGGAACGCTTATCTCTGAGTGTTATTCTCTACCATACGGTTTATTATTTAATCTCTCAATGTTGCCCTCTAACGTGCGTGTTATGATTTAGTCTCTTTTGTTGTTCTCTAACGTACATATTTTTATCTAGACTCTTTATGTTCTCCTCTAACATACTTCTTATTATTTAATCATATGTATTATAATTAAGTCTCTTATCTCTTAATGTTCTTATCTAAATTACTTCTTATTGTTAAGTCTCTTATGTTCTTTTATAACATACACATAATTATCCAGTCTCTTAATGTTGTTCTCTAACATATATACATTTCATCTAGTCTCTTAATGTTCTTCTCTAACATACATATTGTTATCTAGTCTCTTAATTTCTTCCCAAAAGTGCTTCTTATCATTTCGTCAGTTAATGTTGTTCTTTAATGTACATATTATTGTCTAGTCTCTTACTGTTGTTTTCTGACGTACATCTTACTGTCTATTCTCTTAATGTTGTTCTCTAACATACATATTATAATTTAGTCTCTTAATGTTTTCCTTTAAATTAAAGTACATGTTATAATCAAGTCTGTTAGTGTTCTTCTCTATCATACATATTGTAATTTGGTTTCTTAATGTTGTTCTGTAACGTATACATTATATTTTAGACTCTTAATGTTCTTGTCTAACATACACATTAAGATTTAGTCTCTTAATGTTGTTCCTAACGTGCTATTATAATTTAGTCTCTTAATGTTTTTTCCTAACGTACCATAATAGTTTAGTCTCTTAATGTTGTTCTGTAACATACATATTTCAATTTAGTCTCTTGAAATTGTTCTCTAACATACATATTATAATTCAATCTCTTAGTATTTTTCTCTAATTATTTCGTCTCTTGTTTTAGTCTCTTAATGTTCTCTTACTTAACCTTTATTATTCAGTCTCTTATGTTCTCCTCTAAGATAGATACCTATCATTATCTAATCTCTAAACGTTCTTGTCTATGGTACTTCTTATTATATAGTCTCTTGGTGTTGTTCTCTCATATACATATCATAATATCTTCTTATTATTTAGTCTCTTGATGTTGTTCTCTCACATACATACATTTTTTTTATCAAACTTTCAGCCCATTACCATCGTAGCAAAATATTGACATTTTCTAAGGACAGTGTGTTCAATTAAAAGTGAGTCTTGAACATTTCTGTCGAGCTGGTTGTTTCCCAGATTGTTTCTGATTGTGTTGCATTGTGTTGTTGTGGTGACTACAGTGGCAGAAGTGGTGAAGGCGTTCTGTGCTGCACGTAAGCGTCTGGTCGTGAAACTTTACGGGCAAAATAAACAGTTGACCTAAAAGTAAATGCAAAAGAACTGTTAGCAGTAATAGCAACAACGCTACGAAGAGAAACAATAGCATGTAGAAGCAGCAGCAGCAATAGCAATAGTAAATAACAACACCAACAGAGACAGCAACGATAACAACAGCAAAAACAACAAATAACAACACAAAGAGAGACAGCAGCAGCAGCAGCAACAACAACAACAAATAACAACACCAAGAGAGATAACAGCAACAACAATAACATCAGCCACAACAAATAACAACAGCAAGAGAGACAATAGCAGCAACAACAACAACAAAGAAGTGACAGACATCAGTTTGACATCGGCTGCAGTAAGACAGTCAACACGATCTTGAAGGAGGAAACACCACCACCACCACCACCGCCGCCACCACTACAGTTACTACACCACGAGCAATCAGCAGACCAATACCACCATCATCACCACCATTACCACCAGTAACAACAACAAACAACAACAACAACACAACAACAACAGTACACATATAAACTTTCTAAGAGGAAAACATCTCAACCAGTCGCTACCACATCATCAGAATCAGGACAGCAAAAAGACTTCAAATATCAAAACAAAGAAAAGAAAAGACAAGAAAAAAACAACACAAAACCAAATCCAAACCAAAACCTCGCCACTAAAGAAAATCAAGACACAAACATTTCCACAATCATTTTCAAAACAAACACACGGGGACACAAACACTACACCCCCCTCTCTCGCTCCCTCCCCCACCCACCCACCATCTGAAGTACCATAACCAAGAACTGAACGGAACCCCACCCATCAAACCCACCCAACCCAACCACACCCACCCTCGCAATGGAGGACGTGGAGGAAGAACCCCATTTCATGCGTGGCTACCGTCGTGGTCGCTACCATCATTTCTGTGTGAACGGGGATTTCCACCATCCCAGCAAAAAGGTCCTGCTGAATCCCAAGCACTTCAAGGACTTCCCGCGCTATCTGGACTACCTCACTGACAAGCTGCAGCCCGTCTTCGGAGCGATCAGGAAGGTCCATACGCCATTCCACGGGCGCCGGGTTCGTTCTTGGAGGATCTGCGCACAGATGGTTTTTACGTGGTGGCTGGCAAAGAGAGGTTTAAGCCGTTCTGGTGAGGGGTGGTTTGTTTGTTTGTTTGTTTGTTTGTTGTTTGTTGTTTGTTGTTGTTTGTTTGTTTGTTGTTTGTTGTTTGTTGTTTGTTGTTTGGTTGGTTGGTTGGTTGGTTGGTTGGTTGGTTGGTTGTTGTTTATGTTTGGTTGTTTGTTGTTGTTTGTTTGTTGTTGTTGATGTAAATAGAAAGCAAAGGTAAGGGGTTGGAACTAAACAGCAGGAAGACTGAAGTCATGGTGATCAGTAAAAAACATGAAATCCCCTCATGCAAAATAACAGCAAATGGCACAACCTTGACACAGGTTAATAAGTTCAAATACCTGGGAACGGTCATTTCATCAGACGGCAGATGCACATCCGAAATAGCTGGCAGAATCGGCCAAGCCAAAACAGCATTCAAGAAGATGACAAGCATTCTTACCAACAAATGCCTATCAATTAACATCAGAAAGAGAGTCCTTGAATGTTATATAGAACCAATACTGTTATACGGATGCGAGACGTGGACAGTCACCATAGCAAGCAAAGTCAGAGCAAGATTGAGGCAGCCGAGATGTGGTTTCTCAGAAGAATGTTGAGAGTTCCATGGACAGCAAAGAAAACAAACGAGACAGTCTTGATGGAGGCCGACACAAGTAGATCACTCATAAGGAAGATTAGGAAAAGACAGGCAACATCTATAGGCCATTTTATGAGGAAGGGGGATTTGGAGCACCTGGTCACAACGGGAAAGCTGGAGGGAAAGAGAGCACCAGGTAGACCCAGGGAGAGAATGCTGGACGGATTTGCAGAGTGGCTGGGGATGAAGAGGGTGGGGGAGATGCTGGGGGCAACGAGAGATAGAGATGGTTGGAAGTCCATGGTCGCCAACGCCATGCAGCAGGGCACCTGATGATGATGAGATGATGTTGTTGATGTAGTGGTGATGGTTGCTGTGGCTGTGTTTTGTGGTGTTCTTTTTGTGGTTGTGTTTTCTTCTTGTGTGTTTTTTTTGTTTATTTCATTTGTTGTTGTTGTTCACGATGATGATGCTGTTGATGTTGTTGGTGATGTTGTTGTGAATATTGTTGTTTTTGTGAATATTGTTGTTGTTGATGATGTTGTTGTTGTTGATGTTGTTGTTGGTGGTGATGTTGTTGTTGATGTTGATGTTGTTGGTGTTAATGTTGTTGTTGTTGTTGATGTTGTTGTTGTTGTTGATGTTGGTGGTGGTGGTGATGTTGTTGATGTTTATGGTGTTGTTGTTAATGTTGTTGTTGTTGATGATGTTGTTCTTCGTGATGATGTTGTTGTTGTTGATGTTGTTGTTGACGGTGACATTGTTGTTGCTGTTACTGTTGTTATTGTGGTTGTAGTGGTAATGATGGTGGTAGTGGTTGCTGTAGTTATGTCTTGTGGTGTTTGTATGTTGTGGTTGTGTTGTTCTTGTTCTTGTGTGGGTTTTGGTTTATTTTAGCCGTTGTTGTTGTTCTCTCTCTGTGTCTCTGTCTCCGTCTCTGTCTGTCTGTCTTTGTCTGTCTGTGTTTGTATGTCTGTCTGTCTTTGTCTGTCTGTCTCTCTCTCTCGCTGTCTGTCTCTGTCTGTCTGTTTGTCTGTCTGTCCGTCTCTGTCAGTCTGTTCGTATTTCAACCTTTCTGTCTCTCTGAGACAGAGAGCGACGAATCTCTGCTGAATATACATTGTGAAAGCTTGAACACACTATTTCTATTCACACACTGTAATGCCTGTCTGTCTGTCTATCTGGCTGTCTGTCTCTGTCCGTCCGTCCGTCTGTCTGTCTCTGTCTCTTTGTCTCTCTGTCTCTGTCTGTCCGCCTGTCTCTCTTTTTCTCTCTCTGTGTTTCTCTCTGTCTCTCTGTTCTCTCTGTCTGTCTGTCTGTCTGTCTCTCTCTCTCCCCTCCCCCTCTCTCTCTCATTGCCAAATGATCTACGCTACTTTCTCTGTGCCAGGTACAATCTTCAACTAATTATTCAGAGACACAGATACCGTTATGTTAAACGGCGTGATACCATCTGTACTTCGGTCATGACTGGTACCATGTTTGTAAGTCGTTCTTCCATAGCGCCGCTCTTCAAACGTGTTGGGAATCATAGCACAGTACACTTTGTAGTGGAGGACGGAGAACTCCAGCTTGTTCGGTGAGCTGACCACGTTCCGTATATCGTTTGCACAGAACGAAACAAAACAAACAAAAACAAGGAAGCAT
>JAPXFY010000027.1:44912326-44914826 GCA_030674185.1 Monoplex corrugatus
CACAGAGCGGCATGTCCTAAGTTCATGACGATCTTAGCACTCGGTAGTTCACAGAGGGCTGTCGCTCACCTGGCCAAACATAATAGGCTGGAGAGAAGGGGTGGGGGTAGGGCTGGGGGGGAAGGGGGAACGCTTACATGGAGAGTCAGGGTAGGAGTGGGGTGGGGGAGGGGGAGAAACGGTGGTGGGGTAGGGACATGGTTACTCAAACTGGCTCTCTGACAGAAAGATTGCTGTCATCTGTCGTCTGGGTGGCTTTGATCGGCTCTTTTCTGTTTAGCAACTACGTTGGATCAGATCCAACGTGATCCGGCAATAACGCAGGGCCATCTCTGCTGGGTGTCCTGATAGAGGCTTGATACTGAAACTCCTGTGGACTAACTGGTGTTTTGGGGACCGTGGTTTTAGTAAACACGGGTTTGGTGGTTTCTTGAGATGTAGAATGAGCGGTATGGAACATTTGTAAATCTTATCCAAATATGATAATACATTTATAAGTTAAACAGTATATTTATAAGTTTACAAATGACATTATAAACGTTATCAAAGACGTTATGATACATTTATAAGTCTAAGCAAAAGCCCCATGTTGTGATTGAATTGAAAATATTACCGACACTTTACGATGCATTTGTCCAATCAAAAATCTATCAGCACGTTCGATAACTCTTACTACAACTCTTATGATACATTAATTCCTGCCAGTTATTTCATACATGTGTAAGTGTTACTAAGTAGCTTATGAAAGATTAATATTGTAACTCCTACCAGATGTTTTCTCCCCCGTGGAGATACCGGGAGCTCTTTCAGTATGAATAGTATCCCCCACCTTCTGAAATTCTGTGCTAGAAATTTCCTGTTTTCTGTCACTCTCTTTGTTTCTGCCTTGCTCCTTTGGTGTCTGTCATTTCTTCCTATCATTTTCTGCCTGGCTGGTCCGTTCACCTGTATGTGTTCGATAAAGTCTTATGAACCTTTTCTTAGGAATGATAATTGGGTACATGCATTAAGTGCATTTTTGGCTCTAAAGAACTGTGATATACAGAAGCAATTTTCGGTAATTTAGGCCCGTTTTTATATATGTTTCAATGTCCTTAGTTATGTTTACATTTGTATTCAGGTTTGATTTTTTAACCCCCCTGGTGATAAATTGGACGGAATAGTCAACGCCAGGGCATGTCCTTGGATCATGTTCGGGAATGCATTGATACGTGTACTTAAGTTATTTTTCTTTTTTTTTTCTTTTTTTTCTCCAGTGAGGTATAGTGTATTTTGTGAGATGGTTACAATCCTGATATGGCTCTGCGTAGTCGGCTGGGCTTAAAACAATAAAATAAAAATAACCAGATATTTTATACATGTGTAAGTGTTACCAAAGATTTTCCGATACATTTGTCTATCAGATAATAAGTGTACAGTGACAATACTGATAACTAATTTGTCTCAGCAAAGGTTTGACCCAAAATCTGTCTTATCAAAAAGCTGATAAAAATATATGTCCTATCAAATATGTAATGATAAATTTGACTCATAAAAGACACTAACATGATAAAATCTTCACTTTTACTCATCTTCACCCTATCTTATCCCTCCCCCGTCTCCCACTTCCTCCCCCCTCCCCCCCCCCCCCCGCCCCCACTCAGCGCTCCCCGCCAAGTTAAAAAAAACAAGATTGGCACATAACTCACCGAGCAGTCTTCAATTAAGCACGTCTAATCATAAGGAAAAAAGCATGACTCCACAGTTACCAATCAAATCTTGCTGCTAGTGTAAACTTGCAAGCCTTGCACATCGCTATTTTGACGGATTTTTAATACGATTATTAACAATAACCATGCCATTCATACGGCGCACTCTTACCATTCACCAAAGGATTCACTGGCAATGACAGAAACTCAATGGTACAAAATACACACAAACCAGGAGGATATGAAGAGAGTAGGACGAAGGAGTGGGAACATAAAGGGTGAAAGCACCGCTGGACAAAAAAGATATGTGTTCAGCTGAGACTTGGATAATCACTGCTGGACAAAAAAGGTATGTCTTCAGCTTAGACTAGGAACTCACTGTTGGACAAAAAAAGGTATATCTTCAGTTTAGACTTGGGAAATCACTGTTGAAAAAAAATGTCTTCAGCTTAGAGTTGGGAAATCACTGTTGAAAAAAAAATGTCTTCAGGTTAGAGTTGGGAAATCACTGTGAAAAAAAATTGTGCTTCAGTTTAACTTGGGAAATCACTGTTGAAAAAAAGATGTCTTCAGGTTAGAGTTGGGAAATCACTGCTGGACAAAAAGGTATGTCTTCAGCTTAGACTTGGGAAATCACTGCTGGTAAAAAAGATTGCTTCAGCTTAGACTTGGAAATCACTCTGGACAAAAAGTATGCCTTCTTCAGCTTAGACTTGGAAATCACTGCTGGACAAAAAGGTTGTCTTCAGCTTAACTGGAAATCACTGTGGTAAAAATATGTCTTCAGTAACTTGGAAATCACTGCTGGACAA
>JAPXFY010000027.1:44927326-44932326 GCA_030674185.1 Monoplex corrugatus
TAGATCCAATGCCCACCAAATTTCTAATTCAGCATATAGACCTTCTTCTGCCTAGCATTACTCATATCATGAACGAATCACTCATTTCCGGCGTCTTTCCAACTGAATTTAAAACAGCCGTGTTAAAACCCCTTCTGAAAAAATCAAATCTGGACCCCAACGAGTTGAAAAATTACAGACCCATCTCCAACCTTCCATACCTCTCTAAACTTCTTGAACGACTCGTGCTTCGCCAGCTTTTCTCCCATTTGACCTCTCATTCACTTCTCAGCGATCACCAGTCTGCTTACAGGCCTGGCCATTCTACAGAAACTGTTCTTTTACGCATTGTAAATGATCTTTTGAATGCTATTGACCAAGACAAAATATCTGTTCTTCTACTTTTGGACCTTTCTGCTGCCTTTGACACAATAGATCATGACATCCTTCTCTCACGCCTGAATACAACATTTGGAATTACAAATATCGTGCTCAACTGGTTTCGATCATATCTCTCTGACAGAAAGCAAATTGTTCTAGTAGACGGAAATAGATCCTCTGAATCTACTCTCACTTTCGGCGTTCCTCAGGGCTCTGTTCTGGGCCCTGTTCTTTTCATACTCTACACCACTCCACTCACTCATCTCATTGATACTCATTCCATTCGTCATGAAATGTATGCTGATGATACTCAACTGGAACATTCTGACACGCTTTCAAACTACGATAATCTTATTCAATCTCTCCAAGATAGTGTCACAGAAGTTAAAAATTGGATGACCGAAAACAAACTGAAACTAAATGATGACAAGACTGAAGCTCTTAGACTCCTTCCTCCATCAGTTGATGCCACTTCCCTACCTCCTACTTTTGACCTAGGAAATACGCCCGTCTCATTTTCAGACAATGTACGTGACCTTGGCTTTTTCCTTGATAAAGAGATGTCCATGAAACATCATATCAGTAAAACCTGTCAAGTAGCCTACCATGAACTCAGACGCATCAGCTCTATACGTCGCTACCTCACAGTTGATGCAACAAAAACACTTGTCAGTTCTTGTGTACTATCTAGACTAGACTATTGCAATTCTCTTCTTGTCGGTTCTCCACATACCCTGATCAGACCACTACAACAAGTACAGAACTCAGCAGCCAAAATAGTGTGCAAAGCAAAAAGATCGGCACATTGTACACCCCTTCTACGAGAGTTACACTGGTTACCTATTGAACAAAGAATCAAATACAAAGCTTCTTGTCTCTGCTACCAAGTCATAATTGGCACTGCGCCTAAATACCTTTCTGACATCTTTACGATCTATGTACCACCCAGATCTCTTCGCTCTGCTACCGATGATAGAACATTCCGCGTTCCAAAATATAAACGAGAGAGGCATGGTGGTCGAGCTTTTTCATCATCTGCTGTGCAGATGTGGAACTCCTTGCCTCACAATCTCCGTCACAGCCCTTCATTTCCCTCCTTTAAAACTAGTCTGAAGACTTTTCTCTTCCAGCAACATTTCTTGTAGACCCTCTTCCTGCCGCTCTGTATTTTTGATGTGCGTGTTTTTGGGTGTAAATGCGTGCGCGTGTGTGTTTGTGTGCGTGCGTGCGTGCGTGTGTGTGTGGTTTGTGTGTGTGTGTCTGTGCGTGTTTGTGTGTGTGTTGGTGTGTGTCTGTGAGTTCGTGTGTTTGTTTTACTTTTATTGTTGTTGTAAAGCGCTTTGTGCAAGTGGAAAGCGCTCATAAATAACCATTTATTATTATTATTATTAATATATCCTGGCGTCAACCAGGCCCGAGAGATACAGACACCTGCGGTGCTAGTCAGAAGATTTGAGCAACACCCTCACTGACGCATCGGTAAAGTGGATGAGAGTCGACTGTGTGGTCCCAGTCTTCCCAATGAGCCCATAGCACGCCCAACTCTGGGTAGGAGCTGGTTAGAGCCGAAAAATCCCACAATGATTTTTGAAGGTACTGATGGAGATTCGAACCCACAACCTTCCAGTCAGTAGTCCGTTGCGTTAACCAGTACACCACGGCAACTGGTGTCAGAGGTCAGCTTGCATGCAAATGAGGATCCAGGGACTCGACTCAGGGAATGGCAATTCAGAACCTCAGTTCGGCTCGCTGTAGGACGTAGATTGGTGTTTTATGATACTGTAACGTTCTTGGTATGTAGAAGCCAACAGTCAGGTGTCTGACGTCACACTTTTTAGGACGTGAAAATCTCATACTTAACCCTTTGACTCCCGCACCCTATCCACCAACTGCAAAAAAAAACAACTCTTTGATTCTCTTACCCTATCCACTAGCCTCCTGCAGGAAGCTGGTGGGGACAGGGTAAGCGAATGAAAGGGTTGTGTTTTTGCTCTGCTAGCATGGTTGGTAATGCAGGATGCTGGTAGACAGGGTACAGGAGTTAAAGGGTTAATCTAATTTCTTTATTGCGTTGGTTGACGTGTCTCCCCTCGCCCCCCCCCCCCCCCGCCTCCCCTCCCCTTCGCTTGGTTGTTCTAGATGCTCTCTTCACTTCCTTTTCCCCTTTGATTCTATGTCTGTGATTGATATTTTTGTATATGATATCAATATAACTACTAGAAATATGTTATAGTGCTGTTGCTGTTCCCCTTGTTATTGTAAAGGGTTGACTGTATTTGTTCACATGTGTCTACTTTTGTTGCTCATGTTTTTGTACCTCCGTGGGGATGCCGGGGGCTCTTTCAGTATGAATAGTATCCCCACCTTCTGGAAATTCTGTGCTAGAAATTTCCTCTTTCTGTCCTCTCGTTTTTTTTATTTCTTCCTCCTTCGCTTTCTGTCATTTCTTCCTATAATTTTTTGTCTTGCTGGTCCATTCACATATATGTGTTCAATAAAGTCTTACGTACTTTCTCTTAATTTTGATAATTGGGTACTAGTGCATTTTTTTGCTCTGGGGAAATGAGATATGCGGAAGCAATTTTAGGTAATTTAGGCCTGTTTTTATGAATGTTTTAGTGTCTTTAGTTATGTTTAAATGTGTATGTAGGTATGTTTTTAAATCCCCTGTGCGATAAATTGGACGGAGTAATCAACGCCAGGGGCATCTCCTTAGATTATGTGCACGAATGCATTGATAGGTGTGCTTAATTTTCTTTTCTTTTGGAGTAGTGTGTATGTTTTGACACGATTATAGTCCTGACATGGCTCTACACAGTTGGCTGGGCTTTAAACAAAAATAACAATGACACTAATCATGGTTTTGTCAGTCGCATGAACCATTGGCGTATCACCATCATCATCAAATGCCTTGCCGCAAGGAGTTGGCGATTATGGACTTCCATCTGTCTCTATCACCTTAAGCATCTCTTCCACCCTTCGTGTCTTCAGCCATTCTGCAAGCCCGTCTAGTATCTTCTCCCTGGGTCTACCCGGTGCTCTCTTTACCTCCAGCTTTCCCGTTGTGACCAGGTGCTCCAATTCCCCTTTCCTCATAAAACGGCCTATAAATGTTGCCTGTCTTTTCTAATCTCCTTATGAATGATCTACCTGTGTCTGCCTCCATCAAGACTGTCTCGTTTGTTTCTTTGCTGTCCATTGGCGTATATAGCACACTATATAATCACAACTCATTTTATAACTTATCTTGCATTTTTGTTTTCTAATGCTGATATTCTGAGTGTACAGTAGCAAGGACTAGCTGTAAGACAGGTCCAGTGGACCTAATGCTACTATCCTTGAATAATAAAGTGTTCTTAAGTCTCTCTCTCTCTCAC
The DNA here is from genome assembly GCA_030674185.1 of Monoplex corrugatus. Taxonomy (NCBI): domain Eukaryota; kingdom Metazoa; phylum Mollusca; class Gastropoda; order Littorinimorpha; family Ranellidae; genus Monoplex; species Monoplex corrugatus. Next base: position 44,931,064 of record JAPXFY010000027.1, read on the forward strand.
CTTATTTGTCTCTCTCGTTTTCTCCCTTTCCCGCTCACTCTTTCTTTCTCCTTTCGTCTTTCTCAGTCACTCTCGCCCTTCTCTCCGTTCACTGTCCTTTCCCTTTGTCTCTCTGTCTTTCTGTCATTCTCTCCTTCTCCTTCTTCTCTCTCCCTCTCTAGCTCACTCTCCTTTCCTTTCTCTCTCTGTCTTTCTGTCATTCTCTCCCTCTCCCTTTTCTCTCTCCCTCTCTAGCTACACTCTCCTTTCCCTTTCTCTCTCTGTCTTTCTGTCATTCTCTCTCCTCTCCCTCTTTCTCTCTCCCTCTCTAGCTACACTCTCCTTTCCCTTTCTCTCTCTGTCTTTCTGTCATTCTCTCTCCCTCTCCTTCTTCTCTCTCCCTCTCTAGCTACACTCTCCTTTCCCTTTCTCTCTCTGTCTTTCTGTCATTCTCTCTCCTTCTCCTTCTTTCTCTCTCCCTCTCTAGCTACACTCTCCTTTCCCTTTCTCTCTCTGTCTTTCTGTCATTCTCTCTCCCTCTCCTTCTTTCTCTCTCCCTCTCTAGCTACACTCTCCTTTCCCTTTCTCTCTCTGTCTTTCTGTCATTCTCTCTCCTCTCCTTCTTCTCTCTCCCTCTCTAGCTACACTCTCCTTTCCCTTTCTCTCTCTTCTTTCTGTCATTCTCTCTCCTCTCTTCTTTCTCTCTCCCTCTCTAGCTACACTCTCCTTTCCCTTTCTCTCTCTGTCTTTCTGTCATTCTCTCTCCTTCTCCTTCTTTCTCTCTCCCTCTCTAGCTGCACTCTCCTTTCCCTTTCTCTCTCTGTCTTTCTGTCATTCTCTCTCCTTCTCCTTCTTTCTCTCTCCCTCTCTAGCTACACTCTCCTTTCCCTTTCTCTCTCTCTCTTTCTGTCATTCTCTCTCCTTCTCATTCTTTCTCTCTCCCTCTCTAGCTACACTCTCCTTTCCCTTTCTCTCTCCCTATCACTCTCTCTGTCTCTCTCTAACCTATCACTCTCTCCTCTCTCTCTTCCTTTCTCTCTCCCTATCACTCTCCTCTTCTTTTGTCTCTCCTTTTCACTCTTCTCTCTCTCTTTCTCTCTCCCTCTCCCTATTACTCTCCTCTCTCTCTCCCTCTTTCTGCCCCCCTCTCTCGCCCTATTACTCTCCCTTTCTCTTCCCATTACTTTCTCTCACTCACTCTCCCTATTTCTCTCTCTCCCCCTCTCTCTCCGTCCTTTTCTCTCTCTCCCTTTCTCTCTCTCAATCTCTTACTCTCTCTCTCTC
>JAPXFY010000027.1:44939826-44942326 GCA_030674185.1 Monoplex corrugatus
CTCTTATTCGTGTTATCAAATACAGAGCATGTCAACACTGATATAATTCATGATATTAAACAATGACAATGTCATATTAGGAATATCTATATTATCAAACACGGGCAATGTCATATTAACGTTACTCATATTATCAAACACAGAAAATGTCATATTAATGTTACTCATATTATCAAATCTATAACTCTATATAACTCTTTGTTAGTTGGTAGAGTTACATGGTAAGATCCCACCGATCAGTAAATCAATACGTCAACAAAGACTGCGTTTCGCGGGACACTGCTGGCGTAGCAAAGAAGAACTGGTGGGGGATGTTCTACCATGGAGACCCAGCACGGCAAACAAAGACCGGGACGTCCAAAGAAGACCTTCATCGACCAACTGATGGATGATACGGGTTGTCAGTATGCATGATGAACTACCTACTGTAATGTCTGACAGAGAAGGATGGAAGAAACGTGTCATGGATAGCCGAGCAAGCTCGACATCATGATGATGATATTATCAAACACAGAAAATGTCATATCACTGTTACTCATATTATCAAACACGGAAAATGTCATATTAATATTACTCATATTATCAAACAGGGGAAATGTCATATTAATATTACTCATATTCAAACACGGAAAATGTCATTAATATTACTCATATTATCAAACACGAAAATGTCATATTAATATTACTCATATTATCAAACACAGAAAATGTCATATTAATGTTACTCATATTATCAAACGGAAAATGTCATATTAATGTTACTCATATTATCAAACACGGAAAATGTCATATTAATGTTACTGATATTATCAAACACAGAAAATGTCATATAAATGTTACTGATATTATCAAACACAGAAAATGTCATATAAATGTTACTGATATTATCAAACACGGAAAATGTCATATAAATGTTACTGATATTATCAAACACAGAAAATGTCATATAAATGTTACTGATATTATCAAACACAGAAAATGTCATATTAATGTTACTCATGTTATCAAACACGGAAAATGTCATATTAATGTTACTCATGTTATCAAACACGGAAAATGTCATATTAATGTTACTCATGTTATCAAACAGCGAAAATGTCATATTACTGTTACTCATGTTATCAAACACGGAAAATGTCATATTACTGTTACTCATGTTATCAAACACGGAAAATGTCATATTACTGTTACTCATGTTATCAAACACGGAAAATGTCATATTACTGTTACTCATGTTATCAAACACGGAAAATATCATATTAATGTTACTCATATTATCAAACGCGGAACATGTCATATTACTGTTACTCATATTATCAAACAGCGAAAATATCATATTACTGTTACTCGTATTATCAAACAGGGAAAATGTCATATTAATGTTACTCGTATTATCAAACACAGAAAAAGTCACATTAATGTTACTCGTATTATTATCAAACACGGAAAATGGCATATTAATGTTACTCGTATTATTATCAAACACGAAAATGTCATATTAATGTTACTCGTATTATCAAACACGAAATGTCATATTACTGTATTCTATTATCAAACACGGAAAATATCATATCAATATTACTAATGTTATCAAACACGAAAAATATATTTACGGTACTCATATTATTAAACACGAAAATATATGTTTATTACTTATCAAACATGGAAAACTTCATATTAATATTACTCATATCATCAAACACGGAAAATATATCAATATTGCTCGTATAATCAAACACAGAAAATAAATTAATATTACTTATCAAACGCGGAAGATGTCTTATCAATATTAGTCATTATTATTACTCACGGAAAATGTCACAATGGTATTATCCATACATTCCTTTCAGCTAATGTTTACGATCTGCTCTTCAACATTTACCACAAGGAAACCATGTAATAATATAATCGCCCATATCCTACATGTTACCAGTATGTTTTTATGGAGATAAATCCAGGAAATATGGAAAAGTTTTGTTAGCTAAACCGATTCAAATCCAGAAACCCTTGAGATGAAGAGCACTACACTCCATGGTGTTAGAACGAAAGATTTTCAAGACTAGTTAAATGGTCTGTCTGTCTGTTTCTCTCTGTTTCTGTGTATCTGTCTCTGTCTTTGTCTGTATGCCTGTCTATCTGTCTGTCTGTCTGTCTGTCTGTGTCTGTGTCTCTGTCTTTGTCTGTGTATCTGTCTCTGTCTTTGTATGCCTGTCTATCTGTCTATCTGTCTGCCTGTGTCTGTGTCTGTGTCTGTGTCTCTGTCTTTGTCTGTCTGTCTGTGTCTGTCTGTGTCTTTGTCTGTGTCTGTCTGTCTGTCTGTCTGTGTCTGTGTCTCTGTCTTTGTCTGTGTGTCTGACCCTCACTCTCTATCTCTCTCTGTCTCTCTTTCCCTCTGTCTGTCTCTCTCTCTCTCTGTCTTTCTCTCTCTGTCTCTCTTCCCCCCTCTCTCACAGACTGTCTCTCTCCCTCCCTCCCCCAAGAGTTTTCTTTGTCTGTCTGT
>JAPXFY010000027.1:44947326-44954826 GCA_030674185.1 Monoplex corrugatus
CTCTGTATCTTCTGTCTCTGAGACTTTTTCTGTCTCTTCTGTGTCTTTGAGACTTTCTCTGTCTCTTCTGTGTCTTTGAGACTTTCTCTGTCTCTTCTGTGTCTTTGAGACTTTCTCTGTCTGTTCTGTGTCTTTGAGACTTTCTCTGTCTGTTCTGTGTCTTTGAGACTTTCTCTGTCTCTTCTGTGTCTTTGAGATTTCTCTGTCTCTTCTGTGTCTTTGAGACTTCCTCTGTCTTCTATGTCTTTGAGACTTTCTCTTCTCTCTGTGTCTTTGAGACTTTCTCTGTCTTTTCTGTGTCTTTGAGACTTTCTTTTCTATCTCTCTGTTGGAGACTCTTTTCTCTCCATACCGTCTTTGAGATTCTCTCTCTCTCTGTCTTTCAAACCCTCTCTCTCTCTCTCTCTCTCTTTCAAACTCTCTCTCTCTCTCTGTCTCTCTGTATGTCTTTCAAACCTACTCACTCTCTCTCTCTCTCTCTCTCACTCTCACTCTCTCTCTTTCTTTCTGTGTCTTTGAGACTCTGAATTTCTCTTCTCTCTCTGTGCTTGAGACTCTCTCTCTCTCTCTTCCCTCTCTCTCTCTCTCGGTCTGTCTGTCTGTCTCTGTCTGTCTGTCTGTCTGTCTTTGTCTCTGTCTCTCTCTTCCTCTGTCTTCCCTCTCTCTCTCTCTCATTTTCCATTTTCTTTTGCCAGACGCAACTTTTAGGAAGTTGTCTACTGTTTTCATTTTGCTTGTGTGTGTGTGTGTGTGTGTGTGTGTGTGTGTGTGTGTGTGTGTGTGTGTGTGTGTGTGTGTGTGTGTGTGTGTGTGTGTGTGTGTGTGTGTGTGTGTGCACGCTCGATAAGTGTTACGCATTTATTCCATTTTGGTCTTTTTATACGCTTGACAAAGGCTAGTTGCCCGATAATTTGCGCTTGTCTTGTTTTGTTACATTAACTCTTCGACGCCTGCACCTTCTCCACCAACTGCAAAAACTTAACTCTTTGGCTCCCTCACCTTATTTACCAGCTTCCTGCAGGAAGCTGTGAATAGGGTGAGGGAGTCAAAGAGTTAATTTTTTTGCTTTGATAGCATGGTTGATAATGCAGGATACTGGTGGAAAGGATGCGAGAGTCAAAGGGTTAAATAGCGCGTTCTGCATGTAATTCTACATTTTGTGTTTTTTTCTGGTTCGTAAAGAAATCACGATCCATGAAACTGACTATACACTCTGTGCGCTGTCTCCACCTTACCTAAACACCCGCTCTCCCCCCCCCCCAACTACCCCACCCCCTCCTTTTCCAAGATTGGTTACCCTACCTACACTCCACCTCTCCCCTCCTCTTCAATACTGGCTACCCTACATCCTACCCTACCCTCCTCTCCCCCTCCCCCCCCCAATTCATTCCCACCCGGGTGATTAGTAACTTACAAGCCTACCCCACCTCCACCATCCCCTTCTTGCACTCACAAAGCCTCTCGTCCTTTCAGCGGATCACGTCGATCGATCATTATCTTTGCTCAAACCATTGGTTCCGCGCCATCGTCTTCATTCTTGTACGAGTGAAAATACCGCTTCTGCAAGCCGGTGTGTGTGTGTGTGTAGGGGAGGGGGGGGGTGTTGTTGAAGGGAGTAGTAGGGTGGTAGAAAATGAAGGAGATTTGGAGAGAAAGAGAGAGAACGAGAGAGAGAGAGAGAGAGAAAGAGAGAGAGAGAGAAAGAGAGAGAGAGAAAGAGAGAGAACTCAGAACTCAGAACTCAGAAAATGTTTATTGTACATCGGCCTTAGGCCACAATACATGCATGGGGAAGGGGAGGGGAGGAGATCAGGTTTTCTTATACATTCATACAAGTTATACTTTCAAACTGCAGTGAACTCTGTCACATTGTCCCCTTCTATCGTTTACCGTCACATAAGCTGGGATACATTCATCTTTGCATTTACAGTGGTCTTTTCATTTGTATTCTAGTCCATATTCCTTAACTGGCCAGCTAAGAATATTTGTCATTAACCGCATCTATATCATTCATCCAACTGTCAATTTTACAATAACTGGCTATCAGACAAACAAACCATTCAATTAGTGCACAGATCTGACATTTCTTGTACCCTTCGGAGATCATACAGTTGATCAATATATTCAACCACAGGTACTTGACATAAACACTCAATCCATCAATCGATCAACCAAACAACCAATCAATCAAACAGTCAACCAATCAATTAACCAATCAATCAACTGATTTACCAGTTGATCAATCAAAGAATCCGCCATTCAGCCCGTGATTCAACTGACAAATCAGCTTTCAATTGACTGGGTCAGATGCATCATCCAACTGTACAATCGATATCACTTCAGTAACAATCACTTAACGTAATCAGTCCCTCTCTCAATCAATCAATCGATCAATCATTTAACCAGTTAATCAGTCATCCAGTGACTTAATCGACCAGATAACCTAGAATTTAACTGAGTTCAATATATCAATTTGCAATCGTTACTTCAAATAACGCGAATCAATCATCCATACATTCCATAATTCAATCACTGATCGATCAATAGCTAAAACCATCAATCTATAAATCGATCGGTCGGTGAGCCACCCATCGCCATCAATTAACAAATCATATAATCATTCCGTTGTCAGCTAATCATGCGTTCAGTTTATCAATTTATTCACCAGTGAATCTAAACCAATCAATGGAATTAATGTACAATGAAGTGAAACAAGAAATATATGACATAAGAGCAATTCGACCCCAAAACAGTCGGTTAATTGGCAAAAACAGACATTCATAATGCCAATCCATTAATCAGACTAATCGCAGATCAGTCACTCATTTACCAAAACAATTGACATTGAGACAATACCAAATGATCATTCAACGCATATTTAGCATTTCGTGCATCTTTTAGTTCAGAGATAACTCAATCTTCGGCGGTCAGCAATGGTTCAGGCCATAGACTGAATTGAAGGTTATGTATAAACGCACATACACACATACACATCTATATACACGCACACATACATAATCACTCATACATATATACATACATAGATATATATACATATGTACCCACACATATACATAATGTAGATACTATCACCTATATATGCACATAAGTACACCAACGTCAATGTGAATACACAGGCACCTATGCACATGTGTCTCTATATGAGCACCCCTTTCATATTCAAATAAACATTTTTTTTTTCTTTACAATTGAAATTAATTATTGTCTGAAATTCTAGTGCTAGTATCTACATAACTATTTACTTTTCTTCTCCTTTTAACAATTTTTTTCTCCTATTCATGGCGTGGAAAACGTATCTGGATACGCTGTGGCTTCGGTGGCTATTTGTTGATTGGAGCAGTATGCACATAGGCATGCTGACTAAATCCTTTAAAAATTTCGCCCTGAGATCAGCGTAAGTGGAACATCTAAATAATAAGTGTTCTTCGTTTTCAGATTCTGTCCTGCAAAATGGACACACCTTTTCTTGATCAGATTCACTGTATCTATTTATATTATTGTTTAGTGGTAAAACGTTCAACCTTGTTTGTGAAAGGGCAACTCTGAAACAGTATATATCAATAGAGTCAATGTACTTCTCTTTTTCAAAGATAGTCTTAAATGATCTGTAGCTTTCATACCTATCTCTGTCTCTGAGTGACCCAGACCATTCTTGAATATATAAGTCTACAAGTCTCCGTTTAAATACACGCAAAAAGGCTTTTACATCACCAACACCTTGTTGCAGCCACACTATATTAAATCCCGTTTCACACAAAATTTCCCTTATTTTTGAAGCCCAGCATTCTTTCCCAGCCCTGTCAAGTTCCACTAACATTTGGTAAGCCTTATAAGGTAACCTATTTGGATTCATTTCCAGTAATTTAAACCAATATCTAAGACAGGTAGTTGAGGAGTTGACATAAAGAGGATATCTTCCCAAATCCCCATATACCATCTTGTTAGGTGTCCTGACTGGAACACCCAACAGTCTTTTGCACGATACCAAATGTACTTTCTCTATATGCTCGAGTCTGTTAAGTCCCCATATCTCAGAAGAATACAACAAAATAGGTTGAATTTTTGCATCAAACAACTTGAAGAAAGTTTCTATAGTCATGTCTTTATATTTTTGAAAAGTCATGTTTAATAGCAAAGTTGCTTTTTTACCTTTTGTCACCAAATGTTCTGTGCCGGCCTTGGTGCTAATCATTGTCGTGAAACTGAACCCCAGATAACAATATTTACTAACTACTTCCAATTTTGTCCCTTTGTAAAACCATTGTTCATGTCGTCCTAAGAAGCCCCCTCTTCTGAAAACCATAACCTTAGTTTTTTCAAGATTAACTTCCAGTTTCATGCTGGCACAGTATGTCTGCAAGACTCTTAACTGGTTTTGCAAACCATTTGGTGTTGTTGACAGAAGGGCTACATCATCTGCAAAAAGAAGAATGAATATTTCCATTGAACCTGGCATCAGCTGGATGCCATGTCGCCCCTTTTCATCCATACAATTGGCTAATTGATTTATTAATACCGAAAATAAAGTAGGGCTTAAGACACATCCTTGTCTCACGCCTATGGAGTTATCGAATATTTCAGATAATTCCCGGTTTGCCCGAATACATGAGCATAATGATTCATACATTGCTTTTAGCGAAACCAAAAACTTCCCTTTTACTCCTTGATTTTGAATACACTTTAAGAGTTTGTCATGCTGAACCGAATCAAAGGCTTTCTTAAAGTCTACAAAAGCAACATATAGTTTTCTACAGAGAAAGAGAGAGAGAAAGGAGAGAGAGAGAGAGAAAGAGAGAGAAAGAGAGCGAGAGAAAAGAGAAGAGAAAGAGAGAGAAAGAGAGAGAGAGAAACGAGAGAGAGAGAGAAAGAGAGAGAGAAAGAGAGAGAGAGAAAGAGAGAGAGAAAGAAAGAGAGAGAGAAAGAGAGAGAGAGAGAAAGAGAGAGAAAGAAAGAGAGAGAGAGAAGAGAGAGAGAGAGAAAAGAGAGGAGAAAGAAGAGAGAGAGAGAAGAGAGAGAGAAAAAGAGAAGAGAAGAGAACAGAGAGAGAAAAGAGAGAGAGAGAGAAAGAAGAAGAGAGAAGAGAGAAAGAAAGAGGAGACAGAAAGAGAGAAGAGAGAGAGAGAGAGAGAGAAAGATGGGGAGGGAGGGACTATTCTTCTTGTGATTACTCTTTATTTGTTCAAAGCCCAGCCGACGAAGCATAGCGAGATGTCAAGGCTATAACTACTTCAAAACGTACACAATACCTAGCTGAATAAAAAAAGAACAAAAGCCAATAAAAAGAAGAAAAAACCCCAAACAAAAAACCCACCTGGAAAAGAATATTAAGTACACCTATCAATGCATTCGCGCACAGAATCTACGGACATGCCCCTGGCGTTAAATATTCCGCTCAGTTTATCATCAGAGGATTTCAAAGAACCAAACCTGAGTACAAACGTCAACATAACTATGGACACTAAAACACATATAAAATTGTCCTAAACTACCTATAATTGCTTCTGCGTACCACATATCCGTGGAGCCAAAAATGGCAGTTAATGCATGTACTCAATGATCGATCTTATGACAAAGTATATAAGGTTTGAGAAATTCTACATGGGAGATAACTCCGTGACTCTCAAGAGTTATGTTACTTAGTTGATATTTAAAATTCTCCCTGCTTCCCTCTTATTTCCTAAAGTATATAAGATTTTATAGAAAACGTACAGGTGAAGGGACCAGCAAGGCAGAAAATGATAGGAAGAATTAACAGACAGCAAAGGAGCGAGGCAGACACAAAAAGAGTGACAGAAAAGAAAAAACAAAAACAAATTCTAGCTCAGAATTTCCAGAAGGTAGAGATACTATTTATACACGACAGAAAACAAAGGTGTAAAGAAGAAACAAAGAAACAAAGAGAGTGACAGAAAAGAGGAAATTTCTAGCACAGAATTTCCAGAAGGTGGGGATACTATTTATACACGACAGAAAACAAAGGTGTAAAGAAGAAACAAAGAGAGTGACAGAAAAGAGGAAATTTCTAGCACAGAATTTCCAGAAGGTGGGGATACTATTACACATGACAGAAAAAAAGGTGTAAGGAAGAAACAAAGAGAGTGACAGAAAAGAGGAAATTTCTAGCACAGAATTTTCAGATGGTGGGGATACTATTTATAATGAAGAAGCTCAAGGCATTCCTATGGGGGAGAGGGAGGGAAAAGAGGGAGAGAGGGAGGGAGAAAGGAGATGAAAAAGGGAGAGAAGGGAGGAGAGAGGGACAGTGGACTTCAGACTTCAGATGGTTTAATCATTTAGCCATTGCCCTCATGAAGCGGGGGGGGGGGGGGGGAAAATGAAAAAAAAACAGAGTTCAACAGAAGTTTGACAAAATTTGTAGACAGTACTCATCAGAACAGTCACACATTCACAGACAGACAATGTACAACTAAGATACAAACATATAAATGCAAAAATGTATGGATACCTATGAAATAAATTTGACCTTTTTGAATGACAGAGACAGAAAGGGAAAGCAGGACAGACAAAGAAAGACAGATAGAGAGGAGCTGAAAAAAGGAAGGAGGAAGAGGGAATGAGAAAGAGAGATAGGAAAAACAGTGGCTGAGGAAGGGAGATAGCGAGGGAGTGACTGAAGAAGGTACAGAGGGAGGGAGGTAGAGAGCGAATGACCGAAGGAGGGAGCAACTGAAAAATGGGAGATAGAAAGAGACAGAGAGACAGAGAGAGACAGAGAGAGAGAGAGACAGAAGAGAGAGAGAGAGACAGAGAGACAGAGAGAGACAACAGACAGAGAGACAGATTGAGAGAGTAAAGGAGTTAGGCAGAAAGGGAGATTATGAGGGCGGTAAGGAGACAGAAAAGAAGGGACATAATCGTATAAGCCTTCAGTTGTATAATTTACCACCAACATCACCAGCCTCTGCTAATTTTTTTTTTTTGGTCCCATTTTCTACTCCATCTTAATGGCCACAGAAGCTGGAACAGATTTTACAATGCGATGATGATGATGTCGATGAGGATGATAATCGTGATGCTACGGAGTTCCATCTAGGATTGAGACTACGTGACAGGGCTGTACTCAGCGCTTACTATCATAACCAGGCCCGAGAGATAAGACACCTGTGGTGCTGGTCAGAAGATCTGAGCAACACCCTCAATGACGCATCCGTGAAGTGATGAGACTCGACTGTGTGGTTCCAGTCTTCCCAATGAGCCCATAGCACGCCCAACTCTGGGTAGGAGCCGTTTAGAACCGAAAAATCCCACAATGAAATTTGAAGGGACTGAGAGGGATTCGAACCCACAACCTTCCAGTCGGTAGTCCGTTGCGCTAACCGCTACACCACGGCGACTGGTCAGCCCCTGCTAATTCATCCATGATGGCTTGTTGTTGCTCAGACAATTGGTTCGAAAACTGATATCTTAATTTCAAACTGATGTCGCGCCAGGAGTCTGGATATGCTCGAAAGAGGCATT
>JAPXFY010000027.1:44962326-44967326 GCA_030674185.1 Monoplex corrugatus
GTGTGTGTGTGTGTGTGTGTGCGCGCGCTGGTGTGTGTTTAAAGGCCCGAAACCACTTGCACAAAGAACAAAGGAACAAAGACAGTCCAGCCAAAGCGGAAAAGGATTTGAAACCGCTTGTGTCAATGATTTATTTTTAATTTGGAGTATATTCAAGAGGGATTCATCGCACTCAGACAATTCCATATGCGCTCCACCCACATCTTCCATGCACTTATCTGGCTGACTCATGATGATGGCGATGAGGATGGTAATCATGATGCTATGGAGTTCCGTCTTGGAATGAAGCTGCGTGACAGAGCTGTATTCACACGCTTAGTATCGTAATATATCCTGACGTCAACCAGGCCCGAGAGATACAGATAACTGCAGTGTTGGTCAGAAGATTTGAGCAACACCATCTACGATGCACCTGTAAAGTGGATGAGACTCGAGTGTGTGGTCCCAGTCTTCTCAATGAGCACATAGCAAAGCGCCATGAATCCCATTCGAACGACTGTCAAATTCTTAGTTAAAATGACGTGATGATGAAAAGTTAATTCAACAACTATTTATTGTGTCATACGAACTGATGTTATACTGACTCAAGAACCTTAACGTCGAAGTTTTCGGGTCATCAGAAATTACTTCCAGTGTCATTTTTATATCACTGGTAATGTTATGTTTGGTTGGTTGCATGATCTTTGAATGATCACCACATGAGTTTCTCTACTTTACAGACACTGTTTCACAGTTCAGTTAATCAATTCTTTACGTTGGACTCGAACCACGAGGAGTCAGCTGACGATAATGATGATGATGATGATAACAATGATAATATTATTATTAATAATAATGATAATGATAATGAAACTTATGAGGCGCCAAATCTTTAGTTCTGAATCAAATCAAGGTGCGCACTCTCATCATTCATCAAAGCAACCACAACAAACAACGAAACACACACACACACACACACACCACACACACACACACACACACACACACACACACACACACACACACACACACACATATATATATATATATACACACACGCGCGCGCGCGCGCGCGCACACACGCATTCACACACTCACACACACACATACTCACACACACACACACACACACACACACACACACACACACACACACACACACACACACACACATACACACACGTTGATGCCAAGGGACACTCATACCTGTTCGGCGAATGATCCTTGGCTCAAATTGTCATACTCTGTCTGTCTGTCTGTCTGTCTGTCTGTCTTCTCTCTCTCTGAGTTCTGAGTTCTGAGTTGTCTCGGTCTATCTGTCTGTCTGTTTGTTTGTTTCTCTGTCTGTCTGTCTGTCTGTCTGTCTGTCTGTCTCACACACACACACGCTCACGCACACACACACAAACACACACACACAAACAAACACACACACACAAACACACACGCACAAACACACAAACACACAAACACACACCACACACACACAAACACACACACGCTCACCACACACACACACACACACACACACACACACACACACACACACACACTGTTCCAACATTTTGTCCCCAGTACATCAAAAAGATATTACGTTTCCGGACATTTACTCTGCCGTTTTTATGGAGTCTCTTTAATGGGCATGATATCTTGTTAGATGGTTATGGTGAACAGCAAAGCATTCACCGTTTCAGCACCATGTCTTTGAAGAACGATACGAAATGGAGCGTTTGAAAACTAGTGGTGCATGCAAATTTTGAAATGGTATCAGCAGAAAAATAATGTCGATGTAAAGTACAGCTAGTATTTTGTTTAGATATTTTATTTCGCAAAATAGAAAATACAATGTGGACTGCCAATTCATTGTGTGTGTGTGTGTGTGTGTGTGTGTGTGTGTGTGTGTGTGTGTGTGTGTGTGTGTGTGTGTGTGTGTCTGTGTGTGTGTCTGTGTGTGTGTGTATGTGTGTGTGTGTGTGTTTATTTGTGTGTGTTGTTTGTGTGTGAATTGTTTGTTTGTGTGCTTGTGTGTGTTTTGTTTGTTTGTTTGTTTGTTTGTGTGTACGTGCGTGCGTGCGTGTGTGTGTATGTGTGTATGTACGTGTGTGTGTGTGTGTGTGTGCGTGTGTGTGTGTGTGTGTGTGTGTGTGTGTGTGTGTGTGTGTGTGTGTGTGTGTGTGGTGTGTGTGTGTGTTTATCTCTGACAAATTTCTAGCCTGAATTGAGCGTGCTCTGAACTCGCTGAGAAGATTGGGATCGTGTGATGGAGTCGCATCCACTTCACGGGTGCCTCATTGCTTAGATTTCCTGACCAGCACTGCAGGTGTCTGTATCTCTCAGGCCTGGTTGACGTCAGGACATGTAAGCGGAGGAAGTACAGTCCTGTCACGCGGTTTCAATGCGAAATGGAGCTCCCTAGTGTCATCAGTATCGTACTTAATCTCATAATAATGATAATAATAACAACGATGATAATAACAAAAACAACAACAATGGTAATAATCATAATAATAATAATAACAACAAAAATATGATAATAATGATAATAACAATAATAACAATAATAATAATAATGATAATAATAATAATAATGATTATGATGATAATGATGATGATGATAATGATCATGATAATAATAATATGACACTATTACTACTACTACTGCTACTACTACTACTACTAATACTACTACTACTACTATAATAATAATAATGCTATGAACAACAATAATAAAGACATTCATAAGGCGCCAAATCTTGATTCAAGAATCAAACCAAAGCGCGCACTCTCATCCTTCACCAAAGCAATCAACCAACAACGACCAAAACTCCAGGGCACGAAGCACACTCAAACTGGAATGGAAAGGACAGAAGAGCAGTGAGTCAATGTAATGATGTAATGTATAGGTAATGTACAAACAATACTCCTGATTCTGTGGCCCTTCATGTCCTGCTGTCATGGTGACTTCAGTATTGATGAGTTTGCAGGTGTGTCGGAGTGCTGAAATGAGCGGTGTGGGGGTTAATGAGACAGGAACGACGCTGAAGAATGTGCCAAGAGAAAATGTCAGTGGCGAGTAAGTGTCGCAAGAACAGTCCCCACGGGACTTATTGGAGTTACTGGAATTATTTCGAGAGGGATTCACCGAGCTCGGACAGCTCCATGCACACTCCACCCAAATCCTCCAACAATTATCTGACAGATTTCCTGAACCTGCACAAAACCCTATGCGCTGGCAAGGTTTTGAAACGGGGAAAGGGGAGAAGGGACCTATCGAACACTAAGCTGACACCACCAGAATGATGGAACTTTTACATGGGCTACTAACGAAAACCCACGGGAATTTTGGCTAAGGGGTGAATGAACGAGTAATGAACAAGCTGTTAAGTTGATGACACACGAGCAGTTACGTCAGTACTTTTGGGAGGACGGGGTGAAACGTCTCGTCTGCCATAGATTCTGATCTGTTCCACACGGACAGATGGCGTCGTCCAGCCAATCAACGCTAAGTATTGAGCCGACATCCATTTTGCAAATGGCGTCATCTAATAAAGCCGCGAAACTCGCCCATTCGGAGACGAAGTATTGACAGCGGTGTATCAAGTTAACGATGTTCTTTGGAATAGCCAAAGCAAAAATCACGAAAAACAAACATTATCGGAAGAAGACAATTATGTGCTTTCCATGCCTTTGCTTCCAACGCCTGATAATCAAAACAGCGAAACTGACAGTGACCTACATCTCACATCTGTTACAAAAGGATCGTGTAGCACTCTGTACGTTCCACACTGACAGGTCTGACCACACAGGTTCAAACGGTTCTCCTCAATCGTAAGGGCAAAACGGCTCGTGTGTCCCAAAGATGTATCATCAACCCTTTGACTCCCGCACCCTGTCCACCAACTGCAAAAACTGAATCCTTTGACTTCCTCACCCTATCCACCAGCTTCCTGCAGGAAGCTGGTGGATAGGGTGAGGGAGTCAAAGGGTTCAGTTTTTGCTTTGCTAGCATGGTCGAAAATGCAGGATGCTGATGGATAGGGTGCAGGAGTCAAGGGGTTAAAAATTAAATGTCTCAATCCGATGACTCCATCTTGACCGAAATTTCAGCCTTCATGGACCAGACCTGCGAAAAGGGAGGGAGGGGGGGGGCTATGCATAGGGTCCAGGGGCAACCTCTGATGGGGGTTCCAGGAGGCAACGCTCTCTAAAGCTGAAGCATTTTTGCCATTTGCAGACGAAGAGAAAACGGCCTGACACAGAACCTGTTCCTCTCGTCTTGGGCATACAAATGAAAGTGAAACAGAAGACAAAATTTTTTCATCCTGACGCACACGCGGTCGCCATCTTGAAATCGTATGCTAGCACCTCTCCAGACCGCTACGTTTCGCTAACGTAGCCGCTAGCTTTGCTCGCGCATGGAGACCGTAAGAAACCCGCTCGCTTGATTGGCTCGTTTTTTGCTAGCTTCGTCTCACTTTGCTACGGCTGTGAAACTCGTCTCTGATGTCTAGATAATGCTCCCCGTGTCCTAACCCACGTCAGTCTGCTGTTTTTATGAAGTCAATTATTATGATTCCAACTGGCTGGTGTGAATTGTAAAAGCCTTCACCATTGTCAACTGACAGTCTTTGAACACGCACAAAGGAAGCAAGACATGGCAGGAATTAGTGGAGCGAGGCATCGTGAAAGGTATCTTGAACATCACCTGTGTCCCCCACCTGAAAGTCTTTGAACTCTTAAAAAAAGAATCGAGACGTGACTGGAGTCACGAAAAGGGGGACATCCAGTATCGCCTTTTCCCGTATCGTCTTTTTCACGTTTCACCTTTTCCAGTATCGCCTTTTCCCGTTTCGCGTTTTCCCGTTTCGCCTTTTCCCGTTTAGCCATATTTCGTGTCACCTTTTTCCGTTTCTTCTTTTCCTGTTTTGGCCTTTTCCTGTTTTGCCTTTTCCCATTCTGCCTTTTCCCATTCTGCCTTTTCCCATTCTGCCTTTTCTCGTTTCAAACCTTTTCCTGTTCTG